>QUSF01000017.1:13450024-13499654 GCA_003676055.1 Chloebia gouldiae | reverse complement strand
GTGGGGTCCCAGCCTGTGGCTGTCCCTGCGTGGCTCTGAGGCTCTGGAGCTGAGTCCCAGCTGCCTGCTCAGCTCAGAGCCAAGCCTGGCCCAGCACACCAGCCTGCAGGCGTGCATTTCTGGGGAGTTACACAACCTCAGGCTGAGAAGCCTGAGCAGCACTGCTGGCTCTCCTGCAGGTTTCCTTGCAGCTCCAGCCCAAAGGCACAGCTTCACTCTCCCTCCAGTGTCTGCCCCACCTGGAAAAATGGAGCTCTGTGCCTTGAGAGCTGTGAAATGTTTCACACTGACTGAAGTCCTGCTCTGCCATTAAACCTTCCAGGTCACTAAACATTTCAGATTGTCAGTGCTCAGCTGGCTCCTCCACTGGCCACAGCCACCACTGCTTAAACAACCTAGTTAGGGCAATTAATGTAAATTAAATATGCTCATGCTTTCCCTGGAATGCTGTCAGGTATATGAGGATAATATTCTGATGTACTTTTTAAGGGTCATAAAGAGGTTTTCATCCCATTGGAACATTGTTTTTCAAGCTACTCTTTCTTCTGCTATGAAAAGTTCAGATTAAATATATCTATACAAAGCCAGGGAGAAGAAAAACTGAAAATTTAAAGTGAAAATTAAGGAGGCAGTTGATAGTAAATGGTTATTTAAAGATGGGGGAATGGGAGAAAAGAAAAGGAAAAGAGTTAAAAGTACACTTAGGGAAGTGGGTAACACATGCAAAGCTAAAACTGATTGTTACCACTTATGACACTCTTCTATTAAGTTTCTTCATTCACTCTGCTGTTTTTAGAGTCTTCTCAGGAGATCATCTGTTATGCTGAGCTGGACTGTGTCTGCATGTGGGCTCTGGGGTTATCAAATAAAATCCTTTTCTCAGAGAGCAAACCCCTTCCAGCCCAGAAGGGCCCCGCTGAAGCAGCTGGGCTGGGCAGGGTGTGACACAGAGCCCTTGAGCTGACCCACATGGACCAAATCCAGCCCTGTGGCCACCAGAGTGTCCAGGGGAAGGTCCTGCTGTTCAAACATGCCATGGTGGGAGCAGTGAGCATCCTCTCTCTTTGCTGACCTCTTTGCTTCTGCCCCACCATTCCCAGGCTGCTTTCCCACACCTGTTCTCCTTGAAAAAGTCCTTGAAGAGCACTGGCCTGAAACTACCAGCTCATCTTACAAGCTACAAATCCTGCTGCTCCTCATGTTGTGCAAGAGTGCAAACAAATATTAGTTGTAAAATTATTCATTCTTTATGAAACCCAGCTAGACTGTTTGGCTTTTAATGGCATCAGCCCCGAATTACACGTCTGGACTAGACACAGTGCAGAGATTAATTTCCTTTAATTTGCTCCAGAGTAACTCACAATTTAATTTAACTGAGCAGTTCCTTGTTCTCTTATTCTGGAATGATGGATTGTGAAATGCACTCCTTTAAATTAATCCAGACACTTGATTTTTGTCAGCAGAATAATCTTTCTCAGCGGTATGCTAAGTATGCCTTTAAAAGGTATGGTGAATATGAATGATATGCACTTTGTTGATGATTTAAGTGTTTACACTTTCCAAACCTTGCAGAAAAAACAAATATGGCTCAGCTGCATTTTGTTTTATAACCTTTCAGAAGTGATCATTCAAATAACATCAAAAGGACTTAAATGGATTTCTAAATTTGATGGTACATGTGAGGGCAGCTCCCTTCTCAACAGAGAACCATGATTTTGAAATGGGGCTGAGCAAAGCTTAGACTATTTCTGATGCAGAGCTTCCATAGATCATCCAGAAAGATTTCTATTGGAGCCATTAATGGTAAAATATTTCATGTGGGTGCTGTCACTGCTTATGCTGACTTGATGTTGCAACAGAGCAGTGTCCTTTCCTCTTTGTTTTCTTTCCCTTTTGCTGTTTTTATTTCTTAAAGATGAAGTGGGGCATTTGTGGAGAGGAGCAAAGACACCATGTATGAGTATTTTTTTCTATACTGCTTCTTTTAGAAGAATTGCAAAAAGTTATAGTGAAGTTGAGTAAGTGATATTGATGTAAACCAACCCATCAGGTGCTGTCAGCCCAGGCACTCCCTCACTCTCTATTATCAGAGGGAAGGACTATCTGAATGCCACAGCAGAAACTGCACAGCATTCCTGTGTCCAGCAGGAACCTGACAACAATAGTTATTCTTAAATGTGGGGAGACAAGGCAAAGCCTCCTGTCACAGAAATATGTGGCAGTGCTTTGTAGGCAAAGGTAAATGTCCCTAAACTTAGCAACACATGAGCTGCAGCACACACCTACCCATTCATTTTTGGAGGGTTTGCACCTACAGAAAAGGACACATCCAGCCTCTGGCCTGGCTGGGATCTGGGCTCCTACTTTGTATGTATTGGCAATGTGTTGGGAAGGGTGTTTGGAATCCTTTCACTTCTCTGCCAACGACAGACAGAGGGATGGTGTCTTCTTCCCACATCTTCTCTGCAAAAGAGATTTAGATCTTACTGAGATAGCCTTGTACTATGCAAAATATTAGATGAAGATGTTTTACAGAAATTGAGAAATTGCTTTTCTGCAGGGCACAACTTAGAGGTGTTTACGTGTGCTGAGTAATATTGACAGGAAAATGTGCTTTTTTTCTTGGTCCTGCTAAAGCCTTTTACCCAGGGAATGCAAACTTGACATGCCACCTTGCCCTTGAGCTAATGTGTACGTTGTTCCTTCCAAACCTAACTCTACCCCAGCCTATGACATTCCTCCCAAGTAATGTGGGGGATACCTGGCAAGGAAAGGAAATGCATGTGTGTTTGCTACCAGTCTTACTTAGCTACCTTTAGCCACCACTGCTTTGAGAAGATGGTGAAGATTTGCAATGTGCTTCATGCTCCTTGCCAGCCCTCTCTCAAGACAATGCTGTGGTGACCTGTCAGCTCCATGTCCTGTAATTATCTACACAGCCAAGCCATCCAAGGGAAGATTGGCTCAATAAAGGGGGTGTGTTATGCCTAGACACATGTAAGAATGGATGTAGCTTCCCATCACAGCTAGAGTGGCACCAAGCTTTGCTCCAGTCTTAGGCAAGGACTGAGTGCTGCTGAAATCTGAAGTCAGCTAAAGCACATCAATGTCTTTTGATGTGAAGTGCTTTTATGAGTAGGTTTTATTGGTTTGGGTGCTTCAGTGTCAGTATTTCTATTTTGAACATCTTAGCAGCAATCTTCTTCAAATTCAGAATGTGTGAAATATTCTTCTGTTGAGTTTTGAAAGTCTCTTATAGCCAGATATAACAGTGGTAAAATAACCCAAGCAAAGGCTTTCAGTTCTTAAAACCAAGCTTTACTGGCCTTGCTTCTTTTTCCAAGCAGAAATTGATTATCAAATTGGTTTGCAGTATTGCCTGAGTAGTGGATGCCTTTGGTGTAAACCCATCACCTGATAGTGGAGATGTTATGGAAGATACAGCCATTGTATCCTAAATGTGCATTAAGTTATGACTAAAATCAACTGGCTTTTGTCTTCAGACTGCTGTGGGACAGGAACACTGGCTCAGTTAGTGTCCAGACCAACTGAGGCTCACAGCCTTTCTCAGAACCAGCAAAGCTTTGTTAGCCAGAATGGGTTCTGCCAGCTCCTCCCAGAGAGGATCTGCGAGCAGCTGAGAGACGTCCGAGAGATTAAAGGACAAAAATTGGATATTGATGTCTTCAGCAGTGACTTTGGGCTCTTTGTTATCCCCCAAAATGCAGCCACAAGTAAACCACAAGCAAGGCTGGGTGTCTCAGACAGTCACATTGCATTCCCAGCCTGTCTCACGAGAGCTTTCTCACCGGGTGCTGAAAGCTCCGCGCCGCCTGCCAGGGGCTGTGCATGAGCTGGTGTGAGCTGCAGGCCACTCGACACTCAGCACTGCTGCAGGGCTGTGCTCTAAGTGGGCCAGCCAGCCCGGGTACTCTTGACATTCCTGGATGTCTTCTAAACATGTAATGCTGATAGAAATGTTGTTTAAATATTTGTGAGTTATTTAAAAATAGTGCGTCAAATAAGCAGCCTGGTGACGCCCGACAGATCTCTGGCTCGGAGGAGTGCCTCGGTGGAGAAGGAAGAGGTCAGCAGGAGTTATGTACACAACTCAGGCTCTGACGAGAGGCACGCTGCACCCATAACACACATCTCATCATATTTATCATCCTGACACACAGAGCCCCCGTGCATGGGGGTCCTGAGCAGGGAGCGCAGTGCTGCTCCGTGCCCGCCGTCGGTCTCGGTGCTCTGGCCCCCAGCATGTCCATGGCTTGGCAGGATGTGCTGCCCCACCTTGGGTTTGGCCATGCTCTGGTTCGTGGCAGCTGGGACAGTAGGGTGGGGAAACAGAAATGGTTCTGGGCCCTGAAGGACAGGAAAACTGTGCCAGCATCGCCATCCCACTCTGAGGTGGATAGGCTTCCTTCATAGTTCCCCTACTTGGTGCCCATCTGTATAATTAGAGAACTAAATTTTAGGAAAGGGGAGTGAATTTTCCATCCAGCCACGGCTGAACTCTTTCAGTAATTTCTTCTCAGTATTATTAGAAAGAGCATTTTAGGTCAGTACAGGTGGGTGCTGGAAAGAGGGAAAATCAATTCCTGTGACAGACAAGAGAGCTGGACATTGTCTACTTATTATGTTAAATATTTACTTCCAGAGCTCTAATATACTCCTAAAATATTTTAAAAGCTGGTTTTATATGTTAACTTTATTCTCATCTTTCAGTAAACAATTATCATGCAGAGAATAAAACAAGCTCCCAGGCATTGCTGAGATACACTGTACTCTATTAAGGAGTCTAAGCCTACTATAGCATATGAAACTGCTTTTATGTTGCCTTTAAATTGCTTTGACATCAATTCCAGGCCTATTGTAAAAATGAGATACATGATTAAAGCAACACTGTCATCTTCCTAAGGTACTTCTACATTTTAGAGCTGCTGCAAAGGAAATGATTTTTAAAGCACTCAGAATATTGACCTGTTCCTTGGCTCTTGTCACAATCCATGGAAGGGCTGCAAGGGGAGCTCCTCTGTAGCTCCCTGACTAGACAGCATGTCTTGTACATTCAGAAAATGGATTTGAAAGTTGCTACTGCAATTTTACACTTTGCCTTACATATACTGATCTGCAGTTTCCTTTTTTTTTTTCCCCTCCTCATTGGTTGCTTTATTCTTGTTCCCTTTGACACCTTCTTCTCATTTAAAGTACCAGAGTGAGAAGCTAAAATGAGTCTCAGTTTCTCTGAGGTCCAGATATGAGCTGTGCTGCTTTTCAGATGAAAATGCTACATATATTTATGGAATCTGTTGAGGCTGTTTATCAAAATCTTTTGGCTGTTATTTCTCCCAAACAACAATTGTATCTTCAGAAGTTTACCATTGGCCTAACATTAGTGATTCAATTGAAAAGCTTAAGTGTGTGTCATAGAAATGAGCACATATAAACCCACAAATAGAAATAGAACAGAGATGTTTTCTGGGAGGATCTCAAATATTTCAAGGAATTATTTGCTGATGATAAATTTGAGCCAGGAAAATATCAAGTGTATCATAAAATCAGTCCATAATCTATAAATATTTATTTGGCTCAAATTGACCACCTTTACTTTTTCTTTCTCTGTTATTGTCACATTCCTGGAAACAGATTGGTTAATACTTGGCAAATACCTTTGAAAACAGCTTCAGCTTATGGGGGGATGCAAACTGAACAAGGTCACTGAGGTATTAGTTGCTCATAACAAAGAGCAAAACTGTAGGTAAGATCTTTTTGTCCTCAGTTATTCATCTAGACAAAATTATGGCTTTACAAATAATGAAGCAAGGACGTGACCGTGGCCAAACTGTGGAGCGCTAAAGCCAGTATTTGTTACATGTTTTTTGTTATTATTCTTTGAAAAACCTAATTACCTTTCAGGTTTTACTATTCTGTAATTCAACTTCACTGATGAACTGCCAAAATTTCCAAAGTTTATGCATTCTAGTGCTTCTTATATATGTGAGTCGCCATACATTGCTCTTTGATAATAAAACCCCCTTGTTTGTTTGCCTCCCATTGCTCACACTGATGGCAATACCACACCACTGGTAATAACTCAGTACCCTAGCTCTGACATTCAGATGTCTTTATTTCTCTGGCACCTATTTAGCTTAAAATCAAGGAGTTCTTGAAAACACTCACAAGCAAACCTGTTCTCAGGGAGTTTCCAGGTGTGACTGACTGCAGGCACAGATAAACTCAGGACAGTCTGCTCTGAGGTGGCACTTGCCTGTTGCTGCTTCCTGAGCTGTTAACACATATTGTTAGAAACAGAAACTGTCTTTTCATGTGCAAAATCAATCTGCTAAAATTAGGAGGTACTGGCTGATTGGCAAAAAATTGACCTGTCCAGGTGCTTTGATTTGTTGCTGGAATGAGCATCCACTGGGCCTTTGAAAAATCCTCTGTCCCACCACTTTGCTCAATAGCTGAGATATAATGAAGATAGGAAGAAAGGTAAGCACAAGGCAGTGTTCTGCTTTTCTGGTCAGGCAAGAAAACATTGTTTTTCAAGAGCCATGATTGAAAGAGGATGCAGGTTTGGATACAGATCCCATTTCACTCGGTCTTGGTTCACAGCAATGTCTGATCTCCAGAGGGAAGGGCTGAGCTGTCTGTCCCTCTCTGTGTCACATCACCTCCTCAGCCAGGGATGGTGCACGCTGCACTCTCTTGAGGCATTTTCCTCTGTGACTCTGTTTCCCTACAAACCCAACTCAAATCCTGGTGAAATGGTGGGGCTGCATCAGGGGAGGGCTCCTGCTTGTGCCGAGGCACTTGGCTCACACTGCACTGGCTGGAGAAAGGAACAGCTCCGTGTGGGTTTGTGAAGAACTTCACACCTGCTCACGTGTCAGAGGGACACAGCAGCACAGAAGTGACTCCTGTTGGTCATTTTATGCAAAAAGTTTTATTTCTCAAGTGTCAAAGTGTCACTTCTAGAATGGATCACCCATTCATGCCCAATAAGACACAGAGTGGGCAGTCTGGGTTTATTTATTTAAACAACTGAAAATGTCCTGGTGAGTTTGTTCTCTCAATGTGCTGCTGAACTGACAGTCACTCCAAGCAGGAATGAGGTCCCCCAGGTGTGCCCAGCCTGCAGAATCCCCCAGAAGAGAGAGGACATCACTGGCTGTCGATTGTGTCTCAGTGCTGAGGCAGAGGTGAGCTGCCTCAGCCCCTACCTTCTCCCTCCAGGTAAAAATCCCTGTTGAACAGCAGCAGTGGGGGCTGTGTGGAGCTCCCATCCAGGTCACCACAAGCAGGCAGTGGGCAGAGGGCTGTGAAACAAGGCTTTGTGAATCAAAGCCAGGTAAATCTGTCCCTTCTTGTGCGGGAGCAGTTGAAAGAAGATACTTTTCTTTTCCATACAGTTCCACCCATAATACATAGAGGAACTTCATACATTTTGTGATGTTGTGTCTGCTCCCATGTGTTTGTCTGGCTCTCCCACATCATGTAATGCCTTTGGCAATGGCCACCACTGTCCTAGGCAGGACACTGTGCTCACTAATGCCTGGGAGACGTGCTGGCTACGCAGGAACTTACTCTTTTGGATTTGTTCCTCACATGAAAACCCTCAAGAGTTTCCTTCTAAGGAACATCAGTCTCAAAAATTTAATCTGGAGAGTAGCAGATTCTAGCTGGACTGCTTTGCTTGAAAAAAACATTTTGTCATGTCTGAAATGATGCTACTTTGATTAAAAAAACAAGTATTACTGAGAGTGCTTCTGTGTGGTGCACAGAGGTAGGAGTAATCTATTCCCAAATATCTCAGGTCCAAATATAAGCAGGTGCAATCTAAAAGCTTCCTCAGGACCATTTCAGCAGCTTATTCATTCCTCTATGAAGGGCCTGCTCTTGCTGGAGCATAAATAAACCAAGCCCAAGTCCTGTTATGATTCTAGAAATGCATTTTAATAACAGAGATGACAAAACCTTTTAGAGAAAACACTGGGAGTAGGAAATGTGAGGGATTGCAAGCAACATTTTTTTTCTGCAACCTAGGCAGAGCTGGTTTTTTAAGCTTGAGGAGTAAGATTTTGACTTTAACATGAATTATTTTGCAGCATGCTTTCAATCCAGTTATATTTATCCAAAGCATTGACTACATTTTGGAAGAAAGAACTGAAACGAAACCTCCAAGGCTGCGTTATCGATCAAGTGGTTTCCCTCCTCGGGAAGGTCTGGTTGTGAGCACGGATTTTGCTCTGTTCCTCAAGAGCCCTGGCCAAGGCTCTGCAGGTTAAAGCTTTCATGTAGAAACTTCAGAAATGTCAGTGGCTCTGCCTTCAATGTCACCTTTGCTTTTAAGTGGCTCTTGAGATAGAAGTAGTTAAGTGATTGAGAAAATCAAAGTGAGCACTCTGCTCATTTTCCTTGGCTGGCAGGGGGCCAGAGCTGTGATTTTGCTGTGGGTACCCCGTTCCCTGCACTACTGAAACTCCTCCATGCTCTGTTCCTAGACATGAACATTGGACATGCACCCACTACACTTCTCCTGAGCTTTTTCATGTTAAATGGTCTCTGTGAATCTATGAAAGAAGTTATGTATTTTGTTGCCACAATCTCACCCACATTTTAGGATCTTCCATAGTTCTGAAAGAATTCCTTGTTTTGTTTAGTCTAACCCTAAAAGTTCCTGAGAAAATCCCTGGAACACATCATGATAGCATAGTGTTTTCCACTCTAAAAAATGCTTAACTTTGAACAACAGAAGGCAAAAGCTAAATTCCAGCTTGAGATTTGACCTGCTCTAATGAGAAACAGATTACACAATTTTAATGGAAATTAGGGCATTGGAATTTAAAGGAGGAAAGATCAAATCAATTGACACCTGCTGGCTGAGGCAACATTGTGTTGTTTTCAGGAGCAACAATTCCACAATATTTCCTTTCATAACAACATGGAGCAGTTGTGATTAGCATAGGAGCAGGTAAACAGCCATATAAAGGCACCAACTTCTCAGGGATACAGAAATAACCAGGACATTTTACATTTCCATTTTTAAAAAGAGCCTGTCTTTGAATCCCAATTGTTATCTTGTATTAGAAGGGGAATTCTCCCTAGGTTTTATTTTGCAGGGATTTCCAGAAGAGGTAAGGGAGGGTAGGATGTAGGTAATTCCCTACAACTCTGTGTTGTTGTGACCTATTAATTGAAGGCTGGGTTTAGAAAGGATGATATAAATATTAGAATTAATGATGACCTGATCCTGTTAGGATACATTGCAGCATTTTCTAGGGTTCAGCTCTGTGAAAGCAAGCTTGGAAGTGGGATAATGCTTTATCTCCTGCAGGTTTCAGTGGAATGTCCCAGTGAAAGCAGCCAAGCAAAATTCATTGGCAGGTGGAGAAAATAATATGAAAACCATCTGAAAGTTTTTAATCATGTTTTAAGATTTTGATGGTAAAGCCTGGAAAATCTGGTCTAAATGGTTTTGAATGACTACAGAGGGACAAACCAAGAGAATGGGCTTCCTGTAATGCAAGAGCTTTTTGAATGACCCAAACCATTGTATCTTGACTTTCAGGGGAAAAAAAACTATTGTTAATTTCAGGGGGCCACTGAATGTGCTTGTTTTCTCTTACACAGCTGCTTTCTGACAGGAAGACCAGAGTGGTAACAAGATGCTACTTCTATAATATTATGGGTTTAAGTTTTGACTTCACCTCATCAGCATTTCAGCATATCCAAGAGTCTATAATTACAAATATTTTTTTCCTCTTTTTAAAAAAGGTTAAAGACTTTATTCAGCTTATTCCTGTCTTACAAGATAGGGAAAATAGTGACACAGTCAGTGTTTCTGCTTGTACATCTTTCCCCCTGCAATACATTTATGTGCAGTTTTTCTAACCTCTCTTTCATCATAGATGATAAAGTTTCAGTCTTTGCCCCTGGAAAAATACTTTGCAACCAGTGGAGTTCCTTTTTGGGAGTTTTTTGTTTTGTTAACCTATCTTTTTCCCCCCCTTAATTTAATCTAATTATTTTCAATTTTAAATACCTTTCTAGTGAGCTTATTAATTTTCTTCTTTCTAACTGACAATTATTCCCCACCACCTTTAACATCCCCCTTTTTTAACTGTCTCACTGTATTTTGTTCTGCATTTTCCCTCCCAGTTGGTCTAACTTGTTAATTAGTCTTCTGGCTTCTCTCTGAACAACTTGTTTCCATAGAAATATCTTTCTTGATGCCTCCTAGGATAGTTACAGCTGCAGTTAGGTTCCTTGATCTCCTATGTTAACTCAAGATCATCAGAAAAGAAAATAAAAGACAATTACTTTGGGATCTTACCAAGAGAAAGCTAGAAATGAAATGTCACTCAGCTTTGATTCATGGAAAGTGTTGAGGGAGGTGGTAAAAGGGAGAGAGGGGAAGAAAGAAGTGAGGTGATCTCTTGTAAACGTAAGGGAAATATTCCAGTGACAGGAATTAAAATATGCAGGGAGCTTGGCTTTAATGGTAAGTGACTCCATTGCTTGGCACAGTGACTGTCTGAAACAACTTTGGTGATGTGAGGTTCTGCAGAGTTTTGGTGAAACATGAGTGAGGGATTCAGCACCAGCAGGCTCATTTCTAAAAACAATTCACTTTGGTCATGCAGTACTTTGTGAAGCTGTGTAAAAGGACTCATTCTAGGATTGTCTTCACCACATTTGAGTGAGGTGGAATGGGACTGGTTTGGAGCTGCTGTGGGCAGAATCCTTGCATGTGCTGACTGCAGTCAGTTTGGAAGGCTTGGAAGGAAGTCCATCAGAAAAGTTCTGGAGAGCCTTCAGTGAGGGTAAGTGGGTCCAGAAAATAGGAAATCAAGCAACAAGGACCATTTGGGGGAAATGATCCTATCTTCCAGGTGTCAGTCCCAAACAGTGGCATAAGCTTTGAAGCTCTAATGATGTTATTGTGGTCCTTGGCGAGCTGCAGAGTTGGGAACTGAAAAGCCCAGGTGAGCAGGAAACTTTTTCTTGTCTTTCCCTCCAGCTTGGGAACCTCCAGCAGCAGCCCCACAAGTCATCAGCCAGGCAGCTGAACAAGGAGGGTTTGACAGGCTGTGAAAATCCCCAAATGCCCCTTCTGAAGATGAGACATCCTTGGTCCAGACACCCTCTCCTCCAGCATTTAAGCTTCCAGTGTGTGGGCTGGACCTCCTCTAGTGAGAGGCAGATGCCAGGATTCCCTGGGTTTGTTATCCTATAGGATACATAAAATGGTCAAAATGGAGGAATGTGATTCCTTCCTGGAAAGCCTTCAGAAATTCTTCACTGAATGCTGTGTTGTACTGAAGGAGTTCACCCCTAAGATTCTATGTGGGTCTTTCCACGGTTGGTAACCCACACAGCTCTAGGGAGCTTGATGGTAGTTTCTTGTTGAACAGGAAGAAAATGAGCATTTTAGGGTTATCTCATGGGAAATCCCCAAAGGAAAATGGGTAGGAAAAAGAAACTGCATGCTCTGGTTGGAGCATTTCTATGGGATGGGAGCAGTCTACTGATGTTATCCCCAGATTTAAATCATACATTCTCTCTCCCTAATCCAAGCACATAGCTGCACATTTAATCAGAGCAGGGTGTGTACTTTTTATATGGCTTTGGGTGGGTCTGGCCAAAAGCATTTTCTTAGGTAATCATAGCTAATGCCATATATATCATCACTACCCTAATTTCTTTTGTATTGTGTCACCCAGTGCCAATATCAAACATCTTTTTCATCATGGCATACAAATTGTCCATTTAGGAAGCAATTGCATAAAAATAAATTATAGGTCTGTGCAAATTTTGCACTTGGTTGTTATACAGAAAACTAGCGATAATGAAACACACCTATAAATTATAACTTCATTAGGGTATAATGTTCCTAACTGAGATTGGGAAAAAAAAAGATTTCTTCACCTATAAGAATTCTAATTTTAATTGAAAAATTTTTGCTTATCCGCTTCCTTCAAATTCTTATTTTCCTTGCTGTGTTTTAGGCTCCAAACTCTAAGAGCCTAAACACTGCACGAAGTTGTTCTACAGAAATTTAGAGCCTGGTATGGCTTCTTGGCATTGTTCACAGAGTCTGAATTATCTTTCTACCTCTGTAAATTAACATAGCATCCCGCCCTTCCATCTGCCCTATTGAACTGTAATGCCTGACAGTCCAGCAGATTAAGCCTTATTAGGGATTTAAAGTTAACTTCTAGTGAAATAATTTCAAATTTTTGATATTATATTATATTATCTCAGATATTATATTATCTCAGATATTCCTCTGAGACCAGCCTACATGCCCCTCTGTACCTGTTGATGATTGTTCAGGCTGCAAAGACTGATCATGGGTTTTATTAGATTTTGTACTGCATCATTAAAAGAAGAAAGTCAAATCATAGCAGCAATGAACTACAGCAAACGCAAAGAAGTCGAGTCTGTTGCAGAGGTTGAAAAACATGCTAATATGATTTTAGCACCCAGATTCGTTGCTCAACTGCACGTGAGCTTTTCAGACCACAAATCCTTTTTAGTCCAGCCTAAATCCATATAAGCAAAATAAAGCCCAGGTTCTGTCTGATCCACGAGAACCACTGTGGCAAGGGACCTCACCGCAGAGTAACCCTGCAGAACATCTGGGCTGGGTCACACTCGGTAGAGGGGATGGGAGGGAGGTTTTAGGGATGAATCCCCAATCCCAGCTCTGCTCTGTTCCTCCTATGCTGCTGGGCACAGCATCTCCTTTGCAGGATGCTCTGTCGGCCCGGTTTTTTTGTGCAGGGTAGAGGCAACGCAGTTCTGTGTATTTGAAAAAAAAAAAAAAAGTATATGAAGAATGACATTGGCAAAACTCTAAAAGATGGAGGTAAGCCAGCAAGGGAACCAGGAGGTGTCGATTTGCCTTCATCTGGACGAGTGCGAGGCACGGGTGCGGGAGAGCGGCTTTGAACAGCCCGGGACGGGCGGGGAGCCGGGACAGCCCAGGGCATGGAACGGGACAGGACCCGGGACAGCCCTCCTGCCCCGGGGCACAGAACAGGACAGGACCCGGGACAGCCCTCCTGCCCCGGGGCTCGGAGTAGGGACCCGGGACAGCCCTCCTGCCCCGGGGCACGGAACGGGACAGGGACCCGGGACAGCCCTCCTGCCCCGGGGCTCGGAGCAGAGACCCGGGACAGCCCTCCTGGCCCGGGGCTCGGAGCAGGGACCCGGGACAGCCCTCCTGCCCCGGGGCACGGAACGGGACAGGACCCGGGACAGCCCTCCTGGCCCGGGGCACGGAGCAGAGACCCGGGACAGCCCTCCTGCCCCGGGCTCGGAGCGGGGCCGGGCGGGGCCGGCCGGGAAGGGCGGTGCCACCGGAGCCGAGCGGAGCCCGGCGGCTGCAGCGGCCGGAGGGGCCGGGGCTGCGGCACATGACATCCCCGGGTGAGGATGACATCCCCGGCTGAGGATGACATCCCCGGGTGAGGCTGACATCTCCAGTGGGTGCTGATGACATCCCCAGGTGAGGCTCCAGGTGGGTGCTGCTGTTTCCATCAGTGCTTTGTTAGTGTGACAGCGGCTCTCCAGCTGTCGGCACTTTGCATCATGCTCTTCCAGTAGCTGCTGGTTTTGCTGACTTGTTGGATGTACTTGGAAAGTTCCAGGTAGTTTGTCTGACTTTGTTGCGTATCTTCAAACATCAACAAGCTCCATCAGGGCAGAGTGACCCAGTAAAATTTGTCCACTGCCCTGGGCTTAGCAGGCTCAGCATAGCACAGCCTTAACAGGGGCAATAATCCAGTCTGCTTTTAGTTACAAATATTTACTGGGCAGTCTCTGTTGGGTTAAATAGTTCCTTACTAGGCTGAACCTGTATCACACACTGTGATGTTATTGGCATTTTGTATAATTAAAGAAAACTTAGTGCTATGCAGTGAAAGAGCACAGACAGTTCACTTATTTTGGGGTTTGTTACTTCTGTGCTATGGATTTATTGATATTGGCTCTAGTGGCAGCAAGCAGTCCCCTCCCTGCTACAGTTCCTCCCAGGAATCTTGCATCAAGTTTTTCTCAATCATGTACAAGGGTCCTGTGAAAAAACATCCATAAGGAGCCTCTGCATCAGAGAAATGTGGGATCTGTTCCTGCTTTGCAGCCAGCAGGGCTGAAGCACAGTGAAGTAACATATCTGAGATTAGATTGCAGGGAGATAAATCCCCTTTTTTACCTTTCTTACTTGGATAAGGATTTTCAGTGTGGATTGGAAATTAGAGAGTTACACCCTCATTTCTCCTGAAATTGATGTGAATTAGCTACCAACTTTCCTTGAGGCCTTCAAAATTCCCATAGAGCAAACACTGCCTTCTCTACCATACTTAGAAGCAATTAAAAGATCAACCAGCACTGACAAGCCAGTTAATGTGGTCTGCAAAGAAAATGCCTTTAAACTTGTCTGGGTCCCAGGAACTAACAGGGGAGGAAAATGGAAAGGACCCGAGTAAAGACCTTACTATCAGCTTGGGAGTCCTGGTAATCAGCTTTGGAGCTGATGCCAAGGATCTGGATAAAGATGCAATTAAGGTTGCCACAAAGTTCTGGGATACATTGCAGTTCCCAGCTGTGATAACTGAAGAGTTGGCTGCAGTTCCAAAACACCAGCATGATAGTAAAGTAGGAATGAAAGGACAAATATCTTGGCCTTTTCATTTTCCAGACATTTCTGTTCACTATCTGCATGGAGCCTAAATTATCCTGGCTAAATTCCAAGCTGTAATCTCTTTTTTTTTTTCCCCTCTTCCTTGAGTGGGTTAGTAAAGTACAATTAAGCTTTGATATTTGCATTGCACAAGGGAAAACAGAATAAACATTTCCACTTATTTATGATCCATCTTAGCTCTTGGAGAGTTTGACAGTTTTACAAGTCTCTGACTGCTTATCTTGGTCAGTGCAAACACCCTACTTTGAAAGCATCGTGTTTGAGCCTTCAGCATGGAGCAGACATCATGTTCCAACTCTCTTTTTAAGTAAAAGGATATAAGGTAAATAAAAACAGTTATTAAAAATCCTGTCACAGGTAAAATGCACTTCTGAACACCAGAAATCGGAGTTGTAGCACAGCAAATCCATTTTTCACAGGGTGTGTGTAAAATGTAATGCCTTATTAGCAGCTCTAAGTCACAGGGAAGTTACATCAATTCTTACAGCCCTTTCTTACAGGAAGATGCACAAACCAGACAGGTGTGATGGGAAACTCATCATTTGATGCTCAAATGGAACCTGAAAACCCCTTGTCACTTCCAGCACCGGCAGCACAAGCAGGAATGGCAGGGTCTAAGTCAGTGTGAGAAGGAGCTGCCAGTTCCCAGCCCAGGGCTCGTGAGCTGTAGGAGGAATGTGTGGCAGAGTTTGGCACGTGGCTGCCGAGCATGCACGGGCCCTGATGGCTCCAGTTCTGGAGAGGCTGGGCCATGGCAGCGGTGGGAGGAGGCAGCAGCATCCCCCTGTGAGGTGAGGCACAGCTGGCCCTGCTGTGGCACATCAGGCAGGTTGGGAGGTGGGGACCCTGGGCACCTGCTGGTGTGTGCCTGTTGAGGAGGATTACTGCCATTGAGAGAGAGAAAAAAAAAATGGTATTCTGTATAATGGCAGAGGCTGGGATAGAGCAAAATCCTTTGGAATTTTTTCTGTTTCATTACAGAGTGGTGCAATATTCAGTCAAAGTGACGAGTCAGTCTTATCCTCTGTTCTGTTCTCCTGTCTGCTGGGCATGTTGAGAAATCCTTTCTTTGCCACAAGTACCACACTTGCATCCTACAGAAAAGGGGACAAGGAGGGTCCTGCAGTAACTAATGAAGGAGTGCTGCAAACAGCAAGAAAACCTCTCCAATTGCTCTTGTTCCTGCCGTGGTTTTGGAAGGTGTTCAGATTCAAATCCCTTTAATTAATGAAGTCCTGATCACCATGTGATTCCTACCTGTTGAAACTGGAAAACTATTTTGGACTGAGATGGAATAATGCATCTACCGTTGATTTTTAAAATCTGTTTTAAAATTGCTTTGAAAAAGAGCTGCAATGAGACACCTCTGTGCAAAGCAATACATTTGGGTAAAGATTTCACAGTAGGCTGAGCTCCCTGGCCTGGGCAGGCAGCTGCATGATCCCACAGCCCTTCCTGCATGGAGCCACCACTGCCCATGTCCTGCCACTGGAACCTATCAGAGCATGTGGTAGCCAACTCAGAAAGCTAAAACTTCTTCAGTCTCATCTTGCCAAACAAAAATTTCCTGCCAGTTTGGCTGACAGGACCTGCTGGCATTGGCTAGGGGTGTCAGTGAGGAGCTGGAACTCACAGCTGGGGAATGGAAGAGGCCTCCTGCTTTGGCAGCCACTGAAAGTCACACTGCATCCTGGCAGAAAGGTTCACTGTGCTGGTGATTTCAGAAAGAAACTGATATTTTCCCATTCTATTTATAGTATTTTAAAGTTTGACATTCTTCTTTAGCTGAAGTTTGCTCACCTCACAGCAAGGCTGACTGGCCTGTTTGATACACAGCTGTCACTGATTTTGGTTGCTGCCTCTGCCTTGTTGCCTTGTTAGGAAAGTGCTTTTAATCAGGCAAACATCTCCGAGACAATGCCCAAACCTCAGCACAGATGTCTTTCCTTTGTTGCAAACGATCTGGTTAACGGTGCTGTTCATTCTGACAGGGGTTTAATTCCCACTGCAGCATCTGGAGTCCCTGAGGAGTGTGGGTCCTGCAGTCTGCACTCAGGACAGATGGGGATGCAGCTCCTCAGCCCAGCTGGGGCAGGGCCTGGGGCTCCGGGAGCCTGGGGAAAGGGCAGCAGCTGTGGAGGGGCTGGGCTGTGTGCTGGGCTGGGCACATGGAATGCTCTTTGCTCTTTGCTGGGGACTGGGCTGAGTCCTCAGCACAGAACGTACCTGTGGGACACAGAGCAGCCGAAGGGTGGCACAGGCTGTGTGCTCTGTGTTGTTTCTCATAAACATCTGGTAGTAACCTACCACCCATAGCCCATGGGGAAATAGCTGGCTTGGCAAGGGAGAGTTGCTGGCAGCCTCTGCACTAGGAATATTAAGTTTTGCAGGATTTTTTTTTCCCGTCTGCTTAATTATGAAATCAGTTCAGGAGAAGGAGGTGACACATTTAGGTTGCTCTGCTATTTCAGTTGTGCAGATAGACCCAAAAGATTCTAAAAAGTTGTAATCCTCTTGTCTAGGCTAGGTTACTCCAAGCCTTGTCTAGCCTAGCCTTGAACATTTCCAGGGATGGGGCAGCCACAGCCTCTCTGGGCACCCTGTGCCAGAGCCTGCCCACCCTCACAGGGAAGAATTTCTTCCTAATATCTAATCCAAACATGCCCTGTGATTGTGCAAAGGTATGTTAAAAGGCCTGGAGAGCTACATCAGTAAAGAAAATTTCCTCAGCTCCTCTGTCCTTGTTCTATGGAAGAGGCCACCTGTAAGTATATATTTTCAGTCATATTCATTGAAAATATCCTCACTAGGTGCAAAATATTTTTCTGCCTTATTTTTCTGTTCTATTTTGCATCACTTTTCATGGCTTGGTTTGGTCTAAAAATGGAGTTGTGCTTTTAATGTGTTGGGAATTGGGGAAGCTTCAGCCCCTGCAGAGTCCCTGTCTGAGCTGAGGATTGCTGTGCACAGGCTCTGGCTGAGTAGGCTGAGGTCTGGAATGAGGACAGCTACACTTCCTCCACAGCTGAGCTGGCTGAGTGAGTCTACTGGGGTTTTCTAAATGAAAATCACTTGTGAAAACTTCTAGTGTTAGGCTGGTCATCCTCCTGGCTCTTTTCTACAAATAGCTTTTATTTTCCTTTTTTACTCTCTGAATACAATGCTTGTCTTTTATTGTCTCTTTATTGCTTTGTTGTGGTAAAGATTATGATAAATTATGGTACTAAATATAGCAGTAAATATAGGCATAGTGTATATAGGCTGTTGTAGAAGAAATTAGTTTCTGCAGTATGAAAAAAGAGTTTCATCCATCTGTTTTATGTAAAAATATCTGCCTGTGGTATTACTTTATTCTCAGATGAAAAAGCCATACAGTTTTGTGCAGGGAAGTTGCTGTTAGAACAGCATTGTCCAGTTTGATTAAGTGATAATGGAAACAATTTTAAATTTTAAAGCAGAAAAATAAAATCATGGAAGTTGTGTGATATTTTTGGTTAGTATCTGATTGTACTGATGACTTACAGTTGAGAAGTCTGAGCAAAACAAGCAGTGAATTTGAACAGGTGTGTATGTGAAGTGCCTTGGAATCCTAATCTGTGAGTTTATGTGTAAAGAAAATTGTTTTAAGGAACAGCTTCATTCTTCTGGGCTATCATGCTACTCTTTTAGGTGCTTTAAAAACATTTCTCTCTACTGAGCAGGCTGGATTTTAAGGTAGCTCAACAATGTTCCTTTCGAAGAAGTCTTTGCTCTTAGGTTGGTGTCTGGTGTAACACACACTGGGGTGCACCAGACCTACACAAAGTGTATTTGGGAATCCTCTTCCACAGAGCCAGAGGTGCTGGCAGAGATCAGAGGCTGGGGGCATGTAGCCATGCTGACCTGCCTGTGATTCTGTGAGGCTGTGTTCTGCTCTGCCCCTGTGGGAGTGTTACAGTAGTACTGGCCACCGGCCTTCACCCCTGTCACAAAGTGAGCAGCGAGTCCTTGACATCTGCTGTGCTGCACGGGCTGCCAAGTCCTGTAGGTAGTTGGCAAGGAAATAAATATTGATAGACCCTAGCAACAGGTACTCCTGAGAACTCTTGTTCTGGGAATGCTTAGGCCGTGTCCAGTGTTATTAAAGTTGTGAGAGCATTTTAAGTTTATTTATAGGATTTGTTTGTGTCTTATCACCATCTCTCAGTGCTGGAATGCCTGAGCAGGCTTTGCTGTGTGAGGGCACAGATGTGTGCCCCACACCCTGCTCTGGTCACTGATTTCTACTTGCAGCAGATGCTCACTGCCCCCAGGCACAGCTGTTTGACCCCTCTGTGTGACATCCCCAGTGTGTGTTCAAATCTGTCAGTCCTGTCTTATCTCTCCTATGGTGGAATGACTGTTGCAGAGCTACGTGCATGTAGGTGCATTGGATACAAGGATTTATTCCTTTTTAGCAACATCCTAACAAAACATTAACATACAAGATTCTCAGAGAGTGTGCCAGGTGAAATTAGCTTGTCACTGGTGAGCACTGTCCATGAACAATTGTGTGTTCTCATTGCAGAAATTGAAGCCAGAGAAGCCTGCGACTGGCTGAGAGCTGCTGGATTTCCCCAGTATGCTCAGCTCTTTGAAGGTATGATCACAGACTTGCCAAGCAGCTGACACTGAATTTGAGTGGAATTGTTCACATAAATAATATATCTCAGAACCTGACACTTCTGATGGAAGCACTTCCAAATTCTGTTGTATCTGCATGCAAACCTGTAGGAAAGTAGTGACCTGGTGTGTGTTCTTGCTGAAGGGACATCTCAGCAGGGACTCAGTACAATTCTTTAAAGAACCAAATCTTCCCTGGTTTTCTCTTCCTATTATTAGACTGTAACTCAGTCAAATTTCTGCCTTTGTTATTTTTAGTTGCTTATAATTTTTTCAGGCACTTTGTCTTGGAGTGTTGGAAGTGAAGTTTCCAAACACTGATTGGAACCAAAACTCCTCTGAGGCTCTGCAGTCTGTGGTCTGAGTGAGATTGCTTTATTGGTGTTTTGAAAAAGAATGCTGGAAAAAATCATCTTGCAATCATAAGAAATGTTCAAAAGAAATACTCAGCAGCAGCCAGCCAGTCAAAAAATGCAATTTCGGCATGTATTCATGTTGTTAAAACTATTAAGAGTGATTATTTCTTGGGAGGAGATATGGATTTGTTGAGAACTTGTATAATTTTTCAGGCCACACTTGTGCATATACCTTAAAATTGTTCTTCTTTAAAATATGGTTTTTGTTACAAACATTGAAAGTAAAAAAAGCTTTTTTTTTTTTATTTTTAAGAAAGATTTTATCAAAGAACGACAGTTAAAAGAACATTCACTGCTCTCATTCCCACCTCCCTTGGTCACTGCAAAATTAAAAATTTGAAGTCAAGCACCTAGAGCTGGGTTTGAAAGCTGTATTCCATGAAACCTGGAAATGCTTCCTGTCTGCCCACAGCAGATTGTATTCTATAGGCTGTTTGTTGGAAATGTGCATTGCCATGCTTCTGGAAGATGAATTCTCTGCATTACCTTGTTTTTTATGCCGTGTTCTGACCTGGCTAGGAAAATAAACCTTATAAAATAAGCTAAGAAAATACATATGGACCTCAGTGGTTCCCTCATGTTCAAGGCTGAATCTCAGGAGCTGAAATGCTGAACTGTTCAGCTTCCAGCCCAGCGTGCTGTGTCAGGCTCCTAGAGCTCAGAGAGTGCATCTCATGTGCTGCACTGCACCTCACCATGGCAAAGGCTCGTGTAAGATAATCCCAGCTTTAGTCTGTAGAATGCAGAGAGCCAAAGCAAATCTAAAGGTTATTTTGTGTTTCTTGTCTATGGCACTTGGTGTCTGCAAGCTCCTGGAAATGCAGAAGGGCTTGTCCACCTGTAATAACAGCAGTAAGAAGATCCCTACATTTTTTCTCCAACTTTCCCTAAGGAGCTGATCCTCGCTTGCTGGAAGGATGTTTGCATGAATGTATAGCTATAGAAATAGAAGTAGTTTCATTTCACCTGTGATAAATAAGCTGCAAAATTGAAAGTATTTGCAGTTACAACTCAGATTTCAGATTCCACTTCTTTGTTCACAGATATGCAGTTTCCCATTGATGTAAAAACTGTGAGGAGAGATCATGAATTTTTAGATGGAGATGCAATTGAATCACTGTTCAGGTAAACATTAATCATGAACCATCTTTGATACCCCCAACCCCGGTTCCTTGTTACTCATCTTTTCATGCCTCTGCTTTTGTCAGACATGAGCAAAGTCACCAAGTCTGTGACTGAAATAGATCACTTCAGCACATAGTTTAGTGTCACTATAGTTGGTTGTTTTAGGAATTAAAAGGTAAAGTAACCACATGTCTGCACTTCCTCTTCAACCAGCCTCTCAGGGATGTTACAATGAGCATTAAATATCCTTTTGTGATGTGAAATGGCTGCAAGCTGATCAAAAATAGCCAGTTCCCTGCAAGCATGGCAGGCTGCTCTCTAGGATCATGTAGTGCAGGAATTTCCTCTAACTTCTGTTCCAGCAGATAGACAGAAAAAAAATTATCTGCATGAGATCTGTTTTCCTGAATACTTTTTGGGTGAGAAGCAAAGGTGCTGGTTTGAAGTTATTGCTTTGCCACAGCTGTTCAGAGCACACAAGTGAACCTGCATTGTCAGTGCCAAGTCAGACTCAGGGCCCCATGGATCAGTGCCAGGATGGTGTGAGGCTCCTGCTTCAATTGCTACTGCAGTTACTGACACCTCCTCATGATGAGATTGTTTTGCAGGTTTCTTCAGCAGAAATGATGATTTCTAACACTTAGGGAAAGTTCCTCTCCTGGCAAGGTGTTCTGGTCCTTTTCTGTGCTGTCAGGTCACCTGAACTCCAGCTCTGCCTGCTCCAAGCACCAGGAGTTGTTCACACACACGTCTCTAAAGCACAGCAGTTATTAGAGAACTTTGGGTATATTTTGTTTCTTGGTATCACCTCTGTCCTGAGTGCTCCTGGGGGACTCTCAGTGTGCCTCCTGTTGATGCCACCTATTATTTGACAACTAAGTGATTGACTAATCTGGGGACCTTACTGGTTCCACAAGCTTTAATTAAAATGATAGATAATGCAGTCCTTCCAGGGACACAGGTTAACATCTTGATTTTAATATTTCTTTTCAAAATCTTAAATCAATATGAAGTTATCATAACCAGTAAAGCTAATAATATGGCTTTTTAAAATTAAATGATTGATTATAGTTGTCTTCTGTAGTTTTAAGATGGCAGAACTGGAAGTGTGAACATCATGGTGCTGTTATTGGTGCTGGTTTTGGGGGCCAGTGTGTGGGAGCCTCTAACAGAATGTCAGTCTTCAGCAATAATGAAGACTCCATGGTAGATCACAACTAGTTTGGTGCATGTTTGTTTTCAAGCAATAAAATAGTTGAAATTTAAAACTCCTGTGTTTTTTCTCAAACCCTAGAAGGTTGAACACATTGAACAAGTATGCATCAATGAAAGTGGAAATAAGCCGTGATAGGAAACGGGTATGTCTGTAACATACAGTTCCTGTTCTGATTAAAGATGTGTTTAGTTATTGTATCAAACACCTGGGTTTAAAAGTGCATGAAGGACTAGCAATTTCTGAACTTTCCTTTCTATTCCATTGCACAAAGCTCTGCTATTTCCATTTTATGTTGAGAAAACATAGGGATGGAGATTGCAACTATGTAATGTTTGAAACTTTGCAAGGTAGGTTAGGGGTGGCCTTTGAAACACTTTTAAAATTAGATTTGACAGGTTACTGTCCAACAGTTGCCCCAAAGCCCCATCTCAGTGTGGCTATCATTGCTTTCCTAAGTAGTTTCCCACCTTATTTAGGTGCTGAAACTGAAATTTCACTCCTGTTGACTTAACAAAGAAATTAAAAGGGCAATGCAAGTGTTCAGCCAATAGAAGCCGGGTAGGTTTTAGCCGTGCTGTCTTTGTGCTCTGCCACTGCAGCTCAATCAGAGTGGTAACCACAGCTTGGCTGGGCAGCTCCAGCTCTGCGAAGCCTCTGAGCCACTGTGGATTAACTGCAGGACTAGCGAGAAAAGAATGCCATCTTCTGGAAAAATGTCTGGCTTCTGGAGAGTTCTGCTCTCTGCTGGGGCAGAATGGGGCAAGAGAGCCCAGAGAGAAGAGACAGGCAGCTCCCAGCTCTCCAACCTTTCACTGTCCCAGCGTTCCCTCAGAGTGGGGACGATCCAGAAAAGGGGCACCTGGTGCAGGTGCCAAGGGAGGCTGAGGGCTCCAAAAGGGAGCCAGAGATATCAGTGCTGCCACAGTCCCACAGCTAAACACTTCTTTACCTGAAAATGGGTGAGTTTTGGTCACAGAAGTGTGAGAGTGTTTGATTTGTTGGACTCTAGGAAAGGCAGTGTAAATCCAATACAATTATCTTTCAAACCCTTGGATTTGCCACAAAACAGGATTTTTCTCCCTTAGATCAAATCTGTCACTTTTTCCTGTGGTCAACTTCCCAGATTTATCAGCATTCTTGGGCATCATTTGTCAGCACGTTTTTCAACTAACTTAGGGCAGATCTTCAGTGACTGAATGGTCACATTTCCTTATGTTGGTTGTGGGGGTTTTGGAGGTCGGCAGAAAATCTAAGTCTGCTTTTTATGTTAAACTGGTTTTTGTAATTTAAAATTTGCCAAACTTTGCCCTTAAACTAGTTTTGTTTTGTTTTTTTTCTCCTCCTAAGAGTGACGACTCTGAAGATGATGAACCTTGTGCCATAAGTGACAGATGGGCTTATGAGAGGTGCAGCCAGCGGTGGTCTCGCATCGAGAGCCTGGCAGGTTTCCCAGCAGAGGAAGGTGCTGCTGCTCCCACCCCAGGCAGTCCAGTACTGAAGATCATCCACAACGAGGACAGTGTCTTTCTGGATCATGGTGAGAAGCACGATGTGTCCTCAATTCACAGCACCAGCAGTGCTGACAGTGACATTGTTAACTCCCAAAAACCTTTTGAAGATGTGGAAACCAGCACGAGCTCCTCAAGATGTTCCTCAGTTAAGGTACCCTCACTGGACTCTGCTTTTAGTTGTTCTCCTCCCGCCAGTGAATTTTTAAATATCACCAGTGAGGAGAAGCTTTTGGATAAGTCACCATCTAAAAAGAGAAAGAGCCTTCTAAAGAAAATGGAGAAGCTGCACTTAAGGAGCTGCAATTTAAGGAGTGGTCAATCAAAGGCCAAACCCATAATAAGTGAACCTGTTCTTCTGGAAGGACTTAATGAAGAAAAGATGAAGATGCTGAACTGTGTAAATATTTCTGACCTCTCTGGCATCCGAACAAAGAACAATTCTTCTTCTTCTCCCCAGAGCTGCAACAGCAGCAATCATTCTGGAAATAGCAGCACAGGGAGCACTCCAAGCCCTGTTACAAACCCAGGCAGCCCCTGTGAAGGAAGGGGGATGTATGCAGAGCACATGGACTCCAGCATGCTGCTGCTGGGGGATGATCTATCCCAGCAAAACCTAAAAAATGACATGACGGTACAAAAGAACCAGATGTTTCAAATACCACAGGGCCATAAACCTGGCACTTTCCCCACAGTGCTTACAGATAGCTCCCTGTCTCCACCAGACAGCTCCTCTGTCAACTGGAGAACCGGGAGCTTCCACGGGTGCGGGAGGAGCCGGAGCAGAAGCGGTTCCAGGGATCCCAGAGGCCCCAGGAGTCCCCTGTCGGGCAGGGATAACAGGCTGAGTGTGTACGACAACATGCCCAGCACCCACCTGCAGGGTCTGCAGGCCGAGCAAGTCGGTGACGACGACGTTTTCTCAGAGCTGAACAGTGTCATAGCAGATGTCAATGGTCTCAAAAAGTTGGTTGATCAGTGGACAGAGAAGTTCTCAGATGATGGGGATTCTGACTTTGCCAGTGACCTGACCTCTTTGTATCCACCCTCCCCTAAAGAAAGCTCCCTCGAAATAGAGGGCTCAGAAGATAAGACAGCAGGGGAGGCTGAGGGACAGAGCAGCTGTGGCCTGGGCAAGGAGCTTGGTTCTGCAGACCTGACATACATCACAGACTCTAAAAAGACCAACAGGTCAGCCATCCTTGGGTTTGCCTTTGCTTCTGTCCACTCAAAATATAATTGTTTTGCCAGAACAAAGTATTCTAAAGTCTGTCCTAGGTAGCAGAGTCTGCACTGCTGGTGGCAGGTACTGCTCCACAGGTACCAATATCTGACCTGTGCTGAAAGTAGGACACTCATAATCTGCACGAGCACTCAGTGTGTATTGCCAGAGGCCCTCCTGGATGGGAGGTACCTTGTTTAAGTGCAACTAACTGCAGGTCATTTAGAGCCTTGGGTGCTTCACAGATGCAGGTAGAAAACAGGGATGGTGGAGATGGTTCTAAGGTTAAGCAATGTTTGTCCCATAGGCACGGGAAGCAGCACTGGTGTGTGGAAGAGAGCGTGAGCCTGGAAAGCCTTTCCCTCCAGACTGATGGCCAGTCAGCTGCCCAGCTGGCCCGCACACAAAAGCTGGCATTGTTGAAACTCACAGCTTTAATGGACAGATATTCCCCTTCCAGTAAGCAGGGCTGGAACTGGTAAGTTGTCTGGTATTAAAACAATCTGAGCTGGAAAGTGAGGAGTTGATGTAAGCATGTGAATTTCCTTGTCTGCCTACATTGCACATGTTCAAGATGAAGAATTTCATCCTATTACATTGCCAGCAGCTTCATGGTTATTTCCATGGCTCCAGGATTTCCTCTGCTGTGGGCTGTGCTTTGGCCCCTCGCTGCTGGTCATGCTGTGATTTTAAGGCACAGCATAGTTTCTCTTTAAATTTTCCCAATGGCAGGGCTTTTTCAGGGGACTGGAGGACCTGAGATGAGAGGTGGCTGGACTGGGAATCCAGCCCTTCAGCACTGAGTGTCTGTTTGAACTAAACCAGTGACAAATTCAGACTTACATACGTTTGTGATAGGGAGCTGGTATACAGAAAGAATGAAAAACCCTGCAGTGCCATAAAGGGATGGAATATGTTTCCCATGAGGATGCTTTGTTAAAGTTAATTTCAGCAATGAAAAGAGGAAGTCATCCCTGTAATTGCCTTTGCTATTTTCTCTCCCTCCTGATGCTGTGTGTACAGGTATGTGGCAGAATCTGGGGTGGTGACAAGGTGCAGCTCAGCCCTTGGTGCTGAGTGTAAAGCAGCAGGTGCAATGTGCTGGACACCTAGTAAGCTGCATCTACTGGTTTTCATTTCCAGGACCATACCAAAGTTCATTAAAAAACCAAAAGCCTCAGACTACAAGGACAAAAATGTGTTTGGGGTTCCTTTGCTTCTGAATGTGCAGCGAACAAGCCACCCGCTGCCCAATGGCATCCTGCAAGCCCTGGAGTATCTGAGGAGCCACTTTCTTGACCAGGTATGAACTCGAGGCAGCCCAGAGGAGCTCTGGGCCATGAACAGATCTGCTCCAGGGAAGCAGACTCTCTTTCATACTTTTGTGAAGGACTTTTCTCCCCCCTAAGGCTCTGAATAGGCAGAAAGGTGTAGATGGGAGCAGGTGGCCTGTGAAGAAATACCAGTGCTGATTCCCTCTGGGAACACTTTTAGCCCTGTGCTGTGTCTCTGTGCCTTCCCTCACTGAAAGCCTCTGCAGTCATGGCTCTTGGTGCAGGCAGTCAGGCTGGCTTTGCCTGGGGAGGTGTCATGTCTCTGCTCCCCAAGGAGGCAGAGCTGCCAGACAATGTCATTGTTCCCTCTGTTCTGTGGCTGCTGGTAGTGCCAGAGCTAATGTGAAAATTAGTCTTGTTTCAGCTGAAATGCACCACTAAGCAGAGAGAAAACATTTCAGCAGTGCCTGTTACAACTTTTTCTGGAGCTCAGCTGTGTATTTATGCCCTGAGTGGAGATGGCAGAAGATGTGTGTGCTGTATATGGTATTTCCATAGCATAGCTGCAGAAATGAAGACATTGTGACATGAGACATATTAGTTAAAGAGAGGGCTTTTCTTCCTCTGCTTTGCCATTGCCTAGATGTGCTATATGATGCCAAAGTGCAAAAGTGACACTTCTGTGAAGTGACAATGCAAGTGTTTTTCATTTTGAGGCTATGCTATCCATTCAGTTCGTATAAATAAACCAAAGAGTGTAAATACTGTCTCAGTGGCACAGAAAAAAAACTGTCACCAGAAGCTTTGGTGGGCTCAAGCTCATGGGAAACTCCTAAATCTCCCTCAGCTGACAATCATATTAAAAGGAAAATCAAAATTTCCCTCAAATGCCAGCCTATGGAAATATTAGGTGTTTAAGGTGTATCAGGTGTTACAGGGAGCCTTGTGGATTTCACAGCAGTTTGTGTAAGCAGTTTGATGTATGTTTGTGTTTGGTGGACACACATTGAAACTTAAGAGTTTCAATGTGTGTAAACACAGCCTGCCCAAGAAAATGGACATATGTCAATGGTAGTGATTTTAAAAGGCAAAATTAGTACTTTTGTATTAAATAAAAGCCAAACAAACATGAAAATTGGTATGTCACAGCTGATTCTGTGGTCATCAGGCATGGTTTGCCTCAGAGAAATGTCCGTGCAGCTTCTAATAATACAAAAGTAGCTTGGTGCTCAATCTCACTGCCATAGGGTATTTGCTATTACAGGGAAGCTGAAGGATCACTTATTTGTCAAAATTTTGATTCCAAATGACTCCTCTCTTTGTCTCTAATAATTTCTTTTACCCACAGGTTGGCCTGTTCCGAAAATCCGGTGTTAAATCCAGGATTCTGTCTTTAAGAGAAATGAATGAAACCAACCCAAACAATGTCTGTTATGAAGGGCAGTCAGCCTTTGACGTGGCAGATATGGTCAAGCAATATTTCCGAGACCTTCCTGAGCCTATATTTACCAGCAGGCTCTGTGAATCCTTCCTCCACATCTACCAATGTAGGTACCAAAAGCTGTCATTTTCCAGTGCCTTGGATATCTTAATATTCAGCTGTACAAGGCAGTGGCCAGACCAGGACTAGTGCCAAGTCCTCCTGTAGTTAGAGGGGACAAGTCAGGCAGGACATTTCTGAAATGATGAGTTCATTGTGGCTCTGGATTTGGGAGGCTCCTGTCTGCATCCTATGAAGCAGTTAGTTCTCTTCCCTGAGGGGTGAAAGTAATGAAATGCTGCAGCACCCCCCTTAAACTGTGCTTTTAAACAGTCATTTCCTTATGCTAAATTAAGAAATAATCCACTCCCCTTGTTCATGGCATGGCATTGCTCCTTGAGTGAGAAGACCTGACATATTGATATATTTCTTTATTGAAGTGCCCAAGAACAGCTGCTGTGAAACAGCTGGGAAATGCCAGCAGCTTTCTGCCTGTGCTCACACTGCTACTGTCCTTGAGACTCAACCCAAAAAACCAAGGAAACACAAAGATGAAATATTGCATTTAATACAGTTTAAACAGATTTTTTTTTCCCAGTACTTTGCCCTCAAGGAATTCACTTTCAGAAAGCAGATGGATTGGGGAAGGAGCTTGAAGTAGGGCTGATAATATTGTTGGGACATACAAGTTTCTTCTGCTTTTAGAAGAGGTTTTGAAAGACAAATTATAAGCTTTCTGAGAGGTTTTGCAGCCTAACCCATGTGGCTTTTATTGACCTAAGTCAATGAGCAGCTGCTCCTTTGTGTACAGTGTAGGTTCATGAAAGTTCTGTTGGATTTTATTTCATCACCTGCCAGGGTTTTAAAATTTTGTCTGAAAACAATTTATTTGTTTGAAGTGAGTTTTCTTCTTGCATTCAGAAATCCTCCTTTGTAAGGAGGTCAGTAATTCCCATGTCCAAAGGATGTATAACTGTTTTCTTCCAATTACTGTAATCTGGCCACTGTCTACCTCCTGTCTCTGGTTTTGGGAGAGAAACAGCAAATGCCCAAATTCTATTTACCCCACTCATCCATCTTCTGGAGCAAGTGCACAGATTCAATTACTCTTTCCGAGATAAGAATTGTGCTCCTTTCACTAAAAAGTGTGTTTTGTGTGTTCTGTGTATGTGCTTCTACCTGAAGGGAAGGAGAAGTGATCTTCTGCCCTTTGCAGTGGTATTAATTGGAGAAATCCTTGTGCTGGGGATGTGTGGCAGGATGAACCAGACCCACGCTCCTGCCAGAGCTGTTTGGCCAGACAGTCTCAGTGGGGGTTAGTGTGAATTAAAATCTGTTGGCAAAACACTGGTCTCTGAATTGAGTTATCTGAGAGCATCTGTTTTCTTCACACTTAAAGCTGAAAGGAAAAGACAGTAGAGCCGCTCCAAAGTATCACTGCAGAGTAATATTTTATGGGGAGACAGGTCCTTATTTGGATTGTAGCTCAGTTCAGGGTATGTTCACTAGCATGGTGCTCAAGATAAATTGCAGGTCAGGCAGCAGCATCCCTGGGTGTGAATGTGCACTTGACAGACAGTAGGAGAAATGGTTCATGTTTGATGGGATAATGGCCTTTCCTTGTCTGCTGTGAGCTTGGGACAAGGAAATGGATGAACCTACAAGCTCAGAGCCCTGCTTGGGACCCTGCTGATGGATGCTCCTTCTGCAAGTCACGTGTGGTTTTTGTCGTGGTTTATGTTTTCAGATGTGCCGAAGGACGAGCAGTTTCAGGCTGTCCAGGCTGCTATTCTCCTCCTCCCAAAGGAAAACCGAGAAGCTTTGAAAATCCTCCTCTTCTTCCTGCGAGATGTGGTGGCTTTTGTTGAGGAAAATCAGATGACCCCAACCAACATCGCTGTCTGTCTGGCACCTTCTTTGTTTCACCTCAACACCCTGAGGCGGGACAGTTCCTCCTCCTCATCCAGGTATTGGCACCTTGATGCTGGCACTGCTGCTGTCCACAGTGTGCTGGAGCAATGCTTTCTGTAGCTGGCCTAGGCTCAGAGTGTGATTTTGGGGGGCAAATAGACGTGTGTGCCTTGGGGTTTGCCTTCAGTCTGGTAGCTCAGGTGCAGCAGGAGCTGCCTGCAGTGCACAGAGCGATGTGGCCACTCGCTGCCCAGTGCAGAGCCATGGTAAGGCCCCATTGCCATGCTCCTGACCAGTCTGTGTGTGTCCCTCACCACTGCTGCACTCCCCTGCTTGTCCAGGAGCCCAGCACGTGGCCACTGCTAGCATTAAAGTGGCACTGGCCATTGGAAATGTGTTCCTGCACTGGCCACCTGAGCCCAGGTGTGACCTTAAGGCCCTGCAGATACCTGGCAGACTGAGGCAGCTACTGGCACTGGTCCTGCTGGGTGATAAGGGGATCATTCCTGCCAAATCGAGCCATGGGGATTCTGTAAATTTATCTTAATAAGTAAAAGTATCTGGCTTGCATAACATCCCCTGTTTGTACGTGCAGTGAGGAAGGTGCCCTTGGGCCAAAGTAGACAAATAATCTCTGAGAGCATTCATGCCTTATCTGGCCTCCTGAGGCAGGGCTGTTTGCTCTGCTCGTGCTCCTGGGCTGTGGACAGACAGATCAGGGCAGGAGAGCACAGCTGGCTGTGCAGCAAGCATGGTGCTCCTGAGGCATAGCGAGCTGAACACCTCACTTGGGGAAATACAGGGGAGGACTGGTCCCAAAGCCAAGGCTGTCGGATGTGATGTTGGCATCTTTCAGGCTCTGGGTAGCACAGGGGAAGGGAAGGAAAACACAGAGGATTTTCTTTTGAATGTCACAAAACATCAGAAAATGCCTCAGGCATGCCTGTGCTGAGCTGGCACATGGCAAGGGAGCCACGGGGCCACTGCAGGGGCACCTGGGGATGCGATGGATGGTGGCAGCAGCAAGTCCTGCTGGATTGCTGTGCTGTTTGAGCTCCTAGGAGCTACTCTGGGACTTGTTCCTCTTTGCTTTATATCAACGCTGCTCTGAAATGTTAGGACCAAAGACAGCAATGGAGTTTTCTCTTTGTTGTCAGTGTGTAGAAGCCAGGATGCTTTGAAGCTTTAGCTTTGCTGTAAGTGTGCATTAATGCCTTGGTGCAGGGTTCCCACTTCAAAGGGTTCAAGCTGACAGGTCTGACTCTGAGGAGCAGCCCTGAGGACTGTTATCTTCCACCCAATTTTCAAGCCTTTTGGCAGGAATGTTCACAGATAAAAGTTTCAGAAGCCAAGACTAATGATGTAATGCCACTAGCATGAATTAAAAGAGGGGACTATTTTTGAAATGTGTTGGGTGTGGTTTGGGCCAAAGGATTTAAAAGGTTCTACATGGGCTTTGCAGGTATCAAAGGAGCTTTATATTGAGGATTATACACAAATAAGCTTGGGGTCATTGTTGTTCTTGGCCAAGTGTGTGGGGAATAAATTCCTTGACTTCCCTTTCTTGGGTGTTCATTACTACTGGTCAGTAGTGCCCTGGACACATTTGGGACGTGCTGGGAGGGAATTGACCTTCAGTAGGTCACATTGCATGAGCCCTACATGGCATGTGCAGGTCCTTCAGTGCAGAGTATTTTGTGTGGTTCCCAGCACTTGGTTCGCTCAGCCTTCCTCTCACCTTCCCCTCTCCTAGATCCAGTCAGAGGAAGTGCAGCTTGGGGAAGCCAGACCAGAGGGAGCTGAACGAGAACCTGGCAGCAACGCAGGGCTTGGCCCACATGATAATGGAGTGCAACAGGCTCTTCCAGGTACCTCACTCACTGTCACCAACCAAAAGCTCTGGGCATCCTGGGGGGTGGCTGGCTTGGAGCAGCAGCTGGGCAATGTCCCTGCCAGCCTGTGACAGATGGGAATCCTGCTGCTGCGGGAGAAAACGAGCATTGCAGCCACTCCTCCATTCTCCCCTTCATCCCCAACGTGATGGGCTTGGGCACAGCCAGGGAGCACCTGTGGGGCAGTGGCTGCCATGAGCCCTGGCAGGGAGGCCCTGGCCATCCCTGCTGGAGAGTGGGTTGAAGTTTTGTTGCTGGGGCCTGGCCAGAGCAACAGCCATGCCTGTGCCTGGCCATTGACCCCAGTATTCTGAACCTGGACCTTGGCCCACAGACTGACTTCCCAGCCTGACCACGGCCTTTGCCCATCGTTACAGACTTGCCTAGTGATCCTTAGACTGTGGCTATCCCTGGTTGCTGCCCCTGGACCTGATCCTGACCTCCCTTGCTGACTCACCTTCCTGTCTGCACCTCGGACCTCATCGCCGTGGATGTGTCTGATGATCCTTACTCTTGGCTGCCCCTGGCTGCCCCTCTGGCTCAGCTCCAGCAGTGTGGGACAGGGCAGCTGCCCTGCCAGCCCTGTTGTCCCACTTGACCCCTGGCCCTTTTCCTTTAGGGGTGCTGTCCACACTCAGCTCAGACCTTCTAATCCTCTGCTCCAGCTGCTCGTCCGGGCAGGGCACGCTGCCCCATGGCTCCCCTGCACTGGCCCTGCCCCAGGGCTCCCCCAGCACCAATTCCTCAACCAGTGCCCGGCTTCTGAGTGACAGCCCACAGTCAGCTGAGCTTCCCAGGGGTCTGATCCCTGCATGGCATCAGTCTCCAGCCCAGACAGGGCTCCTAAGTGCCCCCCTCACCCCCAGCCCAACCATGGGCCCGTTTCCCCAGCAGTGACCTGAACCCTCTGCCCAGCTCTGAGGTCCCCTGGGGTGCCCTGACGCCGCTCCTGCCCTGTGCCCTCTGGTCTGCCCTGGCAGCACGGAGCTGGCCCTGTTCTGGCTGCATGGCCCATGGAATAGCCCCACGTACATACATGTACACACATGCATATGTCAGTGAGCACCTGCATCAATGCAACACCTTCTGTCCAGTGGTACCACAGCTGCATTTTTGTAATGCTTTAGGACTCTGGAATTTTTTTTAGGAGGCTCACAGCAGAGCCTCCAGCAAACCCAAAGGCAAAGGCATGAACCTACAAGGAGCTGTGGCTCCTTGTAGTTGCCCATGATTGATATGCACTGCACAGAGGTTTGGCACTCTGCAGGGATTCAAAACATTGCTGCTGAGGGGAAAGGCCTTGTGTTTTCTTCAGAGGGAATGTAGTTTACCTGATCTGCTCCTCCCCTGGGCTTCCTGCTCCTCCAGGTAAAACTGCTGCCTGCCTCCCCGCACCATCACAGATGACATCAAAGGCTGGGTGACCTGCTCATACCTGGCACCTAAGGTAAAGTAGGTGGAAGGAGTATGGACCAGAGTATTGTTGGTTCTGGGATTGTGGGTGGGTGGATGGAGGGTTTCCTGGAGGTATCTTTGGGTGTTCTGAGTTCATAGGCTTTGGCTCCTGCACTGAGAATTGCTCTGAGCTGTGCTCACAGCCACTTGTCTGCCTCTGTATCTGCAACTGCTGAAGCCACACTCCTTTTCTCTCCTTTTCCCTCCCCGCTTTGCTTTTTTTTCCCTTACCACAACCCCACTCCAAGAAACAGAGACAACTCCAATTGTTTAGTCCCTTTTATTGTCATTCCACAGGGAACTGCTACATCCTCTGCACAGGCTTAATCCCCAGGATGTCGAATCCTTTGGCCATGACAGTGGCAGTGGCTTCGCACAGCAGCAGCCTCCACATGTTCACTTTCACAATCTGGCCTGGAAAACACAGACAGAGGAGCTGGAGTAGCTTCTCAGAACAGTACCTTCCCCAGGGGAAGTCCCTCCACCCAAAACCAGGCTCTGGACTGCCACATGGAATCCTTCCTGCTCTCCCCAAGCAAGGCAGACTGACCACCTCTCCCGTTTCCAGGTGCCTGGCTGCTCCCAACTCTACTCAACCTTCCTGCTCAGTCATAACACAGCGTTGCCGGTCTCTGTCAGTCTTCCCACATGGACACAGTAGTGTGACAACAGCCTTTCCAACGCAGGGAGAGATGGATGTAACCACAGGATGTGACACAGGCACACACCGCACCCCATGGCCAACACTCACCAGTCTGCCTGTCCTTCTCAACGCAGTAGCAGCTGTCGTAGAACTCGGTGAAAGTGGTGGCCAGCTCATACAGGTAGTCACAGAGTGTGTGCAATAACAAGTCCTCCAGGATCTTCTGCAGGATCTCAGGAAACCTCAGGATGCACTTGCCCAATTTCCACTCCTTCTCATGGTCAAGGACAAGCACCTCCTCCCTGGCTGCCTTCTGCAGCATCTGCTCATCGATATTGGCCAGGCGAGCAATTGCCCTGGAACAGTCCAAACCAGAGTCTTGTGAGGGTGCCACCACCCAGCCTGCCCAGTCCTGGGTGACCAGGCCAAAGAGGACAGCCAGCCCTCGATCCAGGAGGGCACTGCAGAGGAACAGGGAGGGATGGGCTCTAGGCACCTGCATCAGCAATGACAGCTGATACTTCCAAGCAAACCAAGGCTCAGGGTGCCAGAAAAACTGGGGTGTGGCAATACCTGAGCTGAGCAGCTGCTGGAACACAGATGCATCCTTTTCCAACCACCTAATCCTCTGCTTACCAGGAACTGCCACAGTTCCCTCCCTGGGCTGTGTGTCACACAGAGGAGCCATTTCAGGTGGCACTGGACACACAGTGTGCAGTGATAAATAAAATCTTGTCTGTGATGCATACCAGTGTAGCTGGCTTCTCTTACCAAACACCCCAACAGCACTGATGTGACTGTCACCCCTTTGTGACCCAGATGCAGAGAGCACCAGCACCAACTCCTGCAGCTGCCAGCACCCCACACACCTGATCCGTGTGAAGGCATAGAGCAGATAGGCAGCTGTGTTCCCTCGGTCATCCAGCATCTTGTCAAAGGAGAACACGTAATCATTGAGTCTGTTGTGGGACAGATCTGCATATTTAATGCATCCAAAAGCCACCGACGTCTGGGCAGCTTTCAGCTCTTCTGGTGTCAGGACCTGGTGCAATTTCCAAACAGGCAACAGTCAAGAGGAAGAATGAAGCACAGTGACAGCCCTGGCCACTCAGCAGGGCTCAGGAGGAGAGCCCAGGCTGCTGAGGGGATTTACCCACCTGGTGCTCAGCTCACACACACCTCTCTGCTTCAGGGCACCAGACAATCCCACATCCACCCCTCACTTCTGCAATCCACTGGTACCACAGCCCTGCCCAGGTTAGGGCGGACCCCCTCTTCTGACAGCCCACAGGACCTCTGTGCCCCACACCTGCCAGGTGTGACGTGCTCTGCTCCTGCTTCTCCGTGTACACAGAACAAATGTTGGTCCTCTTACCCTTACGGAGCATTTTGGTCAATCCAAACACTTACAAACCCCTCTCTGCTGGAACAGTGGCAGCAGAACAAAGCACTTTGTGCCTGATTCCTATGAGCCCTTTGGAGATTTTCAAGGTGTTTTTTTTCCCTTGCTTCCTCATGTTCCTGTTTAAAAATGGACTTTTCACTTTCACCCTACACTACCCTTCCCAATTCCACTGCCTTACACTGTGCTTGGACAGTTTGGTCCTTCTGTCACATTCTATGTCCCACACTATCCAGTTCTCTGCAGGCAGCAAGACAGAAATCTCATTAAGCAATGCAGAGACCCTAAGTCTGTGAACACATCTGGGAAGCTCTCAGGAAAGACAAGCAATTTGTCACAACTACCTTGTCCCGTTCCTTGTCTTTCAGCTTGTCCATGGCTCGTTTCAGTCCTTCCTCCAGCAGGTCTATGAGACGCACCGTGTCCCCTGAACGGGTTTTGAACTTCTTCCTGAAAACACACAGCCAAAATGACCACCTGCATAAGAGGCAAAACACTTCCAGCCTCTGCTTAGTGCCCAGCAAGCTTAGGAAAAAAAGCACATGGCAAATCCTTTTGTATTGAAGGAATTGCCATCACATGGACAGCTCCAAAGCTAAGAGAGCACCTGCAGCGTGGTCAGCAGGATGGCTAGGAAGGATTCAGCAGTCAGAACTGTCCAGTTCCAGACATCAAGCTGCTCTCAGTACCAGTACCAAACTTTTCCCAACTTTTGTTTCATCTACCATGAAGGAGGTAGAAAGTGATGAAAATCATGGCCTTTACCACTGCCATCTCCCAGTACCACGTGAGCCTCCACCAGCCAACCCAAGTGCCCCTTGCCAAATACCAGGCAGCAGAAGCCAAGCTTGAGAGGGAACGTGACCACAGCAGCAGTGACTGTGTGGATCAAGGACAATGACACAGTTACAGGTAACAGCACAGTGCTACCAGTGCTTTCTTTTGGGGTTTTCTTGGTGTGCCACATACATATTTGTCAATGAATGAGAGTAGGTCTCCTGCATTCACCCAAACTTCCTCTCTAAGGTACACATAGAGGAAAAAATACACCCAGACACTTACTTGTCTTCTCCCAGCACCACTCCAAAGGCAGCATGGGCCACTCTGGTGACTTTGGGATCATACCAGCCAATCATCTGTCCAGCTGCAAACACTGTTTGGAGATGCACAGACTGCAAGGAAATAAAACACCAACAACTGGTTCTCAATCCACTCTTCCAGGTGCAGTTTCTTCATAGCTTTATCCTAGTCACAATGATGCTCTCACAGTAAGACCTAAAGTATTTCCAGTTCCACAGACAAATTCTGCTTTGAGAAATTCAACCTTTCCAGGAGTTTTCCAGCTCTACATAAGCAGCAACTGGCAAATTCCCATCAGTGCTCAGATAAGGAGTAAATATACCAATCACACAGAAGACCCTGTGGTGTTCTACCTGTGTTACTGTTGCATCCATCACTTCACACACTTTGTGCTGACCAGCACCAACAGTTACAGCAGAGGGTACTGAACTCACCTGGCCACTGTCAACAACGTAGATGAGGATGTCACCCTTCTCTTCACAGAGCCTGTGCTTCAGAGCAGCCAGGTCTGACGTGTCATACGTGTAACCTCCGTCCGATTTCATGATCGTCAGCGGGACGGGGAAACCCGGGACGAACACGACCTTCCGGCCATCATCAACCTGCACAAAGCCTGACAAAGCAATGGAAAACATTCTGTGTTACATCACACCAGGGAGGTTCTGGGCCAGCAGCAACACCTCCCCTCCCTGCTCCTACCAGGAAGAAAAGGCCACACACTCACATAATCAAAAATATGAAAAGGCCTACATGAGAACTCCCTTGTCAACACAAGTCCCATTCTGTACAGCACTTCCACAACTGCACAAATGTGGCCTTACCAGGAAAGACCTAATTTAAAAACTCCCATCACTTGCATCCAGATCTGCCTGTACAGCCACAAACCCATCAGAAAATATGGCATTAAAGGCAACACAAACTCTACAGAGGACTCTGCACAGAGTCTTTCTGAGGTAAGACTGTCAGAATACTTCAGATGGTGAGACTCTGGAACTGCAAAATCCAGACAAGAACACATAAAACCAGAGACTTTTTACGCTGCATTTGGCTTCTTGCCAGTTTCAAAGTCAACATGATCCAAAAATCCCACTGTCTTCACAGAGATTTCTCAAAGTTCCCATACAGACACAACACTAAGACTGGGAAGTTTGTCATATATTACTCCTTTACTGTTTACTCAGAATACAATAAATTTCAGTAGGGCCCTGTGCTACTGCCTACAAATGTCACAGACAAACTGCTTTTGATGTCAGCAAGAAAGACTCAGGCTTTCTGGAATGAGGAAAAGCCACAAAACACCCTCTTAGGAAACGTGGCTGAGGAAAAAAGCAAATGTGGGGAAGATGCAACTTGAAAGGCATCAGCCCTAAGCCCTGCTGAGTAGGGTTGAGGCTACCACGTTCATCCTCACAGCTGCATAACTTCTGACCTGAGACCAAAAGCCTTACCTTTATCTTCAAATTCTTTCACAATGTCTTTCATCATCTCATGGTAGAAGGACTCCCCTCTCTCTATGAGTGTGATGTCCAAACAGTTGTAGATTTTCTGGAATTCTTGAGAGAAACAGAACATAATACTTACATTAAAGGCACTCAGTGGGAACCAGTGGCATGTTTAGCAGTGGGTACAGCAGGGCTGAAAAAGCATTATCCATTTCTTGGTCAAGACATCAGACTAGGACTCAGGAGACAAAAGACTGAGCTGAGAGTCTCCACTTAAGACAGCCCAGTACTTTGGTTGTACTGCCTTTTTGCTTTCAGCTTCTCTTAGCAGTGTGGCCTTGATTTTCAAGGGAAAACAGAGGGTGTGCTCAGATATAAAGTGTGGAAAGCCACACTGTTGTACAGCTGAGACATGATTCCAGATGTGGCCAAGTCACCTCTGCGTGACACGTCACAGATGAGATTCCAGGCTTTAATGAAGTCGGGGTTTTTGCTCTGCAGCAGCACCACACATTGGTAAGCTCGCTTCTTAAATTCCTCCTCTGTGTCAAACCTCTGCTTGGATTCCTGCAGGGAACACATGGAAAAGCACTGCTTTCTCCCCTGAAACAAACCACCACTCCTAACAGGCTCTCCAAGTATGCTCATCTCAAGACAGAAAGGCTGTGTGCTTACAAAGGTCTTTGATCATGCCCCATACAGACAGTTCAATACCAGATGTCACAATTCATCACTCCGTGGCTGTTATCACAATTATCTACTAACAGTGACTTAATTCTTTCATTTCTCAAAAATTACGTTGCAATTTGTAAAGCTTCTCAATCTGCCTTGCTACACATACCTTGTAAAAAGCTTGGAGATCCCCAATGGGAGGAGAAACACTTAAGTAATCTGGAAATTTGTCCTGGAGGTGAGCAATGAGCATTCCAAACTGGGTGCCCCAATCTCCTAAATGGTTCAACCTTGGAGCAATTGAAGAGGACAATAATAATCATCTCTTAAACATATGCTTTAAGATACACACATTTTTAAAATATATATTCTAAAAGAAACACATATAATACCAGAAACCCAGCCCAGGCAAGCTCCCCAATTTCACTGCACTGGAGCTGCTGCCCACCTTGATTCCTAACCTTGCTACATCTGTCCAGCTTAGTATCTACTATCCATAAAGGGTTATTTGCTATGTGTTTATAAACTAAGGCCAATACAGAGCAGAACAGAGAGACAGGGACTGTACAAACAGCCCAGCAAGCCCACCACAGCCAGCCACTGAGCCTCACCTCAGAACATCATAACCCACGAACTCGAAGAGCCGGCACATGCTCTCCCCGATGATGGTAGAGCGCAGGTGGCCAACGTGCATCTCCTTTGCAATGTTGGGGGAGGAAAAATCCACCACCACCTTGGGCACAGAACCAGAGGAACACGTGAATAAAAGGCTGTTACCACACCTCATGTGTTTGATCTGGGTTTTGTTAGGGGGAGCAGTGGGAACAAGAATCGCCTCTGCTGACCCTCAGCAGGAACATCAGAGCGAGCGCTGCTGCAGCCCAGCTGAGGGTCAGGGATCACTCCAGACTGACCTGGGCACAGCCCCCACCCCCAGGGGGACTGCCAGAGTCCCTCAGCCACCAGAGACCACAGCAAGTACAAGTGACCTACCCCATGGCCCCTGGTTCCTATGCCACATCCCACGTACTCTGACATGGACATCTGTTCAGCACATCCCTTCAGGGGGGAATTTCAAAGATACTGTCCAGAACATCTCCCCTGTAGCAGGATGGCTGTGTGCTTACTGCTGTACCTTTTTCCTTTTGCCAATAGCTGGTGGTTGAACTCCATTGATCAATAAATTGCTCAGCTGCTTCGACACAAAATCCTTTCTCAAGTGGACATTGATAAAACCTTTGCAGGAAAAAACCAGCAGTGAGTGCTGGGGCTGCAGAAGTGCCTCAGACTGTTTTTTGTTCCCTTCCCCCCTGGATTTCTGTTTTCATGCAGCAAGCACAAGTGCACATGAAGTCAGCTTGACAAAATATTTTTCAGTCACAGGGCAACAAAGTTGTCACTTGAAGACAATTTCTGTTCCCAGATTAGAAGAGTCTGTTCACATCACTGTAGCCTTTACTGCAGGAGTCAGATGCTGCAAGCTACACCACTGCCATAACTCCTTTTTGTACACAGCCACTCAACAATCAATCTACAGAAACAATTTTTTCTAAGAAAGTAAATAATTTGGTTTCAGAATGCAAAACCAAATCCTGCCTTATCTTTTTTAAAAAATTAATATCATAAAACATATAGTTTCATCTGGGATAATTTATGCTCATGATAAGACATGTCTTGTCTTACTTCTCCTGCTTCACAGAGCCAATGAACAAGCCCTAGCCCTGAAAGGGCTGTGCCATAGGATTTTTGTGTTTATGCTGAAGCCCTAAGGAACAGGAGCCCTGGGTCCCTGGGACAAAACAAATGCAGCAATTAATAACCTCCATGCTACTCCAGCCTCTCAGTTCTGAGAGGACAAGGTCTCCTCACCATGCAAGCAACAGCGAGAAGGGCTGTCCATTTTTGCTGTGATTTCATGACTGTGGCTTGATTCCCATCACCAGTATTGAAAGAGGAAAAGCTGCTCCCTTAAGGATCAGTGGAAAAATTGCTAATTAAAGGGCTCATGATCATACCTGCCAATTCTAATACAGAAGTAGATTTTCTGCTGCTGCACGAGTCTGAGTGCTACAAAGCTCACCAAGACAGAAGAAGCTAATTCACCATGAAAATGCAATTTTATAGCATAAAACAGTAGAACTCAACTCAGCTTCTCTCTCAAAATATAACTGCCCTTTTTGCTTTGAGATATACAAAGTGTGTAAAATGAAACTATCTTACCAGGACCAGCAATTTCGACCTTCTCAATGCACTCATTGGCAGGAATGCTTATTACTATTTTCTCCGCGATTTCTCGTGGGCTAACCTTCTGTTCCCTGGTTTTGAGCAGTATCTGGAACACAACAAAGATCAGGTAAAATTCAGTCCTCTGAAGCATTCCAGAGAGCAAAACAGAGAGAACAGATACTGAAGCACTGACATATCCTCATGGTCCTTCAGCTTCATAATACACAGATACACACAAAGAGAAACACCTCTAATAAATTTTACAGATTATATCAGTTCTCCACAGCACAAGCCTGACTGGACCCAACATGTTCACCTCCTTCTGCTCAGAGCAGTCTCTATGTCAGAAGAAAATCTCACATACTATTTTTCAAAACCTGCTACGTGGTTTGGCAAATTTGTATTTTTCCAAGCTAGTAAAAGGGACAAACGCTTTAAAAATCAGCATAGCTGGCGCAGTCCTTCAGTGCTTCACAATCCTGTTGATCAGTCCCATGGGTGTCCTCAGCTCTGCCAGCATTCACATTTGAAGCTCTGAACTGTGCCTCAAGCAGATGCTGAGTGTGGTTTCAGAGCAGGTCTGTTTATTTATGATTAAACACAACCAAAGCAAACTGCCTTCAGTCCTGTCTTAGTCTCAAGCTTAATAAATAAATAAGTGAATAGATTAATAAGTGAATAAATAAATAAAATCCAGCAACTCAAGGAAACAAAGATAATCCCAGCAGTACTCGATTTTCTTCAAAGAGCATCAGAAAAACTGCTGTTAACGTAGCTCTCCTTTTCCTTGGAGACATGAGCAGCCCACTGTGAGGAACTCAAAGAACAGGACACAAGTTTACATAGTGATAGTATCAGAGTGGTTTGAGTTGGAAAAGACTTTTGAAGATCACCTAGTCCAACTACACAACTTCCCTGTCCATTCCCAAACCAGCTCCTCACACAGCTTTATGCAAATCTTACAAAAACACCCTTTAGGAGGATTCTGTAAGCTAGCCCAACCCATCCCTTGCAAAACACTACATTCACACTTGTATAAAATTACCACAAGTATTTGTTTCTGAGCACATGATTTTCCAGTATTATTGTGATGTGTTTGAAAACAAGTCCACTGAGGCCAGAGAGATGATGTACCTTTTTGTCAGCTCAGAATTTACACTCACTGCTTGTATTTGCTAATTTACTGTCTGCTCTAAAATGTATTTCTACTAAAGTTTCAGTTTTCTGGTTAACCTGTCATACAAAGGATTCTTACAAGATAGTAAAAGCTTAAAAAGGGCAAGAAAAGCAAACTTCAGTAGCTTTAGTGTTACCCTAAGTGTACACTACAGGGAAAAATAAATACAAACCCAGATTATGGACATGTTACACCAGATTACAGGTGTGTTATGTGAACCATTCCAGAAATGGTCACCACACTCTTGTTGGAGCTCCTGGCTGAAATCCCAAGCATTAATATGCTAATGAGCTCCCAGGAAAACAACAGGCATTTGTGAGGGTCCTTTCCACATCAGCGAGCCTGCAGGGAGAGGCTGCTGCCTGGCACGTACCAGTGCTGCCCCAGTCAGGGCACTTCCCACTCTGCTGGCAGTCCCAGTGACCCTGGTCTGTGTTCCAGCTCTGCCCAGGGGACACCCTGGGAAGACCTGCACCACAGCCAAGCCCCTAAAACAGGCTGACAGAAAAGTCCCCAAGCTGCTGCTCTCATGCCCTGGCTCTGCCATGCTGACACACTGCCTGTGTGAGCACGGCCGAACTCCAGCCCAGTGCACAGCCTGCCTGCCCAGGGAGCAAACCCCACAGCCAAGCCCAGCACTAGGAACCCTTACTCCCCACCACAGCTGACAAGCTGCAACTCCAAACCCTGGCTGGAAGGGACTCTTCAGACACTGCTATGTGAACCATGTCAGTGCTGGGAAGCCTGGCCTGCTCGAGAATCCCAGCCGCGACTTAATTGGGGTAACGCGGCGGTCAGAGAAGTGGCAGCGCCCTGAATCCCTGCCAGCACAGTCACCCCGGGCAGCAGCACAGTGACAGCATGCTAATGAGACCCAGGGGAGACACGGCCCTGGGAGGGCAGTTCTGCCTGGCACTGCAGCCCAGAGCCTGCTGCCTGGCACGTATCGGACCCCTGCTGCCCCAGGCACGCTCCCTGCACGGGGACAGCCTGGCACAGCAGAGCTCCACGAGGGGCAGTGCAAGTTCAGTGTCAAAACTGCCCGTCTAATGGGTTAATAAAGGTGAGATGACAACAGGAGGTGTAAAAAAAGGAGTTGTTTCTGTTCAGATTACCAAATAAAAGATCTGTAATTACAAAGTGTCTACTTAGTCACCCACAGGCATCAATGCACTGAAAGTTAGGGCGCTTCAGCACCTACACTAGAACACAGTACCTTCTTTCTCCCACACCTCCTGGATTTACTTCAGCACAGTCCTGGCCCACTGAGCAGGCTGAGCAACTCTGTGTCTCTGATTCTATTTGTGTCCTCTTTGGTCAAACTCCCTGTACCCAGGGAACTTACAAGAGATGTTAAACAAAGGACTGAGGCAGAGGAGTATGAAGGGCACGCCCGAGCAGCAATCTACACCTGGCTGGGCTCTGAGAAGGAGCTTCCTGAGCACACCCAGGCCTGACAGCGCTCAGTGCCCTCTGGCTGGAGCTCAGAGAGGGCAGTTTGGGATGTAAGACACAGGGATCCAAACCCAACAGAGCACACAGGGCAGCACCAGAGCCCCTCTGCTCTGCTGTGTGTGTCTGTGAGCAGGAGGAAACCACAACAATGGGAGGTGTGAGCCAAGAGGGGAAACTGGAGATGTCCCTTTGCCACCTGTCCTGTGAGAAGGGGGTATGTACACACAAATGTGTGGGGATATTACACTTTCCTGTAACTAAAGAGCAGTTAGAGATATGCACGTGTTTCTCAACATTTTGCAATTCTTCAGAATTGTGATTTATTGTTTGCTGTTTTCAGTTCCAAACATACAACTCACTAATTGGTAGTTAATTGCACATCATTAGTAAATCGATGCAGCACTTAAATCCTGATTTGATTTAGATCCCACAAACTGAGCAGTTTTTCTGTGCCACACACATTAACTCTCTCATACCAGGCATGTGAACAGAGGTTTAAAGGCCAGCTCTGTAAAAGCTAATGCTTCCCTTAAAATTCCATTCAATACTCACTCAATTCTCAGCCCAGATGCTTGCAGCAAACCCAGAACAAGTTCCATACTGCAACTCTCACTGTGCTGTCTATCCCTTAGCTTCCAACAAACAACATCCCCATTTTTGCTTCTTTGTTGAGACTGTTTAAATCATTTACCTGTGATATGCCCATGGCACTGTTACACTGGTAGTCCCCAAATTTGGGCTGCTGACTTGGTGTCACCACCAGAGGAGGGTTTTCTAAGTCTGGGTAGGCAGCCTGAATGGCAGCTCCAAAGATCTCCTGAAGACAGCTGTTGATATTAATCATGCTTTTGGTTGATTTACTTCTTTCCTCTTGAAGGCTCTAAAAAAAGAAAACCAAAATCCAGAAGGCTTAATTCACAACATCTGAGGAGCTGTTACATCCCACTTTTCTCCTTGGCTGCCTGGCAAAAAGCACAGCTGACAGATCTGACTGACACCTCCAGGCACAGGAGCAATGATACAACATAAAAATCACATGATTTTCCTGCAGAACCTCCCAGCACAAACCTTGCCCTGACTGCAGGGCTGCATTACTTCTCACACCTGTGCTGGTGAGCCTGGAACACACCTCAGCTGGGCCACCTGGCTGAAAACTGCCCCAGACATGACCATGTGGGCTCACTGACCTACTGACATCTTCCAGAAAACAGGTTTCTGTTTAAGGAACTGAGAAATATCTGATGTGCCACCAATTAAGGTATCAGAATGCAGAGCAAGCATACATCAGAGCTGTAACAAACACCATTTATTTAGCTTGTCCTAATGACAACAAAACCCACAAGGTACAGCAATGATATTTTATTCCCTTACCTTCTTAAGGAAGTTTAACCGGTACTTGAGTTTTGCGTTTTCGTCTCGCAGCCCTTCCAAACTCGGGGAGACTCCCAAGCACCCAAAGTTCTTCAGACGCTCAATTTCTGCAGTTAACAACTTGATCTCGTTTTCCTGAAAAGAAAACTGAGCTGTCACACAGTCATTCCTGAAGAGGGGACAGGAGGTGAGAGCTGCAAGATCTCAGGCACCGTGCTAGTTTGCCTTGTAAAGGTAACAGCAGTGACTTGTAAGCTGAATAATTCCAAACAATTAATACTTGAAGATTGTTTCTACTTGTATGAAAAGCAAGGATTCTGAAACACTGTTTAAAAAAGGCAGTGAGAAAATAGTCTCACTAATATCAAGACAGAAGTACAAGAAAGACAACAGGACACGCTAATGAGGTATTCCCCAATAAGCACTTTCTCCAGCTTTTTAAACAAAGATATCAAATGTTTTGACTCAAAATTTCCTAAAGCCTCCTTTAGCCTGCTTCACCATCTCAGAGGCCAAGGTTTCAGAGGAAACCACGACTACTACACAACCCCAGCTCAAACCCCACCTAGAGACAGGAATGCCAGAAGTAGTGTGCTGCTCCACAGGGGCATTTCTGCAGGGTCCACTCACTTCCACCATGCCACACAACCTTTCCTGCCCTGTCCAGGAAGGAAATATATATCTTCTCCCTTAAAAATAACACAAGGCATTCAGGAGCACTTGGCAATTTCAGGAGGGCCTCTATGTTCTAAGCACACTTCCCTGTGTCCCACCAGACTTCACAGCCCCAACTCAGATAAATTTATCAGCAGCAAAATGGTTCAACTGCTGCAAGGAGCAGGAATCTTCCTCACCCCACACCCTAAAGAAACCAAAGAGCTGAAGTTTCATCTCTGTTGTCCATCTCTTGTCCTCCCCATAATAGGCTTTGTGCCCTGAGCCACAAAGCTGGCTCTGACACAGAATCCTGGAGGCTACTGAGGGTTTCAGGGACTTGGTGCTGCTCTGGAGGGAGCAGTGAGCACTGCCCACCCTGGCTCGTCACCCCCTTGGCTCCCTCACTCAGGCTTTCCCCTGCCAGCACTTCCACAGCAGGATGCAGCTCAGGCTATTGTAGGCCACCAAACCTTATCAAAAAGGGCTCATTTACTTTGTTGCTCTTCAAACAATCAGACTATTTAATTAGGAAAAAAAATTGGGCCATTGAATCTCTTGGTCTTGTATGTCCACCTGAGCAGCAGCTCCCAGGAATGCTGCTGTAACTAACTGCACATGCCCAAAAACCTAGGCTGAGGCAAAGCAATCTTAAGATTGGCCTATTTGTGGGCCAAGCTGAAAATCAGTACTTTTGAGGTCATTCTTCAGTTGTGCCTCAGTTTATAGCACACTTCTGTTACAACCTCAAGGTCTCCTCTGCTACAGAGGCAAACACAATGCTGCTTCCTCCAGGTTGGATGTGAAGAAAAGGGACTTTGAGAAAAAAAACCCCAAACCTATATCAAATCCTCTGGTTTGGTATTTACACAACTAAAGTCACTGAACAGCACAGCTGCACCTTATAAGCAACTCACTTCAAATAGTCCCATTTCAGCTTTTCTTTTCAAAACCCAAGGCAGGTGTCCCAAAATCAGTTTTTCTCTCATTTACATACATACACAAACCTTCCCCCATAAGCAACAGCAAATAGATTTATTTATTTTCAACTTTTCTTCCTGGCCTGATTTGGTAGCAATTCATATAATTTATAGACCCATTTGTAAAATATTCTGTACTTCAAGTTAAAAAATAGCACAAGAAATTTCACTGTGTTCTCACAGCTGTGCCACTCTAAGTTTCAGTGCCACTATTGCTATAAACACCAGGGCAGTGACATATATAACTCTTCCCCCCAAGCCTAGAATATACTTTAAATGTAAGTGCAAAGAGATCTTCAACCCCTAATACCATATAATCTGTAAATTATGTGTCCACACTGTATTATCTTCCCTCTAGTGAAATCACCAGCTTCAGGACAGGCCTCCAAGACCCCAAGGAGAGTTCTGCATTGAAGGCAAACATTCTCCAGAACCAGAAAATCACCTTCTGCTTCTGAAACTAAAATCCCTGCATATCCAAGATGACAAGCAGCTCACAAGTATTCCTCCTGCATTAAAAAGTTCCCCCTCAAGCTGTAACTGGGATATTTCAGTACCACTGATAAGCTGTACTGAAGAGGAATCTGAGCTGGATTTTCCTACATAATCACAAACACCTCTGGCCACCCAAGGGAAGACTCAAGAGGTGAGATGACCAGTAACCTATTGGAGCCTCTTTCCATACTGTTACACTACAAGTGAGGACTTGGAAGGACATGAAAAGGAGTTTATCCATGTGCATGGTCAGAAGCCAGAACCACAGTGCCCAGGAATCACTGACCCATGGGCAGACATCTGGCCCAAAGAGCTCTTTTACAGGGTGACTAATCACTTGGATTTGGCCAGGAGATAAAAACCTCTAAAACACAGCCACAGTTCAGCAAGGCTCATCTACTTTTTTTCCCATGACTGCATCAAAACAGCAAATTCACAGCCCTGGCACCTGGAGGGATTTGGGATGGCCCCATTTCAGATGTGACCAAGCCCAGACTATCACATTTGTCTCTCCTGTTTAGTGCTCCTCTTCTTCAGAAATTTCCAGCGGCAGTCCTTATGTGGTTACTTGAGTGTGAACTGAGAGCAAAAGGTTTCACCATGGTGGCCCAGCTGCCTACCCCAGTGCTGCTGCTGCCATTTCAGTCTCCCTTTTATTGTGCTCATCAACAGCTTATACAGATGATGAAATGATGTTTTAATTCAAAAGGACCCAGCAGAAAAGCCTGAACTCAGCAATGCTTACACTGGGTTCCAGAACTGGGGCTGAGATCCCAGCTGGGACAGGAGCTTTCATCTCCAAACTGGCAATGGGTTCAAGGAATTAACCCTGTCAAGGAATTAAACCTGTCAGGGTTCAAGGAGCATCTGAAATATGCTCTTAACAATATGGTTTAGTTTTACGTAGTCCTGTGAGGAGTGGGAAGGTGGACTTGATGATCCATCCACTTGATGGTCCCTTCCAACCTGAGGTATGCTATGAGTCTGTGACCCCCACATCCACAACCATGTTGCTGAGCTTGCCTGGAAAAAAAGTCTTCAGATATTTACATCAGAAATGCCTGTTACCACAGGACCCTGTGGTAATCTATAAAAGATTTGAAAATGCTAGATGTTATTGAAAGGATATTATGAATGCTACATTCTTCCTAAAAAACAAACTACTCTACAAAACTACAGCTAAGCCTTGTAACAACTCCTCTCTCATGGTACCATCCAAGTGAGGAAGGGAGACAATGCCTTCTGATAGAAAAGATGTGAGACTGAGAAAAGGAAGGAAAAAGATGATGTTCAGGTCACAAGTGCCACCTCCTGGTTTATTCTACCTGCACTGTCTAGCACAACTTGTCCGTAAAGGGTCATACCTGATGACCACCTCATGAGGAGCTGTGGGAATTACATGAGGCCATGCTGACATCTCCAAGGGCTCTTTGCTCAGCTGAGTACTAGAAATCTTCCCCTCACCTGTGAATACAAAAAAACTACAGCTTTTTCAAAGGACCAAACTTATCCTTACATTCTCCCTTAGCACATAAGACTGTCTTCCAAGAACCGTACTTGAGCAGGTGGGTAACATGAAACTTGCACAGGCTTGTCTCTGGGCTTTAATATGACAGCTTTTTCTCCATCAAAAGAAAAAAAATCACACATGGGAGAAAATGACCTGAGAGAGCATGGCAAAGAGAGAAGAACACCCCTCTTCCTTCACCTCTTTGCCTCCTACTTAGTTTTATCTCTTCTCCTACTCTGCCAAGCCCTGCTGAGCCAGCTGAGCACACACTGCTTGCTCTTCGTTGGGTTATTTTCCTGCAGGCTGGATCCCCATAGGCTCCAGGGCATGCTGCAGCTGCAAACAGGGAGCATGTGGCTGGGAGTGACAGGCAGAGTGAGCCTCAGTAATTCTCCATAGCCTTCTGCAGCATCCTGGAGCTGGAGCTGAACACTCCTGATCTGCTTCCAGTACCTGCAATCTGCTTATGGACTACAGACCAAATAGCAGTGGCAGAAAAGGGAGAGCCACCTTGTCAGAATACCTGAGATGTCCTTCCTCTCCCAGCAGCAACAAATAAGAAAGGGAAACTCAAAGGCAACAAGGAGTTGCAGAGATTCAACCACCAGATTTATTATCTCAGTGCCCGTCGTGTATTTAAGTCGTGAGCAAGAAACACAACCAGAAGTTGCTCAGAAGCACACAAGTATGGCAGGCAAAAACCCAAAGGCCAAAGTCCAGAAGCTGTTAGCTGGCTGCTCCTGAGGCAATGGGCAAGGTATGAGCAGTGACCCTGGAGGAGTCAAAGCTCTGCTGAAGCTGCCTCGGCACTCCACCGTCAGTGCCGTCACTGACTAGGACAGACCTGGCAGCTCTATTTTTCATCACCATCCCCACTGAAAAGGCAGAGGGTGGCCAGCGTGTTTTCCCAACCTGAGCAGCTTGTGCTGCAGCAAAGCGGCTCGAGGAGAACCGCGCAGGAGGGCATCCCTCGCTGGCTGCCCAGGCCGCCGGGCATCCCTGCCCGGTCAGAGCAGCCACAGCACGGCACCGGGCCGTGGCACCGCCGACTGCTCTGGGAAGCTTGCGGCCCGCCCAGGGCGTGAGACGGGGCAGCGCTGCCCTCAGCCCCGGAGCGCTTCAGCCCTGCCCGCTCCCCGCCTTCCCTTCCCAGACCCGCCCGGGCTTCGGTACCGGGCAGCGCTGCCGGGGCTCGCCCGCCACCTGCGCCCCGCGGAGCCCCGCGGCTGTGCCGGTCGGGGCTGTGCCGGTCCGGGCTGTGCCGGTCGGGGCTGTGCCGGTCGGGCTGTCCCGGTCCGTGCCCGGCTGTCCCGCCCCGCCCGGCCCCGCACCTGCCGCGCCAGCCTCGCCGCGGACTGCGCCACGCGCGCCTCCATCCTCGGGCGGCCGGAAGCGGGAGCGGCGCCGCGGGAAGCGGAACGCGGCCGGAGCGGCGCCGCCGCGGCGGCAGCGCCCCCAGGCGGCCGGGAGGACCCCGGCGGGGCCGGAGCGCTGCCCGGGGAGCGGGAGCGGGCACGGACACCCGCGGCGTGAGGGAACGGGAATGAACGGGGATGGATGGGAACGGGAACGGGCAACGGGAATGGACGGGAACGGGCAACGGGAATGGATGGGAACGGGAATGGACGGGGATGGATGGGAACGGGAACGGGAACGGGAATGGA
>QUSF01000017.1:13400182-13450014 GCA_003676055.1 Chloebia gouldiae | reverse complement strand
GGAACACGAACGTGGAACGGGAATGGAGAACTGAAATGGGGAACAGGTATGGAGAAAGGGCATGGGGAAAGGGAATGGACAACGGGAATGGAGAACGGGGAACGGGCATGGATGGGGAAAGGGAATGGGCAACAGGGATGGGGAACAGGCATGGGAACAGCACCCCCAGAGCCTCCCACAGCCCCCATTCCGTGTCACCACCCTGCACTCTGAAACGTGTCCCAGCCCCAGCAGGTGGGTACAAAATGGGCCAGGAATGTTCAGGCAGGGAGGACAACCAGCGAGTGCCGAGGGAACGGCTGGGGCTGTGCCAGGGAGGTTTAGGCTGGAGATCAGGAAAGGTTCTTCCCCCAGAGGGTGCTGGCACTGCCCAGGCTCCCCAGGGAATGCCAGAGCTCCAAGGATGCCCAGGGTGGGGTTTTGGGGGGTCTGTGCAGGGACAGGGCTGCACTGCGTGATCCTTGTGTGTCCCGTCCAGCTCAGCATACTCCATGATTATATGAAATGTGTCCATTACAGCATTGTGACAAGATTTGAAAAACTACATGCTTCCAGCTGGCAGCACAAAAGAACCCCAGTTTAGATGCCAGATGATGAGAAGATTCACTCAAGACAAAAAGCAAGAAGGCAGGTTTGTCCAGAAAGGTCACTTTATTGGAAAAACCTAAAATGGACTTTAAACCTGCAGCCCTCCTCCCACAGCAGTGGTTTCAATGGGCTCCCCACGTTACCTTAACAGACCCATTACAGACATGAGCTGTAGTACAAACGTTAAAAGTGCAAGTATTCTGAACTTCACACCTACTTTTATGACCTGGCAGGAAACACAAATGCTTCACAGCTCACAGAGAATTCGTTCACAGCACTTGGGAGTCCCAGCTGGCTCCCAGCATTCCCCACAGGGTACAAAATACATCACTCAGAGGAGAGTCCGATGCAGAACATCATAGAAGGTAGGGGTGAGGTTCCTTCAAATTTATTTTATTGCAGTAAAACCTCTAAAAGGTAGAGCTGTACAAAAAGTCTAAACAGCATTATTTAAGAATAACAGCACCTTACGCTGCATTTGTTCTTATTTAAAATTCTATTTCCCAAAAATACATTCCTAAATATACAAACTATACAATCTTGTCACTTTAATGCTGGTTTCTTGTGATGATATAACTTTAACCTAAAAATCTTCAAAACATCCACATACTGACAAAAGCTCTAATATACAAATGCCTTGGTACCTTCATAATACCACATAAATAACTTCAAAAGCCAATCTGCATTTGTAGAATTGTCCAGAAAGCAAATACTTTATGGTGATCACACATCGTCCGCAGAGAGCGTTGGGATGTTTATTCTTGGCCGTGTGAAAAATGCCATTTTCTCTCTGAAAGAAGATGATCAGTTGTTAATGCAACAGAAATCCTGCCAGAAACGTCCATCATCCACAGGAGAGTTTATCCCACCAGCTGTCCCCACAGGGTGCAGATGTACATCCTCTCACAACCAACACCTTTTATTTACTTATCAGACATGAGTTAAAGCCACAGTACTGACCTTACCAAAAGCCATTTCAGTAGGGCCCAGGGCTTTTTCTTCTCTGGGTCTGTTACTTTGGGAAGCAAAGGGCTACTTCTATGTTAAAGAATTGGTTGCCAGGTGGGGAATGACTTGGAGAATGCTGGTTGCTTTGATCATGTGCAGTGCTGCAACTAATTTCCCTGAGGCAGACTTTATACTTGGATTATGAAAATACAAAAGTTCTTATTTAAGCAGAACAGTTAACTACTTCTGCAGAGATCAGCCTTCCTCATCAGCACCTAAGTCATCCACAGAAAAATCATGGTAGTAGGCAGCTTTTCCTCCCCTGTACCTGTGATTACCTGAATGACTGCACTTCCAGAGGCTCCTTTCGACTCTGCCCTCGCAGCCTGTGGACGTCCTTGGCAGCAGCTCTCATCATTTTATCAGCCTTCAGCTCACACTTGTGTTCTGGATTTTGCACCTAAATGAATAAAGGAGAAGACTTGTTTGTGTTTCCAGTATGAATTATCTTATCCTAACTGATCTCCAAACACAGCAGTATTTCAGCTGCAGGTCTGAGGGGTCTGGAACCTGTTAACTCTGGAAGACACAAGCCACAGAAGCTAAACTGAAGCTTGACAACCATTCTAAGGGAGAGAGCTTTATGTAAGGTGTCCTTCCAGCCTGTGGTAAGAACAATGGCTTCTGTCAGTACTCTGTATCTTCTTGATAGATCTTTTAAGGCAGAAGATCAGCACACACAGCACCCCGAAGAGCACCCCACACCAGCTGCCTCCTAGCCCTGGTGCCAGCATAGCTTGGTCTCTGCCTGGTGCCAGCAGAGGTGCTGAGAAATCCCAGAAGCTGAGAAGGAGCCTTGTGCATGGGGGAGGGTGTGATGTAAAGTAAGGTAAGTGCCAACCACCACACACCACACCTCCTGCAGGCTGGAGGGGCACACTTGGCAGAACAGATGGCATTTGTGGCTCCTCGTATTCACACCTCTGCTAGGGCAGCCAATCTCTCTGCTGGTGAATGCGAGGGCTCAGGACCAACAGCTTGATAGAGCTGTGTGAGGCACACAAGAGTGACTAACAGTGCTCAGGCTTCATTTACTGACTGTCCAAGGCCCCCTGTTTCCAAAATTTCTCCATTTCTCCAGCGAGTGGAATGAAACCCCAAGGCAGGTATGACTCACGCGTTTCTCCACAAGCCTCAGCAGCAGTCGAAACCTCTCATCATCCTTCACCCACTGTGGCAACTCTTTTTCACCCTGACTTTGAGCTTGTTCCAGCTGTTCCTTCAGTTCCCTCAGCACTGAGATCTCCTGAACCAGCTGGTCGTGCCAGGTTTTTGAAGCCTGCAGGTCCAGCTCCAGGTCCAGTGAGGTGCGGATCAGGCGCTCTGTACCGAAGGACTTGATTGAAGGCTGGAAGAGAAGGGGTGTGTGAACACACTGAAGAGAACTGTCCCAACCACTCCACCCAGAAAGTGCCAAACACATTGTGAGACACATCTTTCTAATGCTTTTCTTCAAACAAACCACCTCTATTGATCCTGCTTTCCAGTCTGTCTTGAGACAGATACCACAAACTCAAAGAATCCTTATAGATAACTGTTTTCATTTCTGTGCTTCTGCTCAAGTTCTCCCTTGGCAGCGTCTTCAAATCGAACAAGTCTTGCTTGCACACCTTCCTCCTAAGTTTAATGTTTCATCTGCAGATTAATCCACAGTGCTGCAGAAAAACCTGTGATTCCTTTTTCCAGTAACATATTGCCTTCTGCTAGATTCAAACACAAGCTGTCCCAAGAAAACCATCTCCGTAGGAGTTCAGTGTCAGTATCCTGGGGGAATTTTCGTGACTGCCATCACAATGTGCACAGGGGTTCATTGTGTGCCGTGGCATCACTACAACAGGGTCACCTGAGCATCTGAGACATCGTTCTCATCTTCTTTTCCAGTGCCTCAAATTTATTATAAATTCTTAAGACTCTCACAACAATAAACACAGCAAAACTGTTTGTGCTACTTCTCTGACAAGATAGAAAATAGCAGGAACCATTTTCCTAAATTAAATGTTTTAATTGAGTTCTAACTTAAACGTTCCTGTCATAATCTGATATTTCAAAGAATCCTTGAGAGACTTCTCGCACACAAAAAAATGGTTGTGAATGAAAGCATGTAGCAACTGATTTATGTTTGCAAATTTTTCTTTCAAAACAGTTTTATGATTTTTGCATGTGTCTGTGTTAGAGGAAAATAAAGTGATGATGTTCTTACCCGTTTCACTCTGACACTTCGTCTCTCCATTGCATTCCGAACAAAGGGGGGCTTTTTGGATAATGTGGAACTGTCACTATCACTGCGATTCAGCTGAAAAGGAAGGTGAAAACCACAAATCTTTCATGAAAGAAATACAAGCATACACACAATGTCAGCGAGACTGGAGGTTGTTGTAAGCAAACCATGAAGTTTTGTGAAAGGCACACAGCTGTCACCCCAGTCTGAGTACACAGCGTGCACCAGCACAGCCAGATCCTGCCACAGGCCTTGAACTTTGTCCCTTTTTGGGAATAGGCTGTGAGCAAAGGAGACACTGAGTTAGGCTATGATATGGGGCTCTGCCCCACTGCTCTTCTCCTGTGCAAGTAACCAGACTGGGCAAAACAGTCCAGAAAAATAGTAGTAGTAGTAAAAATAATACTCTTTTCTAGCATACGTAAAACATGAGACTATTTTATTAGAGATTTCTGCTTTCTGTAATCTGTATTTTTCTGTAACTTGTATTTAAAGCTAGTGGTGGAAGAGGCAAGTTTAACTGAAAGCTCTCCCCATGGGTTTATGAGCTGAAGACTTGCCATGTTACAAACAGCCTGCCTTGTTTTGTGGTTGTCTGTAAACCCTTACAAAGAGCTCAGCTGAAGCAGGGCTTAATTTTAATTCCCTCCTCATGTGCCTTCTTAAAGCTGGGAGAGGAGGGGAACAGGCACTGGGATCTGCATGTACTGGGACACAGCAGCTGTGCCACTCCAGCAGAATGAGTAAGGTCTGTTCCTCTGGAAGCACCTGCTTCTGAACCAGGGAGAACCTACACCCCAGGTCTGGCCCAGCTGTATTAAGGGTTTGCCCAATTGGGACAGGTCATGTGTGGTAAAAGACAGTGCTTGCTTGTTTGCCAATTCCACTTAAAAGACAAGATATTTATGGTTTATTCTGACCTTCATTTCAGGAAATAATTGTAAACAAACACTTCAAAGCAGGGGAAGTGACATCTGACCCAATACATGGCCTGTTCAGTTACCTTCACACAAAGCACACTGGCGACTTTCAGGTTTCCACAGTTTTTTTGCTGATACTATCAGGTACTTATATTTCCATTTCTAGCAAGGATTTATGTTCACCTCATCTGAAGTCAGGTGGACAGAGATAACTGAGCTAGCACAGAACACTTCAAGCAGCTGGAAACTGTTTAATATGCAGCTTATTGACTGCCCTACAGCAGCCCTTCCAGGTAGGTTTGGGCATCTCAACAAGCTGCATGTGCCACAAATATATGTGCACATATGTATCTGATAAATTTGTGCTTAATGCTATTAGTTCCAAGGCAAGATACTGTCCAGGAGGTGAGGACAGAGCAACTTCTGAAGTCAGGGGGGGAGAGAAGAAAGCACTGTCAGGTTTCTGTGAGAAATACAGACTGAGTGAAGACAAGCACTTAGAAGCTCAGGGTTTCATTCTGCTTACCCGACACACGTACTGACTCTGCGGCCCCGGGGAAAATGTTTTTGAGCGGATGATGGTGCTACCCCTGACAAACTGAGTTTGGGGTGGATTTGCTGCTCTTTTGTCTTTTGGACGAACTACAGTCGAGGACTCTGCAAGGCTCTCTGTGTTGGTCTCTTTATCCACCTGCAAGACACACAGTGCAGTGTAAATGCCAGCTTTCCATGTGCCCAGGACACCCCCCAGGGCTGTGTGACAGCCACCTGTGCCACATCTGTGCTTGCTGCATTCAAACCCAGACATTCTTTAGCCCTTCTCATGCAGTGTGCCCTGACACTTCACTCCTGGAGCTCTGCTGCCTTAACTGCATTGCTCCCTACAGCTCCTCCAGCACACTCCTGTTCGACTACAGCTACATTCAGAACTGAACAAGGTCAAAAACACTGTCACATTAATGGAAACAGTTTTCATGAGCAGCAAAAAGAAGGCGTGAAATGGTGCTGTGGGACAAAATGGTCACACAGAATTATTTACAAATATTTCAGGTAGATAAACATTTAATCATCAGTGGTGAACTTTCAAATAACTGCTGTAGCCTTGCTCAGCTCAACAACAACCCAGTCAGCTGAGCAATGGAAGCTTAAATCATCTTTCTGTTCAAAAGGCCCTTGACTGTACCTTCACTGCTATCTCTGTGTGCAGCTGGGAATTCAGACTTTCTTCTGTATCCCAAAGCGACTTTCCAGCACAGAATTCTTCCTCCTCCTCTGCTTCATTTTCACTGATCTCATCCTGTTCTTCCAGGTCAGGAACATCTTCGTCTTGCCTGAAAAGAACAGCTTTGTTATTGAACTGGCCTGTTGTGGACAATATTCTGGTGCTGGAGCAGGAGGTGCCTCCTGTAAGCTGGACAGAAACACATCCCCAAGACAGCCAGGTGTACCTGACAGGCCCTGCAGCCACTGACAATACACAGACACAGGCTTAGAAAGGAGAGAAGCTGCACCAGAAGACCACATTACTGCCAAAAACTTCATCCTGACCTGGCTTCAAAAGAAGCAAGATGAGGGTTCAGCCATGTGGTCTGAGTTTAGGGCAAGCACATCTTGAGCTCTCAGGATGCCATTAAATCTTAGTTTAAAAATGTTACTGGACAAAATTGAAGCATTGTTTTAACACCCTTTTCAGCTCCCTTGATCTCACAGCAGGCTTCTCCATCAATCCCATTGGTCAGGCTTGCTTTCTATTTCAAATGTTAAACTTCTTTAAGGAAATCTGAATCTGAACCATATAAAGAACAGCCACATTAAAATTCAAGCAAAGCCTTGCACCACAGAGTGGAGTTTTCAGGGCATCCATAGAAGACTGTACAAATAACAAAATTAGCATAGTGCTACTGACAATTTTCAACATTTATCAGTTTTGTTCTCGTTTTCTAAGCACAGCCTCCAGAACAGAAGAAACAGGATTTTTCACCAAAACAGCAAAAGAAGCCTCCCACAGTTCAGCATAATCTGCTTTTTCCTCTGCATCCAAATGCTCTGATCACTCCACAATAAGAAGATGGTGAGGTGGCACCTACCAGCTCTCTCCACTAGTTAAAGTGCTTCTGCTTTCCTCCAGTTTCTTCTCCACAGCTTCCAGTTCAACAGCTGTCTGCTCTAAGAGTGCTGAGACAGAGTCCTGAGGAGAGAAAGAGGCTTTTTGTGAAGAAATGACTCTCCGAGACTGCAGAGTGCCCAGCCTCTGTGGTGAGAACAGCCCCAGAGCAGCCCTCAGTCCCCCTGCACAGCTGGCCCAGCTGCCCCAGCACGTGCAGGTGTGCAGCTCCAGGCTGAGCACCTCCCGTGCCCTGCACGTGCAAACTTTGTCTTGACTTGCCCAGCAAGTTCATGGCAGCACTGCAGGAAGGCTGGAGCTCCCACATCACTTATACATCCCTCAGCTTCCTGAGCAGAGATTTCAGTTAAGTGTTTAGCCCAGGACAAGGGCATATCTGGAATCAACAAGTTAATTATTTTGCTGCACTTAACAACACATTCAAGTTGTAAATATAAACACAGCAGCCTTCTCTATAGTAACAGCCACACAAACCCTCTTGCTAGTCCTATTTAGAAGAGATTTGTTCAATTTAAGCAGCTGTTCTTACTGTTTTTTCAGTGCAGGGTACTTCAGAGTGGCTGTTTCCTTGTTTACTTTTCCTGTTTTGCTTCTGCTGATATTTATAACTGAGGAGGTTATACCATCGGGTTGATTTCTCTCCAGATCTACATATTTCAGCGAGGCTAATTTGTGCTCCACCCTATTGAGAACAAAAACATAGTTTTAGTGTAATACTAAAATGAACAACTACCACACCAGTCAGAAAAAAAGTCAGAATGAAAATCCAGGGCTGCTTAATTTTGGCAAATTCAACAAAAAGAAAAACTGTCTGTTTATCCCATTTCAACACCATTGATAATGCTTTATGCTTAATTATTTTTAGCATTGCCAAGTGCTTCCAATGTAAGTAGCACGTGTTTCACTAGAGCTCCACTGTAACAAGAATCCAGAAGTACAAACAAGGCTCCTGCAGGAGGGAGAAATTACAGCCAGAGCTTCAAAGAGAAAGAAAAAGGAACAGAAGAGGATGACTCCCTTTCAAGAAATTTGCAAGGCTGACAAAAACCACTGCCCAAACCCAGATGTTTTAGCTTTGTATATTCCATTTCTCTTCATCTGCCTTGTCATCATTTAATACATTGTATTTAGTACACAACCTGATGTATCCAAAACCAAAATAATTGGATCTCAATATTGCAATATCAAAATGTTTCCAAAAGGAAGAAAACTAGTTAGAGTTTGACATCAGATCAAGAAAGAGAAATATCTAGTGGTCTGACAAGGTAGTTCTGTAACAGAACATTTATCTCATAATTGTTTTTCCTGATGGAAATTGTCATCACAAAGAACGCTGTCGGGGAGAGACCACAAAGCTAAAGATTATCAGGAAGCCTTTCACAGAAATTGCCATCCCTCAAGAGTGTAACATCGCGTCTCATTAAAAAGAGGAAACAAACACAGAGTTATTAGAACAGAGCTGGATACTCACCAAACATTCTTCAAGGTGAGACTTATCTACAGTGCAAACATCGACTCTTAAAGTCTTCTGGCGCAAGGCCGGGTAGGAGATGGAAACCCAGAACACTTCATTGTACACGAGATTGTCTGCAGCGTGCAGCGGCCGGGTGCGGAACAAGCAGCTGCTGCTCTCCGAGCAGGGCAGCACGGCCACGCGGATGCTCCTGGGGGAACAGCACTGTCAGCACTGCCCTACAGCCTGCAGCTCCCCCAGACCCCCCCGGGAAGGCCAGCCTGAGCACTGCTTCCACTGCTGTCCCTTCCCCTTCCCTCTGAGAAAAACGGAACCTCTCGTCACAGCATCAGAGGTGTGCAGTGCCACGAGCTGCCACAGACTTCATCCTTCTGAACCTCGTACTCAGACATCATGGCATCCTGTTTTGCATAGTTGTTTATATCTGTGCAACCTGTCACACTGCTCACACCCTTCTGTAGGTAGGAGCAGCAAAAATGCAGCCAATTTTTGTCAGCTTATTCACCACACAGCTGAGTTTGAAGACCTTGTGCTTAGAATGAGTCTAGCAGTAGCTGCACATTTTCCCAGCCTATGCAGGTGTCCAAGGAGTTCTGCAGCAGGACAAATTGTACTCCTTCACTTGATGCAGGTGCTCAAGGCACTGCTACATTTAAGGACCTCATTAGCCACTGCTAATTCCAGGCAAGTCCTTCCCTAGCAAATACAGACCTTTGAGGAAGAAACTGCACCTTATTTCAGTTTACAGGTTCATTAGCTCATAAGTGCCACCACACAAAGTATAGAAACATTTCAGGAAAAGTAAATTTTTAAGAGTGTGAAAACTCATAAGCCAATCTCACTTTCATGCTCATTGGGATCCAACACAAATATATCAAATGTGTTTCTTTCACCCACTTACACTTTTTGATCTTGTTGTAACAGCAGTGCTGGAACATTACTCAGCTGGATGACCAATATTGCAAATTGTTTATTTTTGTCATCATATCTGAATCAGAAACACAGAGAAAAGCATTATTATTAGAGAATTCTGCCTTGGACTCTGTGGCTGATTATTCCACACAAACAATACAAAAAATTTACAAACAAGACAACTCTATAATGTGGCCATGACATGCCCAAAGTTTAAAACAACACCAGTTTCCTATTACATCAAGATTTGCTACCAGAACATCCAGAATACAGAACAGTCCAGAACATCCAGAACTGAAGGATTCAGATACAATGGACTGTAGATTTGAAATAGCACACACTGCTTTTCCTGGGGACTAGTTAAATTGCTGCATTGTAGCTACAATTTTTTGAGAGTCCTTAATGGCTGCAATATGAAAAAGTTACAAGTAAAAATACCTGAAGTACAAGAGTGAGGATGTAATGAGTAATCTTTTGCTTTGGATAGCCATGACAAATGAGTTTTGTACTACTTCTTTTTCTCAAATCCCACATAACTTCCAAAAAGTCATTTAAGGAGGATGTCTCCCTGCCTGGCCTCCTACACCTTACCCACTACTGTGGGATCTACATGAGGTCAGGGATTGTGACTGCCACTCATTCTCAGCAGTTTTCCCCACCCAAGCTGCACCCTTAAGGATTCTGCAATCCAGCCAAAGGCTCTCTCCAGCCCAGCACTGCCAGCGCTCCTATTGCTGGTTTGCACCCTCATACCACAGCATCACCAGCTGATTTCCAGTGAAATGAAAGAGGGCAACCAAGAACATCCTGGAGTCAAGTGTAATTCTTATTTACACTAAAAAGGGGCATCAGTTAGTTAATACTAATAGGACATGAGAAGGAAAAGGCACAGAAAGCACTGTTCCATTTATCATTCTTCCCACTGGAAGGCAAATCCAGTAAAATATGTTGCACATACCTCATTGCAATTTGCACTTTGGCTGTTCCAACTGCTTCTGTATCATCACTGTCAAACACCATCACTTCTGACACACATGGTCTGAAAGGAAGCAACAACAGTTCAGGATTTGATTTGCCTCTTATTGAAGTGTTTGCATTTAGGTGATACAAGATATTTTCCCTTCCATTCAGTGGTTTGGTATATGGATTTTGTAAAATTAGCAGCTAAAAGAAAGCCCATTTAAGAAGTAAGTGCAATCAGCCTTAGAGGTATGTATTACAGTGCTTATCAGCAGAAAGTCATATGCCTTCCCTCTTTACTGCCAAAAGAAAAAAAAGCCACACAAAAGACTTGAAAAATAAGGCAGTGGGGGATTTTTAAAGGGTTCCCTTGACTGGTTTTTAGTAAAAACTGCTGACTGCTCAGCAAGAGAAATGTGACTTAACAAGTGCAATCCTGTCCTGCATCATGACAGCAACAATTCTCAACTTTTATTAGATTTAAGTAATTCCTTTGTTTCTTTAAGAAATCAAACTTTCTTAGACACATTAAAAGTGACAGAGTACACTGACTGGCTTTGCTAGAAACAGCTATTCTGCATCATTTCCCTCTCAATGTATTCCTCCTCCCAAGTTTTATGCACTGAAAGTCCCCAAAACTAAATTCATTGTCCAATTGACTCAAGAGGCTGTGCTGTAGCACATGAAAACAGGATTAGCATTCTTCTCTTCTAAGTGTTTTCCAAGTTACTGCTTAGCACTCTGTTGCATTTCGTTACATTTCAGCTGCAGAGGCTGGCTCATCCCACCCTCACCACTTGGACAGGCACCAAAATGACACTGTAGGCACCACAGGGGTTGGCAGCTGATAACCCAAACAACACCAGCATCAGACATGTGAGTGTGCATGGGATGCCTTCTGTGACTGTCCCACTCCCCTCTCCACAGAGCTCCCTACCCCACTGAAGGGACACAGGGGCCCTGGGACACCCAACTGTCTGACTGCTTGAGCCCAGGAGCTCAATTTATTGAAGCACTGCACTCCTTTGTCAAAGAGAATTGTGTTGTAAACATAAAAATTGCTAATTTAGCTAGAGAATTAATGAGGATAACTAATGAACAGGGGGAATCTGAGATGAGCCATATCTCACCTCTACAGTTGTGTTTCACAACCAACAACCCTATAATTCACCTCAGTGCTAATAAAACCAGTAGGAAAACCCACATTAGATGCAGGTACCAATAAGATCAGTACTTTCCAGTGAACATTCTGACAAAGCCCCCACAGACAATCCAGAAAGCCAGCAAGAGCAGGGACTCCCAGCTGTGCCCATAGTGGGAGAAGTCTTGTGGGCATCACATCCTGCTCTTGCTCCATGCACTTAGGAACTGCATCCCTGCACATCCATCAGGCAGCTCAAGCTGCTTCCTTCAACATCCCAAAGTCCCCTCTCCCTGACTGAGAGGAGGGAGCTTTCCACCGACCAGGTGGCTCCACCTTCCCCTGCCAAGGCAGCACCCACAGCTGACCAGCACCTTCACAAACAGGCCAGCTGTTCAAACAGCTCTCTCTGAGCTCCCCCTCAGCTGCTTCTATTATGGGATGCACAGGTCATTTTGATAATCAAATTCAACCTGCTCATAGTTTTTTCAGAAGTATTAAGAAACCTGAAATTGAGAAGTTTAGCCACCACATTACAAACAAAGGTCATAAGCAGGAGTATTGCAGCTGACTGATGCAAAGCTGTCACTGGCTTTGTCCTGGAGAGAGATCTGATGGCTACCTTTGTACAGATGCCTCGTACACCCCGCTGTCTCCAGCAACAGACTCATCAGACACTGCAGCTGACACACCTGCCACCTTCAGCGCCGTCCCTCCAGCTGTGTTTATACCTGTCAGGAAAGCACAGAGGAAAACCAAAAGCAGGTGTTAATGAAAACAAACTGTCTGGATAAGCAGCAGCTTTTCTTCTTATCCTCCCCTTGAATTGCATTTTTTTTTCCCCTGCCAGGTATTGTTAAGCAACAGCACATTTCTGAAGACAGAGAGGACACAGGTAGGGCAGACTGAGCTCAGAGGTGGCCTTGCAGTGAGGGAATGTGCCAAACTGCCCTGAAGAACAAAAAGTCCCAGGAAAACAGGAGTAATAGACTGTGTGGGGGAGTTAAGAGAGGGTTTCATTGCACAGTGAGTGCCCATCTATTCCCCAGGCCCTGCAGCAGTGTGAGGGCTGAGATTACACACGGGTGTGTTACAGCTGCTTGCCCTGGCACCTCTCTGGGCACAGGTCCTTGCAGGAGATGCCAAGAGAAGCTTCCAAAGCCCTGAAAAGGTAGGGAGGTACCCATGACATGATGAGCAATGTTCAGAAGCAGCAGGACTTGTAAATTCTAGTGAACTTATAAATGTGGACCAATAACCAGCTCCTAGTGCAAGGCACCCTTAGGCAGGCAGCAATCATTGTGCTCCCAGGCACCCAGAGAGCACAGCCTGAGCAAGCACTGCTGACCAGGCTCTGGCCAGGTATGCATCATGTGGAGCTGCATATCCCACCTGGAGAGCTCATACCAAGTGGAGAACAACAAAAAAAACCACCACCTAAATCCAAAGTGTTTGAGTACACAGGAGAAAAGGCAGGTCCAGAAAGACCAGGTTAACTAGCTGAACATGGAGAGAAAGATTTATAGGATTCAAAAGAGCAGTCATATGCAGGAATACAAGGAAAAGAAGATAGGGAAGAGAAACCAAAGAAGGTGAAGCAAGTTTTGCACAGAGTTATCTCACATCAATTTCTTCTGCTTCAAAACAGGGAAAGGTTCTCCCTGCAAACCTGCAAATTCTGCATCTTTTCACGTGAACATTTCAGTGGAGAGGAGCTGCAGCCAAGAGTCTGGAGAACTCCATCTGCCAGCGTGGCTAACGAGTGCTGGGCCATACCCAGCTCTTGGCTCTCATCCTCAGGGATGAGGGAGCCCTGCTCCAAGAGTGAGGAGGTGCCATGTGTCCCCCTGGGAGCAGCTGGAACCCCACAGCAGCAGAGCAGTACACTCCTCTCCAATGGGCTTTTTTTCATAAGTGCTGCTTCTTGCCCACAGACTTAGACAAACACATGCTCCCAAGCCAATATATGGCTTCCAATGCATATTTTCTTTATTAGAAAGCAAGTTTGGGTTCTGGCTGGTGTTCTGGGGTTTGAGTTTGTTTTCTCAGATTTTTTTTTGTGTTGTTTACTTTACAGCCTCACAAAGCCACTTAATGAATTAAATCCAGCTTTGAATAAACTGGTGGAAAAGTGTGCAAGGCTTTTGGAATACCATAAGGACTTGTAAGGCAACAGTAGAGGGTGCTACAGGTAACCCCAGTCCTTTGAGACACCTGTGCCATTTCAGACCCAGTTATCCACTTTTTTTTTTTTTTTTTGACACTACCATAAATGGCATTTCTCATCCTGGTACTCCCATGGAACCACTGGACAGAAATAGAATGTCCAGACCTTTTCCCCATAGGCCAATCCACGTGAATAGAAGTTAGCACCTGTAACACAGTGTATCAGTCACTAACTGACACAAATGGATCCATTTAACACTGGCATTCCCAGATTAATCCATCCTCCCTCCTGCCACGGGCCAGGACCAGGCTCCTGCACTGCTGTGGATCACAGGCTGTGCTAGAGGTACGTGGGCAGAGTCAAAACTTCTTTCCTCAATTCTCCTTCATACCTCCTAGTCCATGGTTTTAATAGGAAAATAATTTCTTCCCCACTGCCTGGCTTCCTAAATCTGATTCTTTGAGTTTTACACACCAAATGCTGCTCTGGGAATCTCTTTACATGGGACTGGCTCACTGGGAAAGGCACTGCAGGCTGGCCTCCACACACCAAACCTCTCCTTCTCCCTCAGTTCCCAATGCCATGGAGTCATTCCAACACAGAATGCCTCATTCTTGACCGCCTCCCCCCAGCACCTCAGGGCCAAGGGGGTGAATACAGAAAGTGCACAACAGTGAAGTGAGCTCTGTACAGCAGAGTGCTACAGTGTAAAGCTGAATAAAGATTAATGCATCCCTGACAACAATTCCAGCCATCCCTTTCCTTACTGGTTTTGCAAAAGGCTTGGAAAGCTCAGCCCTTTCATGCAGTTAATTAACACAAGATTTGGACTTTCAGCCTTTAGCCTTAAGCCTCTGAAGAGATACCACACTAATAAGAAAGTTTATGGAAGAGTTCACAACTGACTCAACTCTCCTCCATTTTTCCAAGCAGGTGGATAACACTGCCTGTGGTGTTTCACCTTTTTTTTCCGCTCACATCAATAATTAGAGTTTGCCCTTCTCTTCCTGCAATGGACCTTGAAGAGCCATGCCATGCACTGTCCTCACATCCACACCATTTAATCAGAGAATGCTGGACTCTGCCAGATTCCAGGTTTTGCTATTTCCCCTAAATCGCTCAGATGTTCTTCAGGTGAGAAAGGCAACCTTATTTCAGTTTCAAAGCTAGAGGAGGTTCTGCTCTAGCAGAAGGCAGCAGCAAAGCCCTCAACTACAGTGTCCAGCTCTGCTTCCAGGACATGTGAGCCTGCTTTGCCCAGGACTGACCACCCCAGAGGCAGCCCCTGCATTTCGGGTGTTACACTGAGCCCCCACCCCCAAAATGCCTGAGGAGTAGAATCTCATCTCATTATTGCCCTGAAATAAACTACTTATGGTGATTATTTTGTCTGCTGACTGGCTAACAGCAGTAATCACTTAATCTGCTTAACACCTGAGCTTTCACTTTAACAGCCTTGGCAAATCTTGAAGAGCTAAAAAGGTTAAAACTAATCAGCATCCAGTTCTAATAAGAATAATTAGTGTTTCCTACTCAAATGCATAATACCTCTTGCTTGTAGGAAAATGGTAGCTCAAACGGGAAGACTTGCACTTGTGTTTTTTACTGTGTTTTAAATAGTGTCAGCCTTCTTAATGCAGAAGGCAGTGATAACATGGTACTAGTTCCCTTTATTCAAACAGGCTGTTCAATAATCCACAAAAAGCAGAAACAAACTGTACTGCTTGGTTCACAGGAGTAGCTTGCAAGTTTATATTGCCTTTAAAGCTCTTCCTCACTACAAATCCAGTCCTTTCACTCATTGGATTTAGCCCAACTACAGTCACAAGGGCTTCAGACAGGCCCTAGCACTGTGTCCTGGCAGTGCCAACTGCTTGCCATCCACTTCAGCCCATCCATTCCAAAAAAAGGATGAACCCTTCCCACCCACCAACACGCCATATGCATATATGAGAACATCTACTATCTCTAAATGTCTTATTTTATCATGCTTACAATCTAAACACGTTTTTGTTGCTAAGAGACCAAAACAGCAGAATTCAAGCACAGCCTTGACATGTCTGCTCAGCTGAAATTAATAAATTCATTACCACTGATTTACTGGGAACCAGAGCAGGATTTTATGCATACTGAGGTGGTGGGGAAGGAATATTATTACTATAATTTGTTAACTATTAAGCTAAATGGTTTTCCCAGCCCTCATCAAAAGCTTGGTCAAAAACTTTGCATCAATATGGCACTGTGTGTCTCCCAGACCCAAAACAATACATGAGATTCTGAACAGTTTAGTACCAAATCAAACCAGGAATCCCACCACAACCATCTATACTGGCACATGAAATCCCTGTGATTTGTGTACACATATCTGTGTACAATAAAAACACACCTAAATCAGTCTCCTGCAAGACTCATCAGATCAGTATTTTTGTGTACAAATTAAAATACCAATCCTCCCTCCCAAACAAGACAGAACACAGAGCTGAAAACATTTTTAACATAAAGATAACCAGATGACAGGCAGCTTCTGAAACACTTGCTTCTCAATGCTTTATGAACTACATTAAATATAAATGCATGCAGTGCATGCAAATCTTTTTCTTACCATACCTTGACCTAGATGTTTATCTCCTGCTCGAGGCTCTTCCAGTCTACAGTTGCCACTCCCAGTGTTTAAGGTGAGTTCTGACAGATTTGCACTTATCTCTGCATCATCGAAATCCATATGGCTTGAAAAGGCATCACCAGTTAGGAGTGGGTCTATCACCAGTGGAGAGCAAGGTGGGGATGGAGAGGAGAGAGATGACCTCGGGGACAGCGATGTCATGGATTTGGGAGTACCAGACAAGGACCTCAGAGCCTGCATGCGACTCATGGTATCTGCTTTTTGAGTTTTTGCTACTTCATTCTCATGAATAGTGGTGATACAGCCTGATGGCCGAAACCCAGTGGCTCCTTCTAAGAACAAGTCAAGCTTGTTTTGATATTCCGAGTCCAACTGCTCCAGCTGCTCCAGGTGCTCATAGTAGAGATCAGTGAAACTGGCTGAGGTGGACGAATCCTGGCTGGAGGTGGCAAGAGATCCTCTGCTAGATGCAAGAGAACCAGGGCTGCTGCTCGAGGAGAGGGAAAGCATGCTGGTGGAGAGACTGAAGGAAACAAGTCAGAAAACCATGACACTGTATCTTCTGATTTCTCACGAAAACACTGCAATGTCACCACATCTCTAAGCCCACAGGGTGCTGCTTTGTTAGCTCAGGCCACACGCATTAGTCCCCAGAGCAATCCAGAACCAGTCTACAGAGCAGAAACGGTGGGTACTGCTCAGTAAAACAGTATCAATCATACACATTCTTCTACTCACCATATCAGACTCCTGAGAGTCCTTATTTAGCCAAAACAACTCTAATCAACAGTTTAAACCAATTAAAATTAGTGCCATCCCCCTCCTCCCACATCTCTCTGGAAAGTATCTATGGCTCCTGTTAATCTCCAAAGCAGACTGCAAAAACCAGCAAGGCCCATGCAAGAAGATGAAGTTATTGCAATGAACTGTCTGACCATATGGAAATTTCCTTCCATTTTCCTCACTCTTGGACCTGCAGCCAAAAGGCAATATCACAGCTGCCTGGAACTGGCCCTCAGAGATCACAACAGCCAGCAGTTCCCAGAAAGCTGGCAGGATTTATCCACGTGAAAGACTCCTACATGGAATCCTGGGCCAAGAGAGCAAGGGAAAAACTTGGGGCTGGGCTGTGAAATCAATTCACACGCCTTATTTATCCCTAGAGTTCTAGGTGCAGAACATAAGTGACAACAAAATTATTTTTAAGCAGGTGCTGAATAGAAGTCTGTTTAGATGAGGAAGTCCAGACACCACAGCACAGTTTTCTGCTCAGGAGACCTAGCAAGTATTCCAGTAGTGATTTACAACATCTACCATCTCTAGAAATTCCATTTAAACCAAGACTCCTGCTCTGCATATTGAAGACTTTGGTCATTATTGATCCTCACTTCAGATAGGTATTAACTATTGAAAAATTTCTGCATATGTATAAGTGCCTTAAATTGCCTCACTGAAAACCAGTGAGATATTAATAAGCCTAATAATCCCTTATTTATTATTTATAGAGTAAAAGCTGGAAGCTATATTTGTATAATTATGTCCATGACCTTATGAGAAAAAGGCAAGTATGCTCTATTTAGTATAATTTTGGCAGGAAATGTCTTCTGACAGATGTGCACTGCATCACATTTGTTTAAAAAAGCTTCTGATAGATGTTTTTGCATATTGGCAGTATATACACATCTGGTGAAGCCTAATGAATTTACATTTTTTCAGTGTACTTTACTAAGAAAAGGGAGAGGTTTGAAATTAATCTTTTCCCTACCAAAAAATTTGGCTCAGCTTCCTTTTGTACATGCCCTTGAATGCCAGACATTTTGCATTATGGGGTTAATAACAAACACTTATTCTTATGAAGGAGCATGCCAAGAACACTGGGCACATGGTTAGGAAGAAATTAGTTTCACATGCTTCTTGGTCACCTCAAAAGATCCCTAATCAGCTAGGTGAAATGAAAATATGATGCATTTCCACTGCATAAAAGCCTCACAGATAGCTATTCTCCATGCTGGCTTATTTACATGTCAGTCTTGCACTATGATTTCTTTCCAGTCTTTTCGGTGTCATCTTCACAAAATGAAACAGAATCCAAGTGGAGCAGAAGCTACAAACAGAGTAAATTCAGTACACACTGGTAGGAAAAAACCTCAACCAAATAAAAACCCCACCAAACTTTCTTGCTATCAGAATGATAAAAATATTGTTTTAGCAAACTGATTTGGCCTTAGTGCCTGCAGTCATGCATTAGTCTGGAAATAACAATCCTGTGTTCTTCCAAAACTAAAGCCTGAACTAGAAGCCATTCTTTGCACCATATGAACCACAACAGATTCAGGGATATCTCTCCACATTGCAAGCCAGAGCACACTTGGAATTAGAGAAATATAGTCATTCATCCATTAAGGTGTAGTTGCATTAGTGAGAGTCACTCCTCTTGCTGCCTGTTAAGCTGTCTTTAACACACTTTATTAATACAATACTCCAGTAACTAGAACTTTAGTGAATAAATCTCTCGTCACCTGAATATTACTGAAATAGAAGGGACTGTGCAAACTCCTGCAGAGAGACAGAGGCACCACCAGGAGGTTGTTCAGCCCACTGAAAACTGCCCATCTAAACTGACCTGTGATCCTAAGGCTTCTCCTTCCACTGACTACACAGGGGCCTTAGGTCCCTACTGGGACTGAAGGGCCTTTCAGCCCCCAGCTGGGAGCTGGAATTGTCAGCAGAGAAAGGCAGTGGCACAGTGTGCAGCAAAAGCAGCCACAGCTGCTGGAGAGGGTCACCTACCTCTTCAGCTGGGTGTGCAACATGGCAACCAACCGTGTGGTTTCCTCCAGCTCTCGGACAAGCTGGTTTCTTTTGCTGTTCAACTTCAGTCTAAGAGAAGAGCAAAGAAAGAGACAAGCTAAAGCAGCATTTACTATTTTAAATAAGGAGTAAAGAAGAGATGAGCTAAAGCAGCATTTACTATTTTAAATAAGGAGTAAAGGAAAAATCTATTTTTTTTGCTGTGAAATCCTACAAAAGTTGATAGGAATACCCAGGACAGAATTTGGTCAAGATGTGTAAATGTTTACCAACTTTAGAAACTTTTAAAATGCAGAATTCAGTCCTGAAAACATTTGCAACAAGACAAAATAATTAATACTGGTACTATAGAAGTTAATGCTTCTAGGATCAGGCCTCAAAAGAGCTGGGCAGATTTTACTCAATATACACTATTGCACTCCTATAGTTACTGTGCTAAAAAAATGTCTCAATAATATAATAATAAATGTCTTAATATAATAATATAAATATCTTAATTTCCTTCCACTGAAGTCTATGGATGATTAAGGGTTATTTGATTTAGTTATTAACCATCTCATTACAGCTTTACATTATTTGCTTTAGCATCATCTCAGCTTTATTTTCCACCTGAACTGGTTTGAGACAAACATGTGTGCACATGGGTGTTGACACCCTAACTGAACAGGCCTCTGGACACAAAATCCTTCCCCATACATGTGTTATGTCTTTGGCACTCTAGAATGTGATCATATTCCCAAAAATCCCAAACGAAGGTGTTCACCTTACAGCAAGACCAGAACCATTTGTCAAACCACAGATACTTCAAGCACGTAGAAGTCTCACAGCCAAGGCATTTACATTTTTTCCAGCATAATAAAACCACAAAAAGCCTATACAGAAAAGTGGTGTCAGCTGGACCATATAGAAGACATGAAAATATGTGGAGCCAGAGAGAATGAATGCAGTGTGCCTATTCCATGTATGTTCAAGAGACTGCAGCTACCAGAAACACTGCTGAGCCACCCTCATTAATGAATCCAGACTGTAAAACACCTGTAGGCAATGCCTAATGCAGTATTCATCCTCACTGTACATTCCCCTGAGATCTCCTCCTGCCACACAGGTAAAATTAGGGAAGAAAGTTGGCATTTTTTTCAGCTAGTTTAGATTCACAGGATATTCCCTGCAAGCCCCACAGCCCTGTCAAATACCAGATCCTACAGGAATCACATACAAGGACGCTCAGAACAAACAGCAAATTTAAGAAATTTAAAATTCCATCTGCTGACATTTACCAAGGCCCAGACTGCACAGCAAGTGTCGAAGCTGCTGTGAGGTGCTGGCTGCATACAGAAACATTACACTACACTAACACTATACTGGGCTATTTTGAGCATTCTTTACATTCCCATAAAGGATCCATTGTAGAACAGCAACCTTTCCCCACTAGCACAGTAAGACTTGCAGATGGGTTGTTTGGGAGATGAGTACAGAAGCTGAGTGGAGTGTCCTGGGACTGTGAGGGCACTGCTGTGGGCAGTCAGCCAGGGGATGCTGGTGCTTGCTCCCAGGTACCACTTGTCCAAAAAGGCACTGCCCTGTGCCCACTACCGACCTCTCAGTGAGAGCTTTGCTCTGAGTGTCTCTAGCAGCCTGAAGGTCTTCCTCCAGGCGCCTCCTCTCTGTCTCCAGTCTCTCCACCTCTCCTCGAGTCCATTTTCTGGGGCTGATAAATCGCATTTCTTTCAAGAGCTCCTCCTTCTCATTAATCAGTATCAGACGATCCCGCTCAGAGTCCAGCACGCCGGGCCAGGCCTCGCTGTCAAGCTTAGCCAGTTGGATTTTCAGGTTTGCTATTCTGCAGGGGAAAAAAAATGCAGTTATTCCCTGAGGAGTGCCTGATCTCCTGCTCCAGACATGCAGAGGGGCACCATGACTAACCACATCTTCCAGAGCCCTGAGGAAAGCTCTCAGCTCCAGGACAAGCACCCTCATGTCCCCCTCACCAGAAAGGTGCCAAGTGCTGGGATGTGGACATGCAGAATGGGGTTTTAACTCCCGTTTGTTCACAATGGAAAATGAAGTTTCTGGCTAATATGCAGAGTCCACAAGTCAGGGAATGATACAACAAAAATTTTGGATGCCAGAAAATGTGATGAGATATAGGTGTTTCATATGCATTATAGCTGTAGCCTCAGAGTAGTTTGTGTGGAGGTATGATGTGATAATTGCCTACTCTTTAATCACATTTATGGAAATAACTTTGTACTCCCCATGTACGAGTCAGATAAAGATCAGTGGTTAGTCAAAAGCTTAGAAACTCTTTTTTGTCCTTACAATGAGGAAGTGAATCATATCTCCATGCTGCTACTGCAAGAATCCATCTGTTGATTCACCAGTAAGCACTCTGGACACATTAAGGAGCTACACTACTTCTGGTGCAACCTGCACTTGAGGATGTGAGGAGCTGGAGAGGCAATGTGACCCTACCAGGATCCAGAGCTGCCAATTTGCATCAGAATCAAAGCCTGTTTTCACTAGAGGTATCATTCTGGATTTCAGGTGAAAGCCTGTATCACCAATCCTTCAGCACCACACCACATCAGCTCAGGGAGGAAGATAATGACTAAAAGCAGCAGCAATACAGAAGTAGAATTTGGCAAGAGCTTTGACTGACAGAGGAGGAGGGCACAGCTTGTGGCAGGTAAGGAGACTGCTCATCCAAATTGCTGCCTTTTGCCAATCTCCCAAATATCTCACCTGCTCAGTTAGGTCCACAAATGATCAGCTTTGCAATGCAACATACAGAGAGAAGCAGAAAACCAGCAGCAGGCCAGGATACAGAACCAAGGGTAGTAATGTCAGTCTTCCCAAAGGAAGCTGCATCCTTTGCATTCACTAACCTACAACTCTTCAAGACCTGACAGACTGATCATTGTAGTTTGATGGGAAACAATAGCACAGATAAATCTGAATTAGAATTATAATGGACCTGTGTTTCTGAACTCACACAGTCCAAAATTCAATCAGAAAGCAGAGAATGGGAAGGACAGAATGGGCTGGAATGAAAAAAAATTAAAAACTTAGAAGGCAAACAAGGAGAAAAAAGTATTTTGCAAGATATTTGCAAAAAAATTCACCTGATTGAACATCAGAGAGGCAAGGCACATGTGCCCCTTCACGTGATGAACTCAGGTTAATCCCTCACTTGGGTTTAGCAAATACATAAAAAATGGAAGTGACATGTAAAATGAATGTCCAATATGCTTCTCTCTTTGAAAATGGCTTTGTGATCTGACAGACTTACTGGACTTAAATCAGGCACAGCAAATAGTTGCAGGTACTGATCTGGATTCATCTCTCTAGAATTTGGTTTATGCTGCACAAGTGCAGAGGATGGCGTGTCCTTCCTCCAGCCAACAGAGAAAATTCAGTGCCAACCAGCAAAATCAAAGTGTGTGCAGTAAGCAATAAGATGCAGATCTGGGCAGCAGCAAGCTACAAGGCTCTTGAAAGGCCTTGAGGAATAAAGCTTTGTCTTCCAAGCTCCAGAGGCCAAAAGGAACTCGAGCCCAAAAGAGCCTGTGAAGGATTAGGCTCACAGACACTGACCTGCCTTCACCACCTCCACTGGAGACAGACATGAGATCACCCTTCTGAAGAGAAGCATCACTTTCTGTAAACCCATTTCCCACAGCAGGTTGCTTACTCTAATAAAGTTCCATAATTGATAGATATTCAGCTCAACTATTTTTAGGTCGTCTTAAGAGCTGTTTTGTTTTTGAGCGCCTGATTAAGTGCAATACTGTGCTCCAACGAAGAATTAAGTGGCATTAATTCATAATCCAAGAATTCCTCAGTGCATTTTGAAGGGATATGAGTCTAAGAGGATTGGCTGGCATAAATCTGATCACTTTTGGCATACATTTGCATGCATATGGCTTTTCCACTGGAATTTGTTCTCTATGCATTTCCAAGTCTAAAAGCTTTGTTAAACTAACCTCCAGTTTTACCTTTGGTACATGATCCTTATTTTCCCCCTTCTCAGTTAAAATGATGTTTATTATTCTGTTTTTCCAATAAAACAGCACCATCACAAAAGAAACATGTTGCAGAAGGTCTGAACTTGGCTGAACACTACAGCCCCTCAGCATTCACTGCCTGGGTCTGAACTGCACCAGTGCAGAGCCAGGCTGGGCTGGCAGTGCTGGCCTCAGGTCACACCACCTTTCTGAATGGCCACCAGACTGAACAAACACACAACAGGAAGCTCAAGTTTTATTTAATTCTTCTCTTTCTAACTAGAAAAGGCAGTTAGATGATTTATTCATTGTCATAACAAGGCTCTTTTTGTTAATTAGAGAAAGTTAGTACTTTCTATTATTATACAATACAGGCATAGCACATAAAATTTTTAATCTCTCCAGAGATTGTTCAGAGCACATGTATCTCCACAGGAGCATAAGATGTGTATCTACAACCAGTAATTACTAATCCTGTATCAGATAAGCTTCTGTCCTTGAGAAAAAAAGAAAGACAAACTAAGTGGGAGGTGTGGTTTAAAAACTGACCAGTCAAATACCCACCATCGTTGTAATGTTGCTTAATGCAACATTAAAATATTTCATTTTAGGAGATTAAAAAACATACTTCTAAAATCCCTGAGTTACCACCAGACACAAAAAACCCAAGCTGAAAGTTTGACTGCTGAAGCAATTAGAACAGTGCAGGGTGCAAATGCTACACAACTGAGTTACTGCTGCATGCCTGAAGTTGTACAAAATAATTTAATTGCATCTCTGATTACATTTATGCTGCAGCAGCTATCTCCTTGCTGAGATGTAGCAATGACAACCTTTTTGACATGATACCATTCACAGTTTTGAATATAATTAAGCCAAAGGTTTGTCACTGTAGCTGCCCCATGTCTTTTTTTGGGTTTTATATTCTCTGCTCTAGGGGTCTGTTGTCTGCCTGAGCGGTGACAGGGAAGGACATAACGGTGGGGAAGGGAACTGGGTCCTGGCAGATCTGGTGTGGTCAAGTTCAGTCAAGATATTCACCCACATCTGAGCCTTTAGTCTGGTCCACAGCAATAGTGCAAACTGTCTGCCACAGCCTGCTTTCTAAAGTACCAGCCTCTTACAGATCCAGTAGTTCTAAATTAATTAATGTGGGACCATCTTGATTGCAAACCTTAGGTTTTAGCTTTCAAGATACTGCAGAGCTAATACAACACATGTATTTCATCACTTGGCTCCTTCACAGTTCGTGCGTGGGCAAAGTACTTAGTCTTGTATTGTGTTTTTGGAACATTTTAATGCTGCTGAGGGGACAGGAAACACTTCAAACATCACAAGGAAGAATTTTCACAGGAACAGAAGGTTCCTTGTGAGTCACTATATCCATAGTATTGTTCCAGCTTTAAACCTGTTGAGGTATTTGTTTCTGCAGCTCCTACTAAATACAGTGCCAAAACTATGGTACTTTGATAGCTGGATATCTTTCCATTTTAGCATCAACTATTCATGTCCATTTAGATCCATCTTTCCTCATGAAAATGTTTTTTTAAATTGTGAGAAAAACCTATAGATAACCTAAGACAAACATGGGATATGAGCAGCAAGCATTCTTTAACTGCAAGGTGTGTTGTATGCCCCTCATCATCACTTCAAATGAACCACTGTGCTGTCTATGAAGTTCTCCCTCTTTATAAAGAGCAAAGTACAAGAGCAGGCTTGTCACTATTCACTTGCCCCTCCTTGGAAAAGATACAGGATAAAGGAAGAGTATTCCTCTTCAATCTGAATGTGTAAAGTCAGTGTGAATTAAATTGAAGCCTTCAGCAAAGCTTAAAAGTAAAAGGCAATTTTAACATGCCAAATTAACCACTGCATCTGAAGGAATGGTATTTTTAATGTTGCTTTTAAAAGTCACTGAATCATTCAAATGTCAAGGTGGTTTGGCAAATCTTGGACTGGCAAAATAAACAGTTCCGATAAAACTGCTCCACCTATGAAAGAAATACAAATTTGTGTCAGAAGCAGTTGGGCACACAGTTTTTGACAACTGCCACAGACAGATTAAATTTAATACCACTGAGAAGCATGACCTACTGGCTACTCCAGTACACCAAAATGAGAGCATTATGAGTAACCTCAGCCTTAAGGCCCTTACTTCTAATCAGAGGCTGGGGAAAAAGCCTTCTCTTTGCATATATCCCACGCACAGATCGTACCATGCATCTGAACTTTGTTATTCTGGAGTTGCAAAGTCCCTCTAGAGAAGTTAAAAATGAAGAAAGTCACCACCAGCAATGGTTACATCACTGAACAAAGACTAGGCCAGCCAAAGTCTAAGTAATAATTCTTAGTGGATTTTCATTTAACTATGTAGTTGTGTTAGCTATTATCTATTAAAAAGTAAATCCTGGAAAGCTTTTGCTTAAATTGGCCTGTTAAGTAGATAGAAAATTTTTTTTAATCTGTTCTTCATTCATTTGAGATCAGAGAGCAAAGGTGAAAACTTACATTCTTACAGATAAGCTCTGGAATTGCAGCATTGACCATATTTTGATGTAAGGTGTTAACACAATATACATTCCCCTTATCACACTTAGGCATGCAAGCATTCATTCATTTCAAATAAGGCAAGCAGATGCCTTGCAGTACAGTCTCCTTATTAGGAATGGGGAAGCACTGGCAACAGGTAGCAGAACCACTTATGCCCCCATAGGTGTGGCCAGACTGAATTCTTTATGCATTAGTCACGCCTTAGTAATTTCTAGGATGGTTATTTATTTCTTGAAAGATAACATTGGCCTAAAAAGCCTATTGTCCCACTGGCTCAAAAATGACCACATTTACTCAGCAGCAATGCTGGGTTTCAGTCTGGTGGAACCTCTTCTAGTGAAGTTTATCCTCAGAATGAGCTCTGTGACCACCAAAAAGGGCAATAGGCCAAAGAATTACCTTCTCTTTGCCTCTTCATACTGCAGCCGCAGTCGCACCTTCTCGGCCAGCTGGTTACTGCTGCTGCCAATAAACTGAGACAAAACCATCAAATCAGCAACATAGCAACCACTCCTCCTTTGATATTTCCTTGACACTGTTACAAGTGACGCTTTACCTTATCAGTCACTTCCTAGTTAAACCAATCACAACACAGAAACATGCTGCACTGAAATACATTTTTCATTATTTCTTAAAATACTTAAACCCCAACCCCAAAGGCACTTTCTTGCCTAGAAAGATGATAAAATCCACCCCATCTGTCTTGGGCTTCTATTTCTATGAACATACAAATACCTTTGCAATCCTTCTTAAATGCTCCTTGCATCCTTCAGTGCTGCATTGCATTTTGGTTTGGATGACTTCTTGCTTTGGCTGTAAAGTCTTAAAGACAAGGGACATCCCACCATGCCCATATCTGCAGATCTTTACTAACATGAGTGGATGACTGAAAGTGGCTGCAAATCTTTAAGTAAAGGCTCACAGCAGAGGCTCTGTGCTGTCCTGTGAGAAATAAGATGTGTCCCCAGCACTGATTGAGTCCTTACCAAGGCTGGGACCAACCTGACACTTCTGATCTCCTTGCACCCGTGGAACTGAAGGTTTATGAGCACTACAAGTTTTGTGGCATCAAAATATCTGCACATAAGCTGCTGTTGCCACTTGTAACCCAGTGAAAGCCAAATACTCTTAGGGAAGGAGTCCTCACTGGAGCTTAGCCCATACAGACCTGCTCAATGTTTCTTGTCTCAGAACTTATTGCAATAAACAGTGTTTGTATCACAAGAAGCTACACCTACAGGCAAAATCAAACTTCCTTCCCCCTTCCATTCTGACTGGGCTGCTCTGACAGAGACAGTGTGGGGAAATACCAGGTTGCCCTCAGTGATACATTAACACTGCACACAGAAACAAAGCCACCCTGCAGCTTAAACCAGGAGAAGTTATGATTTCACAGAAACTTGTCCATGCTTGGCAACTCACAGTGAGGTAACTCTACACACAGTTCAGAGGAATGTCTGCATGAGCACAAGGCTTCTCACACATTACTCACATTTCCTGAAACATCTGTCTGGGAGCTGACATCCAGGTACTGCCGGGGTAGCAGAGGGCTGGAGCTTTCCACAGACACGCTGCTGGCCCACAGGTCTGACTGGGATCCTCTGTCATTCACAAAGCTGTCTTTTAACCGGGCCAAGCTCTAAAACCACCAAAAAAATCATGAGGTGAGCTCATTTCTGCCCAAAGTACTCAGCAGCTACATAACTCCAGCCTAACCCCATGAGTCAGATGTGACCATGTCTGCTGTGCCCACTCAGACTGCAAACTCGAGGTCAGGCATGGCTGGATTGTATTTTACACTTCTCATTTCCAGCACCTGAAGAACTGCAGAGGCTGTGGTCCAACCACAACACAAAGCTAGTTTAATAAAAACCTCATACATATCTGAAATACAAAGTATTTAAATTACTTCCAGAAATTCAATCTTCTAGCAATAGTGACACAAAATACTATGAGTTCTCTTGTTTCAATACCTGAATGAGGTCTTGTTTTTCCTTCTCTCCTGATGTGATGGCCTTCTTGAGAGCTTTCATTTCACTTAAAATAGCTTGTGCCTCATCAAGCTTGTAGCCACCTTGAGTATCAGACATTTTCATGTCAATTCTGTATAGAAATTAAAAAAAACAGTAAGCTAAAACTTAATAACATCCAGTTAATTGACTTATCCTAGATGCACGTGTCTTAACATGGATTTTTAACAAAAACAACTCCAAACTATAACAAGGACAACAGAAGGAACAAAAGACCCCACTCCCCACTGCCTAAGTCACTCCACTCAGCAGTACATTAAGCTAGAACTCTGATTTCAGCAACATCATCATCTCTTTGACTCCTAAGGGAGGACAAAGGCGCATACAAATCCCCCAGAACAGTGTGTTAGGGCAGACTGCTGCTAGCTGCCTTGTTCCTAACCTAGAGAGGATCAGCTTAGCCATCTATGAGAATTACCTTATTATCACTCATCATTTTAAAAACTAGGCACAGAATCACATGCACAGATGTATTTGCTTGCACAACCTAATTACAAACCACTTCATCCTTCCCTTTCTTCAAAGGCATTCTACCAGGGTTGACCCTTAAAATAAATATTTATCTGAAAGATGCCAGAGGTCTACTCAGACAAAGGCAAGCACCTGAAATTTCTCCTCCCCTTCCACTGCACATCCAGTTTTTCCTCAGTGCCCTAAATCAATGGCTCTTATAATTAAGACAACGGGCTGTAGTGTCATCTGTACTGAGCAACACTGAATAAAACAGAATATCAGTTAACTGCTGAGATCCTGGTTCAAGACCTTTTTGCCATGAAGTCAGTTCTAATGTGGTCAATCCCATACAGGCACTGATTCGAGAGAACTCCCCCATGGTTGTGTACTGCTTTCAGCCTAAAGATATCATCAGCAGCATACTTCAGCTCATGCTATTTAGGCAGCTATTTATAAATGTAGTGGGGGATGCATTGCAAGCCAGAGATGTTCTGAAAAAAAAGATCTTGAGAACACACTTACTTCTTCAGTGTTTGAAATCCATGTTCTTTGTACTGGAGCTCTTGCTTCATGTGAGCTACTTCTCTCTTGAGTTTATTAACCTGCAGGACGGTGTCACATTTTTAGAAGGCTATTTTTATATGAGTATTTAGGTACAGTGCTACCCATTCAATTCAATACTTATTCAGTGTAGACAGTACTCTAAACAAAGTTTCCAGGCTCTCAGCTCATCTCAAGAGCAGGAAACAGCCCTGACTGCCTCCTCATCAGGACTTTATCACCGGCCAGGGCTTTATCCAGTAGCTGCTATTACACCTCTTAACAAGGGGCTCAAGGGAAGTTCCAGCCACATAAGTGGAAAAGTTGAGAAAAATTCAAAAAAGAGAGCAATGAAACACATGTCAGCTTTGCTCAGAAATGTTTAAAACCTTCCCAGTCATTAAGAAAACTGCTAAGCATCAGGACAGGAGTTACCCTGCAGCAACTGAGCCATCCTCCAAGCCCCCCAGTGAAAAGGCCCCACTGCACGAGTAACCCAGCAGGATGACACTCCATATTGTAAATCCACTGACCCTACAGCTTGCTGTTTTATATTCCTCCAGAGGCCACACTGACCTACTTTACTTTAGTCCTTTCTTCCTCCCAAGCTGAGCTCTGCATGAGAGCACACCCTCCCCTGCTGACAGCCTGCACTAAGCCCTGCACAGAACAGCTGCCAGTCCCTGGGGAGGACCCCAGCTCTCCAGCATGCAGCTCCACACCCCACAGCCATCCTGCACTGCCAGCTGCCAAGCCAGGCTAAAGTCTAAGGGGAAAAAAAAGCCGTTTCAAAATCCTAAGACTGCAACGTTAGAAAATCCTGATAAGTGACCTCCTAAATGGCAACATTAGCTCTCCCAACTGCTTTGGCATCCCCTTTCAGTATTTGTCATGAGGTCTGGAAATACCTGAACATTACTCATGGCAAGCAAAGGTCCATTTGTACTACTCACCCTGGATTTTGTAGTAGCAATCTCTGCTTTGAGGATCTCGGGGTCATACTTGGAACTTGATGAGGAGCCAGAAAGCACTGGAACAAACACAGAGCCAGTTTAGCAGCTCTGCCTTCCTCCCTACACTTTTACCAGCCCACCACAGACTGAGATCTCCCATCACACCTGCACACCCAGACCTCCAGACATTGCTGGTGTAGGTCTGTTACCCAATTTCCACATCTCACTGCTCAAAGACAGGGAAAGACAGTAGTGCAGTCAAGTACTCCACAAAAAGTGTAGACTGAAGGGGCCAAAGCATGTCCTGTATCTTCAAAGTCTGGATTTGTTCCAGGTTAACACACTTAACTCAAACTCCCAAACACATTCACTCCATTCAAACGTGTGGCTTCCTGCATTTCCAAAGGCATTTAACAGAACTGAAGGGACAGGCATTGCATGGAGGTTTACTTAGTTATTTTTTTCAGACTTCCTCATTGAGCAGACAATCCACTGAATGTTTAGAAACAAAGAAAAGCAAAGAATAAGAAGAAACTGAAAAATGTGATGCAAGCCTTTTCACAGCCTTGAGGACATGACCAACCATACAATGTGTCACACCAGATTAAATCAATGTCCCATTAAGAGCAGAACTCTCTTCTTAGCAGCAGTTAAACCCTTCTGCCTCAGAAGGTACAGAAGCTCCCCAATGTGCAATGTTGTTAGAGGTAGCTGTAGGCAAGGGAGATATTCTGATCCTTGCAGCCATCAGTTTATGCCCTATAAAACATGGGAAAGCATTTCTAGTTATTTCTGTTTGGTTGTATTTTTCAAGACAGATCCCATCTCGCCCATGTAACTCATGCTCTCATTGAGCTGCTCTGGGCAGAGTAGTCCTAAGAAAAGAGCAAACCCAGTTCTTTAGAGATGAGGAACAGCACCCTTATCAAACAAGAATCCTTCAGCTGACAGAAAACTACTTAAAAAATTTTAACACTAGGCACAGGATTAACCAGTGGAATTCTCCATCATCACACATAACTCACAAGAATGAAACATGGGGAGGTTCTTGGCTGGCAAGAACACAGAAAATCTGCAATACTGAGGATTATAACAAAAATTCTGGAATACATGCAGGAAATAAATCCTGTTCTGGACATTTTCCAGCTCCTAAACAGTACCAGTAGGGAGGAAATACAGACTTCTATAAAGATTTCTGCACCAAATCTTGAAGCGACATTGGTATTGATGTGTTGTGACACAGAATATGGAGCACAAATTCCTGTTCTTCACACACAGAAAGGCAATCCACCAGTGGTGACTTGGAATATGGCACAAAATACAGACCCTCAGCTCCACTAGACCATCACTCAACTACCTGGGATATAAAACTACAAAAGGGCCTGGGAATACTGTCCAAGATGGACCTTCTTGCCCTGTTTCTGTTGTTTAAATAGGGGAATCAATGAAAATGCCATGTAAGTTAACTATTTCACACTGAGCCAAACACCACAATTCTACCATTTGTGCAGAAAATCTGCATGTTGACTCGGGTGACTGAGCCAGACACAGGAGTGTTTTGTAACAATCAGGTGCTGGGCAGACACCATTTCTGAAACAAACTGATCAAACATGAAGAGTGACATGGCACACCATCCCAAGCTCTGTCCAAGGACCAGCTTCATGCCTTTCACCACCCTACAGGGTGCACAGCTGAGGAAAGAGCTGGTTAAGAGCTCACTGAGTACTCACAGCTGGTCTGAGAGCCCAGTTTGTGCTCCCAAACATCGTGCAGCTGCCGATACTCCTGCTGGGCCAGTTCAAGCCTCTGCTGTTTCACTTGATAGATCTCCTTCTGGGCAGCAATGGCCTCCTGGGCCAGGACAAGGTAATCCTTCAGCATGTGCTCCTGCTCCCGCCGCCATTGCACCCGCGGGTCTTCTATCTGAGTCGTTTCTTGGAGAGAAAACAGAAGAGAGCAACATCAGCAGAATGCAGGTCTGTTCTGCTACTTGGAAAAGCTCCACTGTTTATGACAATTTAAAATAGTCTCTTGCCCCATCCCTGTAATAAAGAAGTAGAATAGTGACATTATCCTTTTTTCCAAGGAGGTAACTGTTGCTCCACAATGAATTCCAATGAGTTCTGCCATGCTGAATAGAATATTTCACAACAGAACTGTCATATAACTCTCCAACTCCTCTGCTCCTGAAGCTGCCCTGGTTCTGGCTCTTAAAACACCCACCTAAGAATATGCATACACAGTTCTAAGACACTGACATTGACTGTTAGACTTATCTTTATTGCACCTGCTTTATAACATTACTAACAAAGTGCTTCTACTATTTCACCGATAAAACTTTCAGAAAATATCATTGCCACATAGCTGCATTATACTGCACCTGACAACATGAAAGCAATTACAACTCTGCCCATCCTCTTTGGCTGCCAAGTGGCTTTTATTGCAGAGGGGAAAGAAAACCTGCTCACTCAGATTCCAGAGGTAAGTAAAAATAAAGTCTTGATTAAATCACAGATTTGTGAAAGCTTCTTAAATGACATTATATGAACAGAATCTCAGAGAGGAGTAAACATTTCCTTTAGGGAAAGCAGGCACAGCAGTAAATGACTGAAGGATGTGGGAGGTGGAGTTTAGGGTAACAAGAGAATGCAGCAGTTACAGCACTTCTATCTCTGTTACCCCAACACAACCAATACTTTGCTTTCCAGGTTTCTAATAATGAAAAAGGACTAAAGTCACAGGCATGCAACTACTTCTAATACTAACAAGGTAAATTTATTGTCAGTATGTGTCTCTGCTTTGTGAGGAAATGCACAGAACATTTTTCATTTCTATTTCAAGGCTATTACATGTTCTTGTTTGGAGCAGGTTCCAATATTTAGTTGACCAAGTGCTCCAAACTGTCTAAACGAACATGCTTGAATAAGGATGCCTAGTTACCACATAATGAATAATTAATGCAAAGGACTTGCTTGAAACTATCAGTGGGAATCTAATCTGCATATCTTAAGAGCCTCTTTAAATATTTAGTAAAAGCTGCCAGAGTGGAAGGTATGAGCTGCTCTTACAGAGTCAGGCATAAGACTAGCACTGCGGTACACAGGATGTGGGGAAGAGAAGTTAGACAATATTCTTAGCAGCAGAACTAGAAATAAAGGGGTTTACCCAAGGGATGACACTCAATCCTTTTCACAAGCTGTTCATGCTGAGGAGAAAATTAATCGGCTACTCCAGCAGTAAGTTGTTTTTAACAATACCTCAAGACCCAAAGGAACACATGGTGCTTCAAATTACATGGCAAAACTTGGAGAAGCCAAAAAATGCATCAAAAAAAAACCCAGTATAGTTTGTAGAAGCATTTCAACTGAGTCCTTTCCAGGTCCTGCAAGCAGAAGCAATATTGCAGCTGATATAATATTAAAGCTAGGCCTGGACCTGAAAAACTGCCCCAAAATAATATGAGGGAAAAGCAGCTGCTTGTACCAGCTGTAGGTGCCCTCATGGATAGCACTGTGCTCTTAGAGGCAGCAAAAGAAAGATCAGGAGGACATAGAACCTCTAAGACTCTGACATCCCCATGCTCCTGCCTCGATTCTTGCTCTCAAATCCCATTTTCCAGATAACCATCACCCACACCCAGATGCCTTTTCCCCACAGTTAAACCAGAAGGGGAAAGTCTGCTGTTACCCAGGGAGCTGCCCCCACATTCCCAGACATGCAGCTTCCCTGGACACGACTGCACAGCCACCAGCAGCTGTGACTTAGGGCTCTCTAATTCCAGCATAAAAAGTATGCCAGCGAAGTACCTCTTGAGGTCTGGTGCAGGACACTGGATCGTAAGTCTACCTCAATCTAAGTCTTCAAGACTGCTTATATCTAGTTTTTCCTTAGACTAGCAGCCCATTGTTCCTCTAATCCCTAGAAGGGTGGTGGAAGCTGCTGCAGGAACATTCCTCTATTATAAGCAATGAGGAGGAAGACTGCAAAAGCCTCCAATCCTGAACACCTCTGTGAGGTGGTGAAGCACTGCCAGTGCTCCAAGCCCATCCACAATCTGACCCAGGCCATGCTCAGCAGACAGCTCACAGAGAGGATGGCTAACACACTGAGGTATTGAAATGCTTTGTGTCCAGATTTATTCTAAATATTCACCTCAACCTATTCAGTAATCAAAGCACTAACTGTAACCCCTTGATTGCAGCTCTGAGCTTTCGTTTTCAAACATGTAAAACCAATCAATGAAAGTGTTGGCCAAGGGCTCTCACTGAGCCCCAGCTACTGAGAAATGCAAAATACATTCAGAAGTGAGATGAAAGAACTATAGAAATGCAGGCTATTACATCATTTGTTGTCTTGTGAATTCCTAATTTAATGTTGAGCTTGTCATAAATAAATCTGCTTGCTTCATGTCGGAGGAATGTAGGTTTACGATGCTTGCATCAGCATCATTCCTTTGTACAAATCACACTCCAAAGTTCTCCCAGAGAGCCACACTCAAGGCTATGCATTAATACTGTATTAGGAATATTCTGGGTACTCAATTCAATTTAATTGTATTTATTTTCCCTCAGAGAGGTGGTTACAATTGTTCTTCATCTTGCTTCTTTTAATGGCTCCTGCCTTTAGAGTTATTTAAGTCTATCCTTGGGCTCATTTCTGATAATTAGTGTCAAATACTTATGCAGTATGAGCAAGCCCAAAGTGGCTCCATTCCCTTCCCAACCTCAGCAGTTCCTTCCTGCCAGGGAACCTGCCAGAGACCTTGGAGAGGAAGAAAGTTTTGGACATTCTCCAGAGGATACTTCAACATAAACCACGAAGATGAGCTGCTTGATTAGATTTAGGTAAATGGATGTGCTCTGCTCTGTCGTGATCTGATTAGAGTTGGTACAAGAAATATGTCATGAGTTTGTTCCTCTTCTTTTTAACTTTTTAGTTGAAATTCTCATTTAAATATTGAGGCCTCTGACATCCCACAGAAGTGGAACTTTTTGAAAGGCACTGTTATTAAGCAGGTGTCAGCACAGTTGGAAGGCTTCCCTGCCTGTCCCTGATCCTGTGGTGCCTGTGAGAGGCACAGACCTGACCTGCAACCAGACCTCTGCATGTTCACTCTGCACCAACCCAAATATAAATAACACCATGTTTGGTTTGTCTCAACTGCATTCAACCACTCAGGTTGGAAAAGGCTTTTAGGATCACTGAGCCCAACCTCAAAATTAACAGTGATGGAGTTTCTGCTGACTTGAACACTTCAGGGGTCCAACAGGCTTCCATGTCCCACAGCTTCAGGTCAAGGCTATTTTCCCATTCCTAGACTGTGAAATGGACACCAGACCTGGTCTTACAGACCTCTAGATCCAAATTTGTGCCTTACAACTCAGCATCTTCTAAAGCAAAGTTTGTCCACTCCTCTCCCCTACAGATCTCCTTTGTGTGATCCTGAAGACTTGCCTACCCTTTCCAATAAAAAGAAAAATCAACATCCCCTACCTTACAGAAAAATACTTAGGATGAAGCCATTTAAAGATATGTCATCCTAAAATCACAGGATTTACATAAATTCTAAATAAAAATATTTGTGTCACCTTTACATCTGGAAACTTACGATTTTTGTATTGTGGGGGTCAGTTAGGCCTTTGGGAATAGGCTTTTTCATTCTGCATTTTTATACCCAAGTGAAATTGGTAAAGCTTGGAGGGTGCAGTCTCAGGCCAGGTGAAATTATGGCAGTTTTGAAAAAGGGAAGGGTGTGAAGATGAAGATATCCAAGGGGGGATAAAAACAGACCAAGGAAAAAATGCACCAGATTTTCACATTTTTATTTTAAAAGAATCATGTCATTTTCCAAAAAAAAAAAAAAAAATTAAAAGTTCTCAGTTGAGGGCCTAGAAGTAGATTTTAAAAAACCCACAACTTCAAGGCACTTTTGTCTTTTAAAAGTTTCTCTCAGCATGAGTTGCAAGCTCCCCTAAAAGGGGCTGGACATGGTTGTGTTGTGAATTTATGGGCTGCTGCTAGAGCTGTTCTGTAAAGAGAATCAGAGTCACTTATTTGTTTTGCTTATTACTTTTCCAGGGGATTTGTTCTAGTATAACCCATTACAGTTATTCTAGTAATGTCTGTAATGATATAACAAATGCTGTATTTTCTTATAATTCAAATGAGCTTACAAAATTAACTCTTTTGGTCAATCAAGCAATCTAGCAAAGGGTGTAAGCAGTGGCTTAGTTTGAGGACACAGGATAGACATCCCAAGCCTGAACCCTGAACAGGACATCCCAAGCTTACTGGAGGGTTTTGTCTCCAGCAAAGGCAGTGTGAGCTCCTGCAGCCAAGGGAGCTCGTGCTCATTCAGTTCACCCCTGCCAAGGGAATCAACACAAGACCTTTGCACTGTTTCTGATGGTCTTGCCACAGGGACAAATTCCAGGCTAAGAACAAATTCCAGATCACTGCTACCTGGTTGGACTCCTCAGCAGAACCAAATCTGACAGAGGTGTGTCCATAGTATTGGCTTGAACATGGCTGCCAATTAGAAGATTGCAACCCAAAAGGTCTCAAATTCCTGCTTAGAGAGGGAAGTACTTTGTATGATGGAGAAGGACAGGATTTGATTCCACGAGCTGCAGGTCTCATTGACTCTAAAACATGTTGTTAGCAACTCTGTGGTTCTGTGCTCAGTATACTTTAACAGAGGCAGAAATTGCTCTGCAAAAACACAGCAGCATGTCACTTACTGGTGTTGTGGTCTATGTAATAGACTCCGACCTGAGGGTCATAAGCTTCTTCCCATCCTAAGGGCAACTCATCACTGATGCAGTCAGCAAAGGTCAGTGGTTTAGTATACCTGAAATGCAAAATAATATTTATCATGAATAAAAGAACACTCCCACATACCTTGTTCCAAACAACTAACTCAAAAACAAATGCCACAAGGGCTTCAGAATCAAAACCAAAGAGAGCTGAAAACTATTTTTAAGCCTTTGTTCTTATCAAACAATACATCACTAACTCTTCCCTTTCTCTATCTGAAGTTAGAGCAAGATGAATTCATTCTGACACAGCTCTGCAGCCTTCCCTGGCTCAGCCAGTACTCATTCGATAAAGGAACATTAAGAACTTTGCCAGAAACAATTCCTGCCTCTCCAATGAAAGAACAAGACTGTTTGCAGGCAAGTCCTGTACCAAAAATATGTAGACAAGAAGGAGCAAGATGAGAAATGCAATTTGCATAGCATGAATAAGTAAGACTGAACAATCAATAGTGCTGAGGACTGTGGGACCACTTGTCATGCAACTTCTCTCATTTGCATTGCAATATGCTCTGTTTCATTAATGACAAACAAGATTAGTTTCTCAGTATCAGAAAACATGTAACCCACTCCGTCTGAACAAGGAAGTATTTCCACAGCACTGCTCTGATGAGTTTTTCTACTACAGACCACAGCCAGCAATGCTCTGAAGGCCTCTATAGCGAAACACAAAGCTGAGAGTACCCACTCCTTGAGGGGCTGTACAGATTTTAATCACCAACACCACATCCTTTTCCTCCCTTTGACTCGGAGCTAATGAGGTTCAGCTTGCACCAACAAAACTCCAAACCAAACAGCACTGCAGGGAGGCACAAGCCAGGAGGAATTAATCCTGCAGGTGCCTCACATCCCCAGCTGCCAAAAGCACAATATGCCAGAGGCCCAGAGATCCATCACACAGGCCCGGGGCTCTGGGTGGATGGATGGGTGGGTGGATGGATGGATGGATGGATGGATGGATGGATGGATGGGGGCTGAGTCTGCCTTCCCAGAGAAGCCCTTGTGGCAGAAAGCACAGGACACACTGTACAACACCACAGCCCCTCCAGGCAGGCACACAGTGAGAGCAAAGGGGTCAGCAAGCACCTACAGAGCTGCACCCAACTCTGCCACACAGCAGCACATCACAGGGAGCCAAAGGGGGACACAGAGCAGCTCTGCAACCCCCTGCAGGAGGCTGCACATCTTTCCAGCAAGTCCTCCCTACCCAAAGGGAATTAAGGAGGGCTGACAAAGAGTTTTACTAAGTTCTGAGCAGACATCATCTGGAGTAACTGAGAAACAGCTGCTACTCCCATATTAACATCTTACAGTCACTCATTGTTAAGAGGAATTTTAAGAAAAAAGCCTTCAACCAGAAGATATAGCCTTCAACTTTTATATAAGCCTTCAACATAAGATCAACATTTAACAACTAACGTAATTCCCCCTAAATATGACCTATAAGTCTGGTATGCAGTAAGAATGGGGTGGGAACATTTTTGTAAAGCCACTAACACCTCTAATTTACCTGCTGTTGCATTTCCCTTTCAACACACTGCCATATAAAGCAGAGTTTCAATCACTATTCTCTCAGAAAATTTCAATTTAATTTAAAGCTCTGCTGTGCAAAAGAACTCAGAGCTGCACAACATGGAACTATAAAACTTTCTCAATAAAGTTTCACTGAAGGGTTTATTTTTACAGTTCTTAATCTAGACTGTGTACCAAAATTGTGTTTGTATAGAAAACAGAGATTACCTGAAAATAAAATAGAATCTCAATGCTTGTGATTGCTATCCCTTATCCCATGTTCTTCCCTGTGGATCAAGCTGTTTCCTCAGCCTGAGTACCCAATATGTGCTGCTCTGAGTTGATCAAATCAAAGATGCACAAGGGTAAAAATGCAGAGCAAGGTCAGATACAAGCCACTCTCTGGAGATAACAGAGATGAAAATGCTGTAGCAAACGTGTTGGCAATGTTAAGTTAAACACCAGGGTTAACACTTTCCCCCTCTCTGAAAATGGCACCTGCTTTTATTTAACTGTAGGGGTTCATGTGGGAGCAGCACAGGTAGGGAAGAGGGAGGGCACAGTGCTAAATGCTGGGCTAGATGAAGTGCTCCCATCCCTGAGAGGGGCACAGTCATGCTGGGATCACAGAACCATGGAACATGCTGAGCTGGAAGGGACCCACAGGGGTCATCCAGTCCAGCTCCTGGCCCTGCACAGACCCCCCAACAATGCCCCCTGTGCATCCCTGAGAGCATTGTCCAAACACTCCTGGAGCTCTGGCAGCCTCGGGGCCATAACCATTCCCTGGGGAGCCTGGGCAGTGCCCAGCACACTCTGGCTAAAAAACTTCCACCTCTATCCAACCTAAACCTCCAGGCTCAGCCTCATGCTGTTTCCTCAGGTCCTGTCATACTCATGGTGTAGATGGGCACCTGCCCCTCTGCTTCCCCTCACGAGGAAGCTGCAGACCACAATGAGGTCTCCCCTCAGCCTCCTCTTCTCCATGCAGAGCAAACCAAGTGCTCCCAGCCACTCCTGAAGCAGCTGCCCCTCCAGACCCCTCACCATCCTCGTGGCCATCCTCTGGACACTCTCTAATGGTTTAAGGTCTGTTTACACTGTGGTGTCCACAACCACCCCCAGGAATCGAGGTGGGGCTGCAAGGCACAGCAAGTCCCAGGGCTCTTCTCCAGTGCAGCACTTGGTTAGTAACACTCTAAATACTGCTGTGAATTGGTGGCATGATTGCTGCTCTGCCACTTCTGTAGAGAGCTTTGTAAGAAGAGGTGCAATTCCATCCTGTGTCTGCAGTCCCTGGCATTGCACACCAGCTCCATCCAGCCCTGCAAAGTGATTAAACCAGGAGCCATGCATCTCCCACGTCCCAGCCACACTGCTCAGCGTTTTTGGTGAGTGATCCAAGCAAGAATCCCTCAACACAGAGCAGTAATTAAACCCATACTGAGAGTGCATTAGGTGAGGGTGTGCTGCAGACATAAAACACATCTCAGTACATCAATTTCTGTTACACACTGAGCAGAGTTTCTTGCAGAATTCTGCTCAGGAATCCCATCTAACATTAATATTAAACCCTGTCCTGGTAAAAACCAAAAACCAGTGTGGAGCTGCACTATCAGCCCTAGGTCTTTGGAATACTTCCATCAGGGAATGGTACTGTAGTGCCAACTTTGGTGCACCAAAGTGTAACACCAAACTTATAAAGCTTCTGTTCAGCTTTTGTCCCAGTCTTATTTTGTTAGAAGCAGCTGAATTCCTTATAAAAGTGCTCAGAAACTGTCAGACTGAATAGGAAGCCAGGACCAAGCAACTGAAGGATGCTTATTCCTATTTTCCATATGAAATGCAATGCATCAACTACCTCCAGCCAGTTCTTTCAGTTAGAGTTCTGGAAAAAGGAAAAAAAAAAAGCAAGGCAGGATCAGTCTGCTATAGCAATGACACAAGCCAACTGGAGACTTGCCAGTTACTAGGGCTCAGAAACAGACAATTATTTCACTTTTGAGGCTGATATTTTCAGCATATCTCACAAGGAGCACCCATCACCAAGCACAGACTAATGCCCTCCTTCCTGGCTGCCCAAAGCTTCCAACTATCCCAGTTAGTACAGAGGAGAAGTCTGTCATTCAACTAGCAAACAGGATAGCAATTAGTTTTATAACTAAGACTGTAATTCCACTTGTTATAGACAAATTAGCTATTTCTCCAAGTAACTGCAGCTTTATAACCATATTACTTATTTTTCTAAGCTCCTTTCCCTAGCTGTTGTGGGAAAAACTGTCACAAATCAAAGTAGCAATGGTACAATTAGATGAAAGACATGTAATATGTTGTGTAGTAAGACTCTGAATACAGCATAGAAAGAAAAAAATAGATTATTTCCTTGTTTTAAGGTATGGCTTTAGGGCTTATTATGAAGACTAAAATAAAGCAATTTTCCAGAAGGGATCCAAAAATGCAGTGTTTCCCCCAGCATACTCACAATGATGGATTAAAGAGCAAAAGGAGAAGCTTCTTTCTCACAGCAGGACATGATTTAGTTAGTGCCTTAGCACTGCATAAAACAGGACTGTTCCTCCACATGTGGGAAGTTGAAGCTAGGACACATCTGCAGGACTATTCCTTTGAAACTTCTCCTTTTCAATTCACAAAGCTTCCTAGCTGCCTTGAAAAAATTTCATCAGCTCAGGCAAACCACATTACCACACAATAGGTTCTCCCTGCAGCTGGACTCAAAGCAGCAATGCACAAAAACGCACTCATTTCACCAACCTGCCTGTAACTAAGGAAGGAAACCAAAAGTGATTTCTGCATTCTTTACCCTCCATCCATAGGGAAACCTTCAGATTCATTCACCCAGTTTTCACACGAAAGCAATGCACCCAAAAGTTCAGAAAATCCTGACTCTGTGACTTCTGATCTCCACCCACAAAGAGGGAACCAAGGGGCAAAATTCAGGTCTGTACATACAGCATTTTTTGTGAAACCCAAACTGGCCTAGTTAAAAGAGATGACACTTTGGGACAGGACTTGGTTTGCATCTCCCAGCCGTGCTCCCTTTGCTCCAACACCCATCAGACATCAGTTAGACCTGAACTACTCAAGTGCTTCATCTGCAGCTAAGCTGGAGGCTGAGCTTCGTGTAGGAGCTCTACAAGAGAAACCAGCCTGAGATAGAGAAGATACTGGTAAATCATAGCCTCTGGCCTTCTAGCTCACCCAAAAGTAACCCATATGCTCACCTCATAGGAAGTCACCTGTATCCCACATTCATCATACATGTGACTGCCATTCCCCCATAGATATTTTTTAATTGGGGTCATTATTAGGAATAATTACTATTTTGAAAAATACATATTAACCTACATTTATCCATTTCCACGATGTTTTCTTAGCTTCTAGTATGTAATTTTTATATTTCATTTCATTCAAGAAATTCACATGTACTTGAACAAGTGCAATTCCTCATTAAGACACCTGGAAAACAGGTACCCAGAGCAACCACCACACACAGCAGGTCAAGGTCACTGTTCAGAAAGTAAATCTGGTAACAGAGAAAAAAGAACTGCATCACCCAACTTCCTAATCTGAGGAGCATCTGACAGTCTTCAGGCAGAGGCAGCACGAGGGTAAAGCCACTGCTCACCACCAGCCATGGTGAACATCCCAAGACACTTCCACCCTTGCAAAATGTTTGCCCACAGTAGCTCAACTATTTGTACAGCAAATTATGTCCAAATCCCACTCCCACAGCATGAAATACAAAGTTAGCTTCCTACCTCTATTTCCTAGTCACATTATTTTAAAATGAGAAGGGTTTCTATATTTCTTATTTTTGATCACCTTCAGTTTCTATCACAGATAAAACTGGAAGCCAATGTTATCATGCCCAAACAGTATTAAATGAAAACTTGCTCATCTTAGATTCAGAAAGCCTTTCTATATTCTTGAACTCCACTGTTGTCAATCAAAAACCTCATTACATGGGAAACTGAAGGCAAATAATCCTTGTATAACCAGTTTTTGATTGGCAGAAGGTTTGTTAAACATGGCTGTACAGAGGTTCCTAGCGGGAGCTGGAGATGGGTGACCTGTGCCACTTACAAATCTGGAGTTAATACTGCAGTGGTAACAGAAATCAATTCTGAACTGCCTAAACCAGGAAATGCTATTTTTGTAACTGCTGCATTTTGGTATCAGTTGGGGGCCTGCAGCAGTAAACCACGAGCAGCTCCTGGTGAGGCTCAGAGCCATGAGGCTGTAAGTGCACACAGGTGGATGTGCACTTAGCAAACACCGGGCTTGGGTCACCGAGAAGGGAAGTTTCATAAACCAACAGCGCAGGGCCAGGCTCACAGCGTGCATAAACCCACTTAATCTGTGTTTGCAGGGCTCCTCAGAGCCCCTAACAAAGAAAAGCCATTTAAACAGGAGGGCCTGACTGTAATCAGTGCAGGACAGATCACATGGCCTCCTATGAAATCCCTCATGACTCTAGGGCGAGAGGACAGCCCAGGGGATTTCTGCACTTTGTTGTACCCACAGCAGCAGCTCACTGAGCCAGGAACACAGGCAGCACCTGGATCACTTAGGACCATCATGTCAGCTCCTCTTACAGCTACAGCATGAGCCACCAAACCCTGACAAACACCCTACCAGCCCTGTTGAGCTCTCCCCTTCCCTCCTGCACTCACAGGTACACAGCAAGCGTGTCAGGCAGACAAGCCCTTGGGCAAGAAGTCAAGACAGAGGACACAATTATGAGTTGTGGCAGATACTCCCACTCATACCATTTCCCTTACAAAACCAAACATCTTTTCAACCCAGCATTTTGCAGGAGAAGCTTGGAGTCAGGTTTTATTTTCAATGGCTTCTGTTTATTTCTTTTTTTTTTTACACAGCAATTCTTCATTTCTTGTTAGAATAAAAGTCACTGCTCATTATGAGTGAGGATGTGCTACACAGACCAGGATAGAGAATGAGCTAAAGGCACCTCAGTTCCAGCTGTGACACTGGGCTTGCTGTGCACACGGAGTTTTGAGGAACTCAAACTTCCAACAGAGCTGCCACAGGAACTCAGGAGGCTGCTGCAAGAATCACTGCCAGGAGGCTCCACACGATGACATACAAGCTTCTTTGTTTTTAATGAGGTCATCTCATTCTCAAGACAGACGATGATTATTTTTAAACTTCAGCACAGAAAAACCTATCACTTTGCTGTAGTCCTAGAAAATTTGTCTGCAATCTCCTCCTCACAAAAGCTTTTAAAAATAGACACCTACACATTTATTACTCAACTTGGTGATCCAGCCCTCACACACACCAGGGCCATTTGTCACTATAGTAACTATTTTCCCTGTGAGCATCTTCTCTCACTGCAGGGAGGATTGCCTTTGGAGGCTGCAGGTGTGGCAGTGAATGTTTTATGATCTTGCTGGCAAAGCTTTTCTCGCCCCATCTCCACACACCTGTGCACAATGAAATGCTGCCCTGGATTCCCACTCCAACAGCAGTTTAGGAAACAGGCAATGGGAACACCTCATCCCCAACAGCATCCTCAGCAGGGACACAGCAGGCAGCTCCAGGCCAAGTCACACCTCAGTGGCACCAAAACCTCAACAACTATAGAGGAGCTGGACGGGGAGACTTCTACACCCAGAGGAGCAGAAAGGTCCAATTCAAGACCACCATTAGCAGAGGGAAATCATGGACATGAATGTGCTTGTCAGGTAACAAGGAGAAGCTTTTAAAAAGTGATCACAGATTTGAGAAGCTTCTTAACTATACTCCAAGGAGAGTACAGTTACAAGAGATCAAACACAACATTTCAAAGTTTGGGAGACATTATGCCAAAACCCACACAAAGGCCCAGTCACCTTAAACTTCTGGTTACCTCAAGTCATTTCAGAGACTGACAGTGTGTGGTCTTGGTCTTGCTGTGATAAAGGATAACTGGGAACAAAATTACACTCTTACAGTAAAATGAGGTCTGAGAAGAAAAAAGCATATTTCAAGTAGTTAGTGTAAACCAAACAAATTTGCTTAAACTACAACATAAATATTACCAAGAGAAATGGCTTAAAATTAACAACACATCTCCTCAAGCAACTCAAACTGCAGAGCTGTTTGCTTTTCAGAAGTGGTTGTTCCATTGCCATGGTTATTGAGCATCTTCTCAGCCTCTTGAAGACCTCTTAGCCCTTGTATTTCCTCCTGGCCCCTGATGCTGCATGCATTGGGCCACCTCTAGGATAAGTAAGTCCAACATCTATCCTCAGAGCTTATTTTCCAAGCTATCATAATTTTATACATTTTTATTGACATTCAAGAACTCAGTGATATTTTCTGGCCAAGCCACAAGGGTAACCTCTCTAAGGTGATCTTGAGTTGTGTGTAAATTTGCCAATTAGACCCTCTACTGCTTTCACATGTGCAGGTAACATTTAAATTCTTCCTTTGTACAGAAATTAGTCACATACTGCCCGAGTATATTCTCCACAAAAGAGATCAGGAGACACCAAAGACACCTGAAAGTCAGGCATCAGTCTGTATTTCAGGTATTCTGAACACAAATGCATTTATCCATTTCTATTAGTCAAACAGAAGCATTAATCTATATAATACATGGTTTATGACCCCACCAGGCACCAGTATGCCTAGAACACCAGTACAGTCAGCTGCTTGCTTGTTCTATCTACTTCTGAAAAGGCCTGCGTGTTTCACAAGCTCTACTTTGCACACGCTGACACTCTGTTTCCTGTGTATGTCTTTTCAGTGCAGATCATTTACCTCTGGAAGCAAAGAACAACGAAGTTATTTGCAAGGAGAAGGCTATCAAAAACCACTTGCAGATTTTAGATCATTCCCAGTGATTAACAAACCGGTTCTGCAAGCAGGAGGTCAGTCATACCTTCTTAATCACTCAAATGCAAAAATTCCTGGGATAGTTCAAGGTTAAAAAGTCAAGAAATGGGAGATGAGGCTTCTCACAACATTAACTTGCCTGCCAACCTCTATATCCCGCATGCTTTCCTGAACCAATTAAGCAGAAAAGATACAAAAGTGTAAGGTACAACTTGATGAGAACAGTACAACACTACTGAATTAAAAGCATGCAAGAATTGAAATTGAACCATGCAAGTAATTCAAACATCTTTAATTCTAAATAGCTGACACTGGCTTTTAAGTTTGCTTTCAGTTCTCCTAGGACAAAAAGCAGCCTTGCCACATGCACAGCCTGAGCAGATTAACTAAACTAAGTCAGCTTTCCCTTCACTTGGAAGCTCAACTGTTCTTGAATAAGGAGACTGGTCACTTTGGAGTATGGGGTAAATTGCCTACCAAGCATCCAGAGTAGTCAGACTAGTTCCCTGACATATTTGGGAGCTTATGAACTGGAAGAGCTCTGTCTCTGCTCTTACAGCCTGCATTCCTGCTTCCCTGAAAGGCTGCCTAGTGTGGGTGGCAGCAGTTTATATTGGCAAGATGCCGTAAGATAAGGAGGTGTATAGGACAAACTCCCCCCACAATACAGCTCCTAGAACAGGGAACCAATAGCTACTGTCAGAAAAAGATAAATATTTGAGATCTCAGCCAAGAAGTATGGAATAACTGCCCTACCTCAGCATTGAGGACCAGTGAGCACTGGGCTGACCATCCAGGCAGGAATGACAGAGAAGAGATTTGGGATTCACTCCACAACTGGTCTTCAACAGGCACTGAATACACTTCATGTACAGTGCTTACAAACCTGAATTCTTTCAGATGCAAAGCATGGTGCTGTACTTCCCACCAGCATGCTCTATGAACAGCAAATGCCTCCTGCAAGCTGCTCCTGTCAGCTCCTGTGCCCTTTGTTCACATGACACATAAAGTGGGAAGATAGACAACCCTAGGGTGGCATCGCTGGACTCACCTAATCTCCCCAGTGTAGAAAACAAGCATTACTAGTATGAAAACCTGTTTAGAAAGGACAAGGAAAGCACAGGAGTTTGTTTTACATGCACATGGTTGGCACGTTGCTCCCTGGTTCACCTCCTGCTAGCACTGGGCTAATTATTAGCTCATCCATACAGCAGCTTTGGTAGGGCTGCCTGCTTGCTCTTTTTGCATTATAAAATGTCCTGAGTTATAGAGCTATCTGATAGTCCCAATCCCCAACAGCAACACTGGCAGGCTCTCTGCACCCGTTGCAGAACCCAGTCTAGGCAAGCAGCAGGGCATCACCAGAGCATCTTCTGCTCCTTGCCCTAAATCAGATCAGCTACAGGCACTCAGCTCTTCTGCAGCACCTAGTTCTGAAAACATTACTGCATGGCTCTGATCTGACATCAGCCTGCCACCCTGGAAATGTGGCCAGATGGAGCAGAACCCTTCTACACAGAGGAAGCTACCAAGCCACATGAACCCCCAAGGGGCCTCAGGGCGCTCACAGGACCCCTTCAATGCCATTGTAAACTCAGCAGTACCAGGCATGGACAGAGTATTCTGTCTGCCTGCAAGAATCAGAGCAGATGCCTGGTTGAGATGATGTCAGAGCAATGGAGAACAGAGGAGAACAAAAATCCTTCTGCTGGCAAAGCAGCTGTGGATTCCAGATACAGAATACTCACCCAAGCATAAGCACAGCCCTGCAGACTGCAATCCATGCCATTCCTTCAAGAGTGGCAAACCAAAACTATTTCAACAGATTCAGCCTTGTGGGTTACCACTGAGGACAGCCTTTGAAAATGAAAACATGGCAATTCACTTCTGACCCAAAGAGGAGAAAGCCCAGGTTGCAAAGCCCTCAGCTCATGAATGCAGCACTTGGAATTCACAATATGAGTTTTACAATCTACTACTGTCACTGTAAGTGTTGAGGCAATGTGTTCTCAAATCCTGAAAAGCCATATTGTATAAAAATGAACAGAAATGTCAGAATAAGAAAAAATTTACAGAACAACCTCATGAGAGTAAAACTTTAGGAGATGTAGAGTTAAAAGAATATAAAATTAATAGGTTTAGTATCTTTTTCATCCAAAGCAACAAAGCCTTGATTTACCATACAGTTAAGCCACAAAAAACCCATGCCAAACTGTTTATAGGCAGAACTATACAAAGCACTAAACATAGCTCAGTACTTCACACGTTGCAAGGGAGTCGATACAAATCAACAACTATTGAAGGCTGCTCACGCTTCTGAGGACAGCAAAAGTGAGATTTGCATCACCAAATGAGTTTGATTGATTTATTCCCACAAGCATCGTTTATTTTTAATGATACACTATGAATATATTTTGCCAACAGATCAAATTTGTGTTAACATGGAAGTTATAATGCCACTTGCTCTCTTGCGTTCCCCTTTCCCATCTATCCTGGGTAGTTTAAAGCCCACTTAAGAGTCCTTCTGCCAGCTCAGAAAGGGCACAAGCCAGGTGAGGATTTGGTTTTTCAGTTATTCCTCAGTTCAAAACAGACAGAATTTCTTTCCCCTAAGCAGAAACTTGACATACATATCACTTTATCACTGCTGCTCACACCTCATGCTCCAGGTATGTGGCAGAGACACGCCTTACATAGTCTCATTATTAATATTTAGCTACTATTTTACTTTAGTTTATGACCAAGAGCACAGGAACCTCCTTCCTTCCAAAGGAACAATCTTCCTCTTTCCAGTATATCCTGCTGAATGTGGCTAAAGCCACAGGCTGTTTGTGTCTTTTTGCTGTCTCTGTATTCCCACTTTTCCCACACACATGCAGCAGGTATGTACCTCAGTCAAGCTCCTGGCTTGTCTGACAGCAGAGACACCTGTGTCACTACCACCATCATAGCTGTTCTACATTCAAAAAAGGAAGGAGGTGAATCCCAACTAACAGGTTGCATTTTATCCCAGCTTTACCAGCCAGATAACCCCAAAGTAAAGGCCCAAGATGCCAGATTTGTCTTAAGTATCGTGGCAAACAAAAGTTGAAGGCATGGCATGAAGCTCAGAGCAATAAGAAGAAGAAGCTGGCCAGCAAGGCCACCAGCTCTGAGAAAAGGTGTGTTCACACCATCCTGTGCTTTGTTCAGAAGCAGACTCTGGACATGCAGCACATCCTCTGTGATCTCACTGCATACAGCACACACCAGCCTACACCAACCCTGACAACTCCGCCACTCAACAGGACCAAGTACTGTTTCTACAGGAGCATCAGAGGTGCTGGCATGACTACCCACGTCCTCCTCAGCAAGCTGATCCAGCTATTCAACAGGGAAACAAGTCTTGGGAAACAAGTCTTAATGTACTACATCAAAGGGACTGCCCCTGTCAGGGGCAAGTTCCACCTCCTCACCTCCCTTGGGCTGAGGCCCGTTCCACAGGACCTAAAAACAAATGCCCCAAGGTCATTAGTACACTCCAAATTCCTAGATCCTCTAAAACTGAAAAAAACCTGAACTTGTTAAGTGAGATAAGGTTTTAAGCAAATGCTCTAAGCTAAGCATTTAGAAAGGAATTATCAAAGACATCAGTAAATGCCTGAATTCCTCCAGCAAAAAATACACAAGGGTATGTTCCTATAGCCATGGAGAAAGACAGGTTTTATTCTAGCCTTGTCAAGAGGGAAAAAAAATCCACTACAAACCAATGAATTTTAAGTATCTGCATCCAAAGCTGCAGTGCAGCCTCAGCAACAGAAGTGCCACAGTCAAGCTATAACAATACTTAGATTTCTTCAGGAATGCAGCATTTTTCATTTTACAGCACATATTCATAGTAGCAAGTGTTGATTACTTTTTCACACAGCAAGGGTTGCTTTATCTGTACAGTGTCACTTTCCCGGGACATGCTTCAGGATTAGAAGCACCCAAAAAGCATCTTAGAAAAGGATCAATTTCTAGGAGATGCAGTTATTTAACCTGAATTAGCATGTGACTGTACAAGTGCTAGTGCAGGGGAGAGAGGGAGAATTGTGTTGGATCCACAGCACAAAGACATCAGCAACTGAGCCAGGCTAAGGGTTTGCTGCTCCAGTAAAAAGCATCTCTCCCACCTCTCTCTGCACAGCTTTTCCTTGCTCCTCTTCCCAGGCCGGCAGTTCTGCACCCTCCAAGCCCTCCCAGGACGAGTTTCTGCTCAGGCACAGAGCAGAGCAGCACCCAGCACGTTCTGAGCAGGGCATCCCCAGGGACACAGGAGTGTCAGCACCAGCACTGGGGAAAACCACAACCCCCCTCGCTGGCTGGGATGAGCCGTCTGGCGGCTCCCCAGAGCACCAAACCCACAGATGAGCTCCACCTGCCACGGAATCATCATTAAACCTGGTCCTCTCAAGTGGCCCATCTCCTCCAGCTGCCAGAGCTCGCCGTGCTACCCCCTTCAGGCTCACTATGAGTTATAAATGCATGCAAACAGCTGCAGAAGCCGAGCCCTCCGATTCACACCGCCTGCGCCCACGGCAGCCCTCGGGGCCAGCGGGCTGTGGGACGGCATCTCCGGAGCCGCAGCGCTCGCTGCCAGCCCGGCCGGCCGGGAATTCGCTCCTGCACCTTTCCATCTCCGTAAGGAGTTTCAAGGTCACGCTCGCTGCCCTGCTGCGGGCTCCAGGGCGAGGCCGAGCGCGCAGCCCGGGCCCGGCGCCGCTCCAGCCGCAGCCTGCGGCGCTGCTCCGGGCGGCAGCGCGGCCGGGCCGGGCACCGCCGAGCTCCGGGCGGCAGGGCGCCGCAGGGCCCCCGACCGCCGCCATCGACGCTCCCCAGTTAAACGCTGCCAGCAAGCCGGGCTCCAGCCCGGGACGGCGCCTCACTGAGCTCACGGGCACGCCGAGGCGCTGGGCTGCAGCATCTGCTGAGCCCGTCCCCAAGGGCACTGCCGCGGGGACAGCCCCTGCGCCCGCAGCGGCCGAACCAGCCGGCATCGGCAGCCAAGGGGAAAGGAAGAGCTGCTGCCAGCCCAGCGAGCAGGGACTGGCACAGGTGGTGGCACCGGCTGGGAAGCGCTTCTCCTGCGGGCACAGGGGATGCAGCCCCTCCCGTGTGCCCAGCACTCATCACCACACTCAT
>QUSF01000017.1:13383722-13400172 GCA_003676055.1 Chloebia gouldiae | reverse complement strand
CACAGGATTTTTAGGGGGCTACTGGAGAGTCATACATGCTGCCAGCTCACAAAGCCAGCTAATTATACAATCTGTTAAGCATGTATGCGCACACAGCAGTGCTTTGAGTCATTAGAGGACGGGATTTATACTTCACTGCACGCATCTTGCTCTTTGTGAGTGCGTGCCTGGATACAGCCAAAACGAACACAAGTATCTGGAATGTCTGCAGCTCGCAGGCCAGCGCATCTGAATACAAAGCTGAGCCCCGCTGGCTGCCGTGACCCTCAGTGGCACATACCGCTTCCCCAAAGATGCCTAAAGCCCCTACTCCCTCTCTGAGCATCTGGCAGCAGACAATGTTGAAGGGGTATTCTGAAGCTGTTAGAGTTAGGGAGGACACGGCAGCAGCGCAGGTGATGGGCTGCGAGGACAAAGAGCTCCACAGCGGGGCTGTCCCGGCTCTGTCCCCGCAGAAGGGTCGGGGATCGCGGTTCCCATGGCACCAGCCAGCCCTGCAGGGCCGAGCCCACGCCAGACGGAGAGCCCCGTCCCAGGTGTCTGCCAGACAGAGCACGCTGCAGCAGCACGCCAGGGATGTCTGCTCCTTCAGCCATCACCAGCTCGGTTACTGGTGCCCAGCTTTTGCAAGGCAGCAGCTCTCCCCAGAGCACCCAGGTGAAGCGACAGCAGCCCCAGCTCTGCGGCTCAGACCAGGGCTCCCTTCCACACTGCCCGTGGCCAAACCACCCAGGGGCTTTTAATGCAAAAACTGAGAGCAACAGCTATGTCTTTCATGGATTATATTACTTTTCTGGCAAGTCTTTAATTTCTTCTGCAGAGGATTTCAATTCAGATTCCCAAATCTCTAAATATCTGACATAACATGCTCTAACCACTCCAACTGGCTTCATCCACATAGCACAGCTACATCCTATGGACAGCCCTATCCTAAGCAATCACATACCTACAGCTTATGCTATACTTTCAAAAGGATGTATTTGGCACTGGGTTTTACATTTTTAATTGCCTATTATTTAATGTGAACTCCAAAATAGGATTTTAAGCATTTGGTGAAGAACGCACAGAATATTATTTTGGAGTTTTGCAACAAATCAAGCCAAACCACCTCCGTTTTCACATGTTTTTCTTCCCTGCAAGTTGAGGGAAGCAGCAGAAGGCACAAATCTGTAAGAGTTTCAGCTTTGTCTCGGAAAATACAAATTGGTCAAAATAAGCTCTTAAAATCTAGTAGAGGCCACACAAACCTGGCAATGTAGAAAATCACATTTCTTTGTGCTGTGCCATATCAAGCTCCAGCTCCTGCTGATCTCTAACAAGGTATTTTCTTTCTCTCAGTTTTCAGGGGATGTACTCAGGAAACAAAGATGGTGAGCTACACCTATGCTCACTTCACAAAAATAAGCCCTCTTTGTAAAGCAGCCTAGCAAACAAGTTGGATGATCTGCAGGTGCTTTAAGGCACAAGCGATTTCACTCCTGAGATTTTCTTATGAGGCCTGGAATACCCCAGGTCACTAGTACCTTCCCCTAAACTTAGAAAGCAAGGTTCTGAAAAACAAGCTACCTCAAAGCCAGTCTTCTCTATGGATAATTCAAATTTTTTTATAGATGTTAAAAAGACAATCCTGTCCAGCTTACCTCAATTGTGCTTTCTCTTCTTCCATCCAAATAAAAAAAGGAAAAAGCCAGTTGTTTCTTTTTTTCAGACAGTGTAAAGTAGTATTGCTTGCCAAGATCCCTCAGTAACACTTTTTCTCCATCACTACGAGGTTTTGTAGCCTTTATATACACCAGGGGATAAGAAGCAGCTGAATGAGTCAGTCTCCCTCAGTCTAAACCAGTATTAGCTGCAAGACACTTGAGGTAAAACTAAAGCAGCTGGGGAGGTGAAAGTGTTATCTGAACACCCACTCCTCTGTGGGTACAGAAAAGGAGGAATTGAGGAGTGCAGCCTGCACACACCATGTGTGCTGCTCTCCAGGCAAACCACACCAGACACTCTGCAAACCATCAGTTGCTTGATCTGGCCTCAGCTGAAGCTTGTTTATAACTCACTGAAGCTGCTCCAATACAACCATCACTGTTGCTCAAGGCAATTACCTAAAATATCTCAGCTATTCATTTTCATCCTTATGTCAAAGCTGTGTTTAATGGATCTGACACTGTGCCTTACAGTACTGTACACCTGCTATTAAGCAAGCCATCATGAGAGCTTCCAGGTTTGAAATTTGCTGCTTAACTCTCTACTACTCCACCAGCAGCACCTGAATGCAATGCAACTCCCATGTCAGTAATTTTTTTCAGCAATTTTTTTGTTACCTCTCTTATTCATTTCTACCCAAATGCTGATCTACAGCACCAATGCAGAATTCACAACATGCATATGAACTTACTCCTACCAGCTCAGCTAAATAAATCATTATCTACAGTTCAGCTCACCTGCAAAGATCAAGATGAAATTCTCTGACAAAGTACTCCTGCTGCCCTTGTCTAGTAAGTTTAATCTAATCTACAGACTGATCCAGAGAGCCAACTTGCTATCAAGTTCCCAAATCACTGATGAATCTGCAGAACTATTAAAAACACAGACCTTATGGGCAGAGATATTTAAGCATTCCTGCTTTCCACTAATAATATCCTTTGTTCAGTGTCCTTCTAATACTTGCCAAATCAATGGCATAAACAGATGCTTCTATTGCTCCAAAGCAGTGAAGACAAAGGATGGTGATACTGCAGAAACTGCAGTGATCAGGATGAATGAAAATACGACACCGAAATTCAGAAGCACTTCAGAGAAAATACTGAGTGTTTTGCTAGACTCCCAAACAACCACATGGTGAGCAAGGCCAACAAGCAGGTAAACTGGTGCCTGCAGTTCTGCATGCAGAAGGGACAGGCAAGACATCCAGAAAGCAGCACATACCTGTTCAGGTGTCACCTTCACCGTGTCGCAGCAGATGGAATTACAGCCCACAGCGCAGTGCTGAGAAAGCATCAATCTGATATTTAAGCTGTCTGCTTTGAAAGACAAGCTACAAGTGACACAGCTGCCTGGCTGAACCCACACTCACCACCCGTGGTGCCAGGCAAGCACAGCACAACTGCACTGACAGCAGCTCAGGAGTGAGCTGTGACTTCCAGGGGAACCATGCTTGGCAGGAAGGTCACTCCCACCTCAACCTGTCACTGCTGCCAGATAATCCTTGGGCTGTTCCAACCTACTGCAGAGGCAGAAACTGTGCCCAAAAAGAGAGGGAGCAGTTTTCTGCATGCCAGCAAAATCAGTGAGGAGTCAGATGGGCACCCGGGCTAAAGGAATGGCCACCTGCCATAACAGGATGGCTCAGCAGCTCCTCAGGCTGCTCCAGCCCTGCCTGTGGGGCCTGTGCTCAGGCCCACAGCAAGAACCAACACCTAGAACAAAGATTTTTACTTCTTCCCCCACCAAAATTGCAAGTGGTTCCAGCGCTGTAAGCAATGGTTCACTGCACCCTTCTGAGATCAATCAGAACCACTTATAGTTACTAAAACAGGGGGGAAATCAAATTCCCCTCCCATCCAGCCTCTACCTGTATAGCACTCTTTAAAAACATGGGATTTGTTAATAACTTTACCTCTCCTAGCTTTCCTCATCAACATATAATAAAAAATACTGGCATATTACCTGCTCATACATCTGGTCACAGTAATCAGAAACACCACACCTCACACACCAGCTATTCCCCTGTGTGCAGCTGAGCTGTCTGATGGGTGAAGTGCCCACCCTATAAAGCTAAGAAGTCACTAACTCAGGACTCAGCTTAGGGAGAACAGGGTTTGTTTAGCTCAGTTTTGTGCTTCTCACAGAACTACACCAATTCATATAGTTCAAGGACTCAGTGCTGCATCTTCACACCCATATGTGACCAGGCACCAGCTCAGACACACTGCTGCTCTGACATGGCAGATGATACAAACTCTCAGTGCTCATTGTAAAAGCAGCAGCTTTTCACAGTTACCTGGAGACATTCTTTCAAATCAGCTGAAGCACAGCTTTGTACAGCAGAGCCCCCAGGCACAGAAGGGACAGTGTCTCTGCCACATGCCCCCTGATCACAGCACAAGACAGCAGCAGGGGATCCAGGGCTCTTCTCTGATCACCAAGGAGCAGAAACTACCTGTGACTGAATGAGAAAAACAAGTAAACAGGACTAAAAGGGCAATTTGCTACACCCGTGCCAGCCAGCAAAATGCATTTACAGTCCTTAGTGAGTTGAGTGCACTGCTCTGTCTTCTTGTTCAGCTCAATCAAAGCATCCCACAGGTGAGCTGTTACAGAACAGAGCAGGAAAACCAAATCAGACAACACAACTTTCAAAGAGGGACTAACCTCGGTGGTGAAGAAAGAACACAAGAGCTCTGCTGGCTTCTCCCATCCAGCATCAATGTACTTTATATTCTCCCAACACAAAACTACGCACAAAGGATAAAGAGCTCATAAAGCTACAAAAGGACTAATTCCAAAATAAGCTGAAAAGGAGCAATTCCAAAAGAAGCCATCAGGAACACCAGGAGAGTGCAGAAACAAACACTTTGTGGTGGTCCAGATACAGGAATAAACCACAGCTCTCCCAAAGGGTATACAGGGAAATTACCCAGATGGAACTGAGCAGGCTTAGGTCCAGTTTTAGGAACTGAGAAGAGCTGTGGTTTGTTAATGATTGCCCACAGAATACATAAACACCAGCCACCACAGAGGCCCAGTGCCACCGGGCACCACTCTGCTGCACAAGCAGAGCCGCCGGTGGCTCTGGAGGGGACACGGAGCTGCCACTCCCAGCTGTGCCAGGATCCCGAGGAAGGCGAGGGAAGGCACAGGATCACACGACAAGTCCCAACCCCATCTTGTCACAGATGCTGGAGGCACAGGCTGAGCTGTTTCTCGGCAGGATGCCTGGCAGCTGCTGTCCCATTTCAGAGGACCCTGTGTGATGATTGACAAACCAGTCGCATCACCACACCCTGCCCAGGAACGCAGCGCTGTCACTGAGCACTCACCGCCTGCATGCAGCAGCACAGCTGCAGGAAACAGTTACTCCATAGCAGCGCTTTCCCCTGCTCATGATGTTAGAAAGGGTGTACTTCATCTATAATACTTAAAGACTTTCGAAAACCTAAAGCATTGCCAACAGTGTATTCATATCCATCTCCTAGTGAAGAACTGAGCCTACATTCTTTAAAGGCAATTCATTTCCACTTGCAGAAAGCTACTTATTTAAGACAGCAGCACTCCAAGCCGTTACTAGTTCAACTTTTTGCTTACCTGTGGGATATGAAAGTTTAGATAAAGGTATGTGACATTAAAATCAATTGAGAAAAACATACTAACAAGTTCCTAAGCCTATTTGCTTTTCTTAGCATGACGGGCTTTACAATATTTCTTGCAATTCTCTGCTTCATGCTTTGTTCAAAACTTCCTGATTATACTAATAAAATAATGCCCAAAGCACACCAAAAATCTTTTAATAGAGTCAAAATGAAAGTATCGGATCTATTACACCACCCAGCCTTTCCCCTCCACTGGAGCAGCATTAGAGCCTTTGGACATCTCATTTCAACAAGAAGGTTATTTAGTTCTTGAGTTTAGAGTAAAGTATTTAATCACCAAAGGATTTGCAAATTACACATGAATATGCATGTAGCACTTCTCACCATGACATAAATCCTATTGTATATTTATGAATGGATTGCTTTGCCTCCAGCTTCTACATGTATATAAACACAGGTTTTAATCTTCAATTCCTTCCTCCCTCCCTTCTTTTTAAGAAGTTGCTTAAACAAATTTGCATTTTTGGAAGCTATTACCGACAGTGTATTTCTTGCCTTTTTTTTTTTTTTTTTAACTCCACAAACCTCCTTCTCCCATCAGGCAAAGTGCTTACTTATGAAAGGCTTTAAAGACCTGTAAACATGGCCATAAGGGAAATAAGCAGCAGTGTTATACGGCTTGGGAGAGAAAAAGTTGAAGCAACAATCACTGGAAAAAGGAGTGCACCAGAGCTGGGAACATGTATAAAATAAGTATAAAATGACAGGTCAACAGCTTGCCTTTGACTGCAAAGACACTAGCTAGGGGGGACTAAACTAATAAATATTGAGAATGCAATATAAATAATAAAACTGTTGTTGTGAAATCCCTCATTCATACTGACATAACCTCATTATTCCCTACACCTCTGAACAGGGATTTAGGCTGGTCACAAAGCAGCTGGACCAAAGCAGGATTCCAGCCTGTCTTCAACAAAAACAGGTAAGAGGCAGTACTGTCATTCAGAGTTGCTGCCACACAACTGCCCAGCTACTCCAGACAAGTAATTCAAACAATAAAGCCTTTAAAGAGCTTTGTTAAAATTATAAAACTTTGGTTATTTCACAGCAAATCTACTCAGAATTAAATCTAACTGCAAAGGAACACTCCATCAGAAGCGAGTGCCACAAGCAGATTTCCAAGCAGAAGGTTTATGGGTGTGAGTACCCCCTGGGCTGTTCTCATTCTTGTTACTACACACAGCAAGTTAACACTCAGGTGCTAACTGCACCCAGTGCCACCTTCTTTCAAGGAGCTGGTGTCACCTGGCTCTGGTCAGAAAACCAGAGCAGCCCCCAGGCCCACCTTGCTGCCTGGGGCTGTGGCAGCAGCCAGAGACAGGATGGGACGGGTTCTGACACAAGAACAAATCCTCCCAGCCCCAAAGAGGCAGGTCTAAACCTGGCTGTGAACTGCAGCATGCTCAGCTGCAGTCATCTGCTCCTCCACCCATCCAGGGATCTCTTCCTGCCAGGAAGAGCCACCACAGCACCTGAGCCTAACCCCAGTGACTGCACTGGGAGGGACCCCCAGCCCAGCCAAGCTGCTGAAGATGCAGCACAACTTGTCAGAGGTACCACCCAAAACTGCAGGAGCCTGCATCTGGGAAGCAAAGAGGAAAGAAACCAGGAAACACACTGGGGTATTAGCTACAGACTACTGGACAAATAGAGATTAAAGATGAGAAAATTCAACACAGAACATTTGCTTTAGGGATAAGAGTGGCATTTACAAAAGATGTATGAAAACAAGCCTGAGTGGAAGACCATGTGTGACCAGTTCAGTTGCAAATTTGTCTTTGCAAACTAAGATTTTTATTCATGCAACCCTTTTGCAAATGACCACACCGGGCTCCTGCTATGCACGTCTCCCCTTCCATCCACACAATCTTCTCCTGAAAAGAAATCTTAAAAAGGAAGTGAGGAGTACTGCCCTAGGAATATAAGAGAAGTAAATGAGATGTGCATTAAGAAAGTATTCACACACAGGTTATGCTTTCATTAGCATCAGGTAGATGATGGCAGATACACTCTAAACTGAATTATTAGTAAACCAGTTGTATGAGAAACTCACCATGGCTGCCACACAGAAGTCATTGAATAATTAACAGATAGATGACAATATATCTACCTTTATTCAGAATTATAGATCAACTCAGCTGAGTTTTCACATACAAGATTAAAATGCAAAACATGGAAAAGTGAAGAAGTCTAAGATATCTTACAAAGCTTTAGTGCCACAGAAAACCACGGGACATGGCAGAAGCCATGGCATTTCCCTTCCCTCCACAAATAGCATAAAATAAGACAGAGTAACACTCACTGATTTCTTTGCCAGACAAATTTGCCCATGTCTAGAATACTGGAAAACCTTTTGAGAACTAGCTGTTAAACAGCCTAAAGCCTTCTATATATGTGTTCATATGAGAATTAAACAGTCCCATCAAGGCAACAACTTGTGTTAACTCTGATGATTAGACCTTGTGGTGTGACCTAAGAAAAGTGACCTAAGAAAAGCAAAAATAGCAAACCTGGCTTACTGCCTTGCTGGCTGACAAGCTGTTTAGGTTAGCTGGATGTGGAGATGACTTGAAGGAATTTCAAAAAAGTCTAAACAAATGGGTCAACTGACAGCTGAAGTGGAGAGAGACCAGATGTTGAGAAATGTGGAATAATATACTGAATGGGAGAGGTTAACCTCCTTAATCTCTGCAGGGTTAACGCACCACTAATCAAACACACCTGAGCATCACCACATTCATGTCCCAACAAAAAAGCCTGTTCAAAGTAATGATTTAATTTCAAGCTGAACCATGCCAAAAACTCTGTAATACCAAATGTTATTCATGCTAAGAATATTTATTTAAAAAAACAAAACAAAACAAAAACAATTCAATATTAAAAGCTCACCTGGAATTAGATACAGTACAGATCATCCGAATTTACATAAGTCTTACTATTTTTTCTAAAAATACCCAGCACCATCCAAGACAGGCCATCAGCCTGAAATACCTCACAGGAAACAAGCTGGGTAATTCAAAGAGCTGCATCACACATGACAGCCAAATACTTTCCATTATCATCCCCACCCAAATCCCCTTTGAGGCAATTTGCATAAGCAGCTCAAATATATACTCAGTGTTTCAAACAGCCCAACAATGGAGGCAGTGTCCAGGATGAAGATGTCAGGAGATGACTCCTCCTCTTCACCCAGGGGTCAGGTGCTGTGGTGTGGCAGGTTTCTGCTGCCAAGCCATGGTGCCTGAGCCCCTGGGAAGATGTCCCATGGGATTTATGCACCTGCATGGCCAAGGGGACAGCCTGTGCAGCTGTGCCACCAGCATGGCTTCTAGTGGCTGCAGAGGCTCAGCTGGCTCATGGCATCCAAAGCTGTGCTTAGCTCAAGCAAAATTAAACACTAAATTATCCACAGCACAGTTTCCCAGAGCACTTCTGGGGTTACCTACATTTTCCTGTGCTGCTTGAAGGGTCCAGAAGTTTATTTTACCCACTGCTGCTCCCCTGCAGGCCATCCTCCCTGTGGGGTAGGGTTGTGAAGGATGAAATAGCAGAGAGCCCTCTCCTTGGCAGGGGACTGCTCTTGTGCTGAGTACAAGGCTATTAAGGCACTTGAAAGTCACATATGAGAAATCTGCAAGCTGTTGCAGGGTCATTTAAGCAATAGTTTCACTTACATTTCAGTTCAAAGTAGCTGTGTGACCACCTTACATCTCAACTCTGCACAGAGCAGATATGAATGACTGCCTCTTGAAAGCAATACTGTTTATTGCGTGCTTTAAATCAATAAAGCTTCCCTCCACAGAGTACATTCTTCTAAAATAGTAATTAGGCATTTGAGGAGAACCAAACAGTTTCACTAAACAATACCATTAGTCCTGAAATGTCAGTTTGACATCTCAGCCAGAAAGCACTTTGTCAGAACTAATTAATCCCTGCAGCACCTCCATGAGATTGAGAAAGCAATTCATCTGTTTTTTAAATGTGTTGGGTACTTATGCTGCAGAACATCGTGGCTGGGGTGGAAGCCGTCAGTATCAGCACAAACTGAGAACAAACCAAGCCAGGAGAAGCCATCCAAGAGCACACAGAACACTGACAGCTGTAGCATTTGGCTTCTTTGCATCTTCCTCTTACACACCAAACCTCTTGTGACTATCTGTAGAGTCTTCCAGATGCCACTTCACTGAATGAGTGGCAGTGAAAAGCAGCTATTTTTCTGCAGGGAGCAGTTTTGCCCACTGTTTGTTCAGCCAATTATCTATGCATGTAGCTTTAAAGGGAGGAGGGAACAGTAACCTTAGGCTCTGTGAACAAGAACTGAGCTTAAACTGCTCAAATAAAGCCAAGTCCTCATTACCACAAGCAAAGCACGTAACCTTACTAAACAGGTCTCACAAATGGCAAGCAGCCAGCATGAAAAGTATTTCTCTCCAAGGAAGTGGTCAATCTGCATAGCTCTCCTACAGGTGCATGCAGTAGCACTAGTCTACATACCTCACCTGACTTTGCCAAGCTGCTGCCACCCCTCTTTACTGATTAATTATTCCAGCTAACACTTGCCCTGCTGGTACAGCACTCAAGGCCACCAGGTTCAACCAGCCCTGGCACAGGCAGTCCAGCAAGGCTTTCCCAAGGCAGCTCCATGGTCTCTCCCTCTCTCTGAGAAAGGCTTGAAGGTGTCCCACAGGACAGAACCGAGGGCCAAGCCCAGCCCAGGACATTTCCCCGCTGTCAGAGGTGAGCTCAGCGGTGTCCGTGACGCGCAGGAACGCGCTCTGGGGTGGTGACACCACTCAGAACGCTGAACACGGAGCAAGGACAGCCTTGGCAGCCTGCAGCCACCTCCAGGAGCACACAACAGCAATCATTTCCTAATAGACTCCTCCAGAGCTGAGATTAGAGCCAGTCCCAAAAGGAGGAGTGGTGGGTCAGTGACAGGACCCCCCTGAGCCGCCTAGCAAACATCACTTCTTTAGGTACAAGTGATTCCATTAAACTCCTTTGGACGAATCTTCCCATGGCTTCCAATAAATTTTCTGGTACAGTCTAGAGAAATTTAAATCAAATTCAGACATGGAAAACTTTGCTGCAAACTCATCTTCCCATAACTGTGCTAGCTATGAAGCTACCCTGTGAAGAACATCTTTAGGAGATGCTCTGCCTCATTGCTGGTTTCACAAGGGCTCCAGCAAGTAAAAATCCATTCTTCCTGTAAAACTCAATCAGAAATCATGGGGCAGAGCTAAGCACCTGGGAACACCTCCAGAATGAGGCTGGCAGAGAGCCTGACCAGGTCAAGTGCCTGGGGACAATTTCACAAGCACACCCTCAGCAGCATTCCTGGGTTGCCACCAGAGCCAGCCCCACTCCTCCAAGCCTCCCAGCTCAGCCCCAGCTCTGCACAAGCACACACAACCCGGATCAACTGTTTTTCTAAATGAACCCAGACAGCAAAATGACATTTTTCAGGCAAACCAGCTTCCGGACCTCACTCCCTGCACTGATACAGAATTTTACCCTGGCAAAAGCAGCAGCTTAAGGTGCCCCAAAACCAGCACCAAGCAGCTGCCCAGCACTGCAGACACCTCTCCCCTGTCATACCCACATCTTCTGGAATTTACAAGCCAATTTCCTGCCATTCCACTGGATGGACATGAAGATAACTATGCTGGTATGAAAATATATGACCTACATAGGGATGGAATTGTTGATTCCGTTGCCAAATAAGTTTCCAGTCAGTGGCAACTTCTAACTTCACACGCTGTCAGTTTTTGAGGCAAAAGTAAAGCAGTCAACTTGTGAGCAAGATGACCTTGCCAGAGCAGAAGATGAAGCTCAGCCTACATATTTTTAACAATGTGATTTACAGAGATTTCTTCAAAAGCATTTCTGATCCTTTAAGACTCAGAATTTCCCAAGATTCATTAAAAAGCTGCTGAGCTGAACAAAGCCTCATATTTCTTTTTTTTCCCCATGTTCCATAGGGAAGCAAGATAAAATAATGCTTTTTGTCATTCTAAAGCCACTGCCAACATCCTCTGTCTCTACACACGCGTGCACACCTTCAGCAGCTATGCCCTTGTTAAAAGCAGCACACCTGTTGTGTTCAGTTCCCTCCCCAGTGTCAGGTGAGCTGACACAACTGAGGATGCACACTGGCTCTGAAGGTAGCCCCTGCAGTTTTCCAACATCAAGACTTACCTGGGGAGTCCAGGGGGGAAAAAAAAAAATCAACCCAAACCCCCACCAAAATAATAAAGTCTGATCTTTTATAACTGAAGTAGTGTGATGAATTTCGGCTCCAACCCACTTTTCCTATCTACAGGTGCATCCTGAGCTAACTCATCTTGGAAGTCACTTGATATTCATAAGTTAAAATAATTTCAAGCGTCACAATAATCTTACTTGCTATCCTTGTCTCCTTATGTATTAGCACCTACTTAAACCAATTATTATGGAAAAAAGTGAGAACAGCACAAATCCTACACATTGGGACACCTGTCCTGAGAGGTGGCATTTGGATGACTTTGAAGACTGAATTTTTGTCACTCCCTTCTGCACTTGTGGAAAATGGTCATCAGCAGTTTCTATGGGCTAAGCTGCCGGTTCCTTACAAAGCTGTCAGCTATTTTAAGGAACGCAAACAGGAGAAAGAAGCAGATTCACATATATATGACAGGGTGCTTAGCTAGATATCAGCAAACAAAGGCAACAACAGGCATCAAACTAGCAGCCTTCAGCTGCATGACCTATGCTGTTGGCACTGATGAAAGAGCATTTCTCTCCCCTGGTTCTTCTGTTTTGGAGAATTTTTCCTCTCATCTCCTTATGCTTACTGATTTTCATCTACAGAAGAGCACAACGCCTTTTGTTCCCGCTGCCTTTCATTGCCCTCCCTTCTTCCAGCCCTTTTATTTTAAGGATTCTCACACTTAGGTTAGCTATAGCAGTTTTATTCCATCCAGTCATTAAAGTTATTCCACATTTAAACAAGTAATACGAGGAGTAGACAGTTACATACAAATTTTCAGCAGAATGTTCACATTTCTAGATCTTTAATAAAGGCAGTTTGTAGACTAAGTGTGCAGAGCAGACTGGGATGAAAAGCTTAAAGATCAGAATAATGCAGAGGAGACAATACTCTGCAGCACTTCTCATAAAGCCTGGAAGGGCATGGCTAGATGATGGTGCTCTCTGTATTATATGCTTTTCTGCTCTGAAATCCTCAGGCTCAGCAAAGCTGAATCTTCCTGAGTAAATAGGTGGCCCCAACTATTTTAAATACTCAAGACATGTGACACCACATGCACTGGCCCTCAACCTTGGCAAACCTCTTCACCAAAGCTCTGTTTTGGAGGTTCATACTGGAAAAACCTCCATGTGGAATCGGAAGGGAATTTAGGTAGCAAATGCAGAATCTGGGCTTTTACTTAATGAACATCTCCCAACCCTTTACAGCAACAAGAGCCTTCAAGAAATGGAGGGCCCTCAACTAAGGCACTGCTGCCTCCCAAAATATCTGATGCTGTTTAGTAATTTCAACAAATTTAAGCTACAATTGCTATTTCAATAGCTTTTATTCTCAACAGGAGTCCAGTGATAGAATTGAAATGAGAAGTTCAGTCAGTTCCATCTAAAATAACCCAGAAAAACCTGTTTACACCACCAGGCCACTAGGAGAGTACAACACAAATATTCAAGAGTGGGATCAATTTTCAGGCATGGCCAAATTTTCAGTGCATCTTGAAGCTTCTGTGTTGGACAGCAAGAAGAAGTTAAAAAATTTCTCCTCTTACAAAACTGCCTGAAGGAGAGTAGAAGCTCCCCTAAACCTGGTGAAAAGAGCGCAAGGAGATCACAGCACTGGAGCAGAGATTCCCATCTTTAATTCTCACTTCTGATGACAGCTGAAATCTCACTCAGGGCACTCCGTTGTTCAAGTGCTGCTCATGCTGATGCTTAAGAGCAGGCAGCAGCTGGTGCTGAACTTTTGAGACACCACTGGTATTTTCTGTTTGGCCACCAGCACAGCAGCTCCCAAAGCAGATGCACCCTCTGTGTTAAGAAAGCAACTGAGACAGCTCTCTGGCATGGTTTACCAGCTGGTATGTACTGGTGCAGACCTGAAAGGTCATGCTTAGTTTTAAAACCAGGAATGACAAATTTTCTCCTCCAGCTCAATAAGGTTTGATCTCCTGTCACACTGTATTCCATTCCTGAATTTTCTGATTTTCAACAGATGGACTGAAAAAGGCAGCTAAGTGAGCTTCCTCTTACAAAAGGGAAAACACAGCAGGATTTTGGTTTTCTCCCCACCTGTTCAGAAGAATTACCTTAGAGCTTTTTAACCTGAAATTCCTGTAATGCAAAGTACCTTGATTCTTTTATGTTAAACCACACCACAGGCTCAGCAACAGTTAAATTACAAAATTCTTCAGACTCTTTAATCTTAGATGATTTCCCAAAATGTTCCAGCATCCACAGGCTTCTCAGGACCACCCTGAGTCTTAAACAGTACAAGGTAAAAGTGCTCTGACATGCAGATGCTTCAACCAAGGCTCCAGGCACCTGAGCATCGCTTGGGTCAGCTCTGCAGGACAGTGAGATGCCACCAGGTGCCAGGGACCTCCTCCTGGCCAAGTCTAACAGCCCATCAGCAGGACTGGAGTCATGAGTTAAACAAGAACTGCAAAAGCACCAGCCCACCTTCTGATTTCACAGCTCAGGGCCAGCTGAGGTCCCACCTTTCACCCTCTGCCTCCCCATCCCTGTCACAGACCCCCATGTGCCCACAGCCAGGTCTGCTCCCCTGGCAGCCTGTTAAACCAACCTCAGCAGGACTGCTGGCACTAAACAATGGCATGGCTCATGCCCTGAAGGTAGATAGTATCCCTGCTCATGTTTATTTCCACTAAATTAAGCTAGAATTAAATATTTAGGGAAGATTTAAACATCTGTGTTCTATCTTTCACTACCACTTGCTACTCGCTGATCAGGTTTACAAAAGTCCCTGCTGACACTGGGTTCAGAGTGAGCCCTAACACACTTCTTCCTCCACATTCCTCAAACTTCCATTTCTGAAGCCATGCTACCCACTAACCCAGCTTTTTGCTGGGTTACAGACAGAATGTGTAACAGCACTCAGAGCACTGTAGCAACTTCACAAACCCACGTATCAGCTGCAGCAAGTTTAAATATGACCTGTAAAAGGCTAAGCTTTCAATCATTTAAACTTTAAAATACAGTGATAAAGTTCAATGCTCAGTGTATAAATACAAGTTCACTCCCCTACAGTGAACAAGCATCTTATGATCTGATGAAAAATCCCCTATCAACTGGGTTTCACAGGCAGTGGTAATTACTTGGAAGAGAAACTTCTTTCCTGTATGGCAGAGAACAATTTCAGCTCATAAAAGCTCATGGTCCACTAGATGATGGGTAGGTGTTGTGTCATATAGTTGTTCTACTGTGGACCAGCAAATTCTTCAAAACCTTGTGGATTTTCAGGGGCAGTTCCCTTGGTAGCACTACTGGAAGATGACTCAGATGCAAAGCTCGTCAGGGCCACGTGTATTCAGGTGTATTTCTATGTGCACAACAAGTGTCATGTGATAGGAGTTATCAGAATGTGTTTGATTATTCTCCTCTAGCAGTGGTGAGCAGGTAGATTCTGCGACAGCTCAGAACACATGGCTAAATAAGGCACCCATTTAGTCATTTGTGTCATTCTTGAATCACTAGCCAAGGACACACAGGAATTTTTATAAGCCTGCATTAGGCCTATTAGATTTCTCACTTGCCTTCATTCTCTGAACAACATAAGGATGCCAGGAAAGCATTTCTAATTTTAGCTTCCATTGACTTTTATGAAGGTTAAAGAAACACCTTGGAACAACTCTGTTACTCGTCCTCCTCAGCCACATTCCTAAAACTGAACCCCAAGACGAGTTCCAAAGCCCTGGCTGGCAGCAGGTTACATTTGTGTACAGTACACACAAGGATTATTCCTGGAATGCAGAACACTCCTTGAAATCTTGTAAAACTGGACAATCATTCACTTCCATGCTTAACAAAAAACCCATCTAAGTAAACGGAGTGAAGGCAAAGTCCTGACATCCCACCAAGAATGGAAGCCCCTTCAGGGAATTGATTGCTAGAGCAAGGAGAAGAAAGGAACACATTCAGAAATTGCCCTTTCTGCCCCACAACAAGGAAAATGCTCACTGTCAGATGGGGAAGTGTGTGAAATTTATCAACAACAAACTGCATAGTTCAGATTGTTGGAATTTCCAGCTCGCTAGGATGGATTTTCCTGTTTCTGCGAACTTCAGCTAACAAAGTATTAAACGAGAAATTGAAAAACTTCTAATTTCAGTGGTGATTGAGTAGTTGAGCTTCTTGAACGTCCAAGCTCCGGTGCTCTGGCTCACCAGGATCGCCTCAAGCATGGAACTACAACATGCTAAGACAAAGTGTTGCTTGGAAATGACCTCGGTATTGAGCAGCACCCTCTTTTCTGTTTATCTTACTTTTCCAAGTGAGCGCTGCAGGAAAAGAACTACTCCGAGCGAGCAGGAGCAAGGGGATACCGCAGGGAAGGCGGCGGCAAAGAGGGGCGATCAGAGACACACCCTGAAGTCAGCGACCTCCGCGACGGCCAAGCTCGATGAGGCCACGTAGCTGCTCGCAGAGATCAGCCAGGATGCGGGACAGGGCTTGTTGAAACCTCTGCGACCGCACCTCCTCCCGAGCCCCGCGCGGAGCCACCGCTGCTCCCCGGGCGGGCTCCGAGCCCGCAAGGGCCGCATGGCCGCGCCGACCGCAGCGTGCGCCCCGCAGCACGGCACGGCCGGGCCGGCGAGGACGGAGCCCGAACGGCAGCGACGCGGCTGAGCCCCTCCATCCCTCCGCTCGCCGCCAGGCCCGCAGGTAACGCCGCCGCCGCCCCGCCGAGCCGCGGAGCCCGAGCGCAGCCGCGGGACGGCGGCGGGGGCCGGCCGGGCGCTGCCCGCACCCCGCGGGGACCCCGCCCGCCGCCGCCCACCTGTCGCGGGGGTCGACCCAGCTGGTGGTGCGGCTGC
>QUSF01000017.1:13366582-13378722 GCA_003676055.1 Chloebia gouldiae | reverse complement strand
CGGCGCTCGGGGACCCGCGGGGCCGGCGCGCCGGGCCGGGCCGCGGACAGCCGCCAGAAGCGCGGAACGGCCGGGCACACGGCGCGGGTGGCAGGAGCGGGTCGGGGCTGCGCGGCGCCCTGGAGGACGCGGCCGGGGGGTGCCGGTGCTGGCACGGCACGGACGGGCGCAGCAGCTCGGGCGCCCCAGGGCCAGGAGGGGGCCCTGCCCTCGGGTAACCCGGCTGAGCCGCGGTGAGCTCCCCGCAGGGCTGGCCGGGAGCCAGGAGCCACAGGAGCAGCCCGCGGGGGTGACAGGGGTGACTTGCTGGGGGTTCCGGGGGGAAAACTCGTGGCAGCCCGAACCTGGGTGCATTGGGACCTTGGGGAAGGCGGGTTGTAAAAGCAGCTCGGGTGGCACAAACAGCCCCGGCACAGCCGCACGCCGCAGGGAGGGTGGCGGAGCGCACCCCGCGGGCGCGGACCCTTCCTGAGCAGCCGCTGCCGGTGCCTGAGCGTGGCTCTGGCACAGCCGCCGTGCAGCGTGCGAGCAGCTGTGAGGAGATGCCCTCCGCAGCCCTGCCTGCCCACGTTTCAGTCACTGGGGCCGGAGCAGACAGCCCGTGACAAGCTGTCACAGTCAGAGCTCCCGCGATGGGGCCGTGGGCCGAGGCGGTGCCCAGCGTGGCACGAGGGCAGTTCTGTGTGAGGTGGCACTTCCCTGGCGAGCAGCAGCCAACGCCGCCTTCCTGCTGCCGAGGGCGCGGGGAAAGCGAGAGGTTTTGTAGAGCTGCAGCTATTGGGGCACAGAATGGAGCAGGGATCCCTGCCAAGCGCACGGGTGGAAAAGGAAACGGGAGGATGGGAAGGGGGCAGCCTCGAAAGGCTGGAGAGGAAAAGTAAAAGTGCAAAAGACAATTAGAAATAACATCTCACTTTTGTGCCAGATTGTGTGGGATTTTTTCTGTCAGGCTTTCTGATAGTCTGCTGGGAGTCAGAACTGCTAATCCTCTGGAGGCCGAAACAGAATGTGGTAGCAGTTGGCTGATGAAGTGGTTGAACAAGGAAGAAAATGAAGACAAGTAAAATTGAAAGTGAGGCATTTGGAAAATAGCCTGGTTTAACCCCATTTTATCTGAAGCCAGACTTGGTTTGGGCTACTAAATAACTTGCTGTTATGAACAGCACTATACACAAGGCTTTTAAATTAAAAATAAGTGAAGACTAAATGAATAAACACTGCTTCTGTCCACAACTCTAAGCAGGGCTTGTGGTGTTTTTCGGCAGGGAGCACTGGGAGCGGTGCCACTCCAGCCAGCAGACACCGGCACTGCTGGGAGCCCTGGGCCCGTGCCAGGGGAGGGCACTGCATTCTGTGGGGCACTGGGCTACTCACTGTGGCTGTTAGTTTCTCTTTTCTGCTTTTAATTTTGTGGATAATGGTGTTTCTGTCTTTGTAAAGTGCTCAGCAAAGTGCTCAAGACATTTAAAAAGGGGAAATGTGGCAATGAGAAAAAAATCAGCAGCAACCAATGCTTTTAAATATTACACCAGAAGTAAACAGCAAAGTGATAATAAATTATTATGTATTTTCATTGTTCTGTTTTTGTGGTCTTATGTTCCAGCGCAGAGGCACTTCCAAAGGCATGTTTATTTTAAATCTTTTTTTCAAATTTTCAGAGCATATTTAGAGCATATAGCAAAAGGCTGTATGTAAAGAAGCTGACCAAATACCCTTTTTTTTTCCAGATGGCATCAACTCTATTTAGGAAGAAGGTAATTGTGTAATTTTTTTTTAAACATAATTTATTTTGAAATAAATACCTCAGAAAATATTTGCAGGTAGTTCTGACTCAAGTCAAAAGATTTTATTTGTCCACTCCTCTTTATTTATTAACTCAGAAAAAACCCAACCTGTCGTTGAACCATATGAATTTACAAACGTAATCAGGAATGTGCATATGATAACTTACTCCCTTTTACCACTTACATTCACAACAAAGGAATTCAGTGTTATCAGAGTCTGTTTGAACTGTAAAACAATAAACAAACAGGTGATTGTTTTCTTATGAGCAAAGAAGGGGGAGATTTGGTTTGTAGGTAAGCTCTTAGCTATGTGAAAAGGAAGAGCAGAGCAGAGAACAAAGTCTGCAGAAAAATTAATTTTTTTTGCCCTTTGGTCAACATCTCCAGCATGACCTCATGTGCTGCACCCCAATCCCACCAGAGTCCACAACAGGCTGGTTACAAACTGCTCAGTAACAGGAGCTGCCTTTATCTGCTGCTGGTTTCTGTTTTGGAGGAGCTGGCTGCTTGATACTCGGGTTTCTTTTTTCCTAATACATTCAAAAGTCTCTAATTTTGTACTTGACACCTGAAGCTCTATTCTTAATTGAGTGCAAATAACGAAAACTCCAAGGTGAAAAGTGGCTGAGGCACAGTATTGGTCTGTTAGCTAACACTTTCAGATATCTGAACTGAAATAGGAGGGAAAATGGGTTTAAATTCAGTTTCCAGGAAGCAATTACATTTAGCCAAAATGCTGCATTTTATTTAAAACCTCCAGTATTTTTCAACTTGAAACACAGTATCATTTCTGTGAAGAGCTCTCTTACTGTTCTAGAAAGCCCCTTCCCTATCCTGCCCACCCCTAAACTGTATGTCAATTTCTTTCCCTTTCCAAATGGACCTTTATGTTTTTAGAACTGTCAAAAACGGTTTTGGAGCAATGGAACATTTCATTGTGGAAGTAACCCGAAGCCTTCCTGCTTTCAGAAGCTGTTTCCAGCCCAGCAGGAAGAGCAGAGGTGCCCAGGAGGCAGGGAAGAACGCACACAACCTGCTGTACTTTCAGTACCAACATGAAAGGGATTTTCTGTAAACACTGGCAAAGCCACTTCATTGTTTTCTTTCAAACTACTCCTTAAAAGACCCATTGCTGGAGGCCTTAAATAAAAAGAAAAGGCAGCTGACATCCGCAAAGCCATCCTGCTGCTCTGGCAGGTGCTGGCTGCGCCGTGCCTGGTGTCCCACTGGTCCCAGCACCCCTCGTGCCAGACGAGGCATCTGTCCCTGTGTCCCTGTGTCCAGGGCACAGGGAATGTGTGGCACAGGGCTGTCCCACACAGGGCAGTGTGGCCGAGGAGGGGCGTCAGGGATGGGGAGGGTCACAAGGTGACCATTAAACAGCGGTCATTAAACAGGGCTTGTGCAGCTGCTGGGCTCCCCAGTACACCAGGAAACCTGCTGGCTGGATTTTGTCTTCTTGAAAGTCAGTCATAAGAAATTTCTGACTAGTTTGTTCGTGAAACAAGATGCAATAGAATCACATAGATTCATTGAGGCTGGAAAAGACCTTTAAGGTGGTCAAGTCCCCAGCGGTGAGGCCATTACACAGGGCTCTTATGACCCGGGGTGAGCTACGGCAGTCTGCGGGACAGACAGACTGCCTGGCAGCCACTCCTGGGTCAGGGCTCTACCAAGCCACGCGTCGGTATTTACACTGCTGCAAGTGTTCAGGCCATCCCCTGCCGTGGGCAAGGCTGGCTCTAACAGGGCAGCATCCTTGCCAGCATCGTTTGCAGGGCAGGAAACTCTCTGTCAGCCGAGCTCTGCCTCGGAAGGACAGGATACATTGCAGGACACCTTTGACAGCTCCTGTGATTCCTGCCACAAACACGTCACTTAGCTACAAGTTTACTCTGTGCTGCCTTCCCGATCCTTGGCACTTTGTACACCTGCATCAAAGATCTTTATCTTTCAGCAAACAAGCCTGCAGCGAGGGAATAAATTCCTGACTATGACCTTTGGGTGCTCAGATTTTTTTTTTTCACCTATGAACAAAACAGGTTTAGGTGTTTTTTTACACCAAAATAACCCTTATCTCTGCTGCTTTATTAAGCCCTTTTGTGTCCACTGGCAACACTGCCATCATCCCTTGACATTGCTGGGAAGTTCAGGCGCGTGTGTTCCCAGAGTGTGTGGGTATGCCTTGTCACAGGCTGTAGGAGCCGAGGCTGTATCTGTGAATCTTCTCTCTTGCAATATCTGGGAACTGCTGGACCCATCTGGGAGACCACCCCAGTGAAACCGGAGCTGTTCATGCCTGGCTGTCCCCTGCGGGGCATCAGCAGCTCTTGGCAGGTGCCACCCAGGTGTCACCCAGGAGCCACCCAGCCCTCAGGAGTGGCCGTGGGGTGGGCACGGAGCTCCTCAGGAGAGGCAGAGGCAGGTCTGCCCTCGGCTGCCAGCCCCGGCCCTGCGGATTGGTATGAGGAATGGGGCCAGACAGCTATAAACATTTAAAAATAATGGTCAATTAATTTCCATCGACCTGTCATGGGGATCACGTCTGGCAGGAAAAAAATAAATTGGTTTGGTATATATTGCTTTTATCACTGATTCATTATTTGCTCAGAAGTCAGGGAGAACTCCTCCCACCAGCGGGGTTGTCCTGGTCACACGTCAGCTCCCGAGCCTCCACCTTTGTGCCCTGCGAATGAGAACTTTGGCATTGCTGCCAGCAGCCGTGCCCTGGCAGCGGGCGGTGTCCCGCAGCGCAGCGGGACGGCGGGACACGGCACGGCCGCAGCTCGTCGCACCGAGGGCGACACAGGACGGGAATTCCTGCTCGGGTGCAGCTTGTGACAGAGATGTGCCCATCGCAGTGACACCGGAGCTGCCCGAACACCGCGGTGCGTCCCCAAACCCAGCGGACGGACCCGCGGGCTGGGCGGCACCGCCGGCGCTGCGCCCCGCCAGGCGCCGGGGCCGGGCAGGGCGAGCCGAGCCGCCGGCTTTGCCAGCACGGTCTGCGCTCCTGTCCGGACAGACGGGCCCTTCTCGCCTCACCTGCGGCAGCGAGCGCAGGGCGCGGCAGGCGGGAATTCCGTGTCCGGCAGAAGCGCTGCGGAACCTCTGCCTCCCGCTCATGCCAGCAGCTATGGAGACCCCGGGGGGCATTTCTCTGGTTTAGGAAGATACACAAGAAGCTTCCCTCAAAAAGCTTTTAGACCCCAGTTGCTCCTTTCCCTGTTCCTATGTCCCTGAGCCACTCCCTCCCTATTCCCTGATGGCTCTCATCTCTGTACTGCCCAGGGACCAGGTTCATGCCCGAGCCCTCCGGACAGGGGACAGAGCTGGGGATGGGTGTGCTGGGGGAGCTCTGAACATCTCACTGCGCGGCTGAATTAAACATCTGCGGATGCCATGCAAAGGCCTTTTCTGCTTCTTTATCCCGGACTTTACTAGCAGCAGTTCGGGCTGCTACAAGCAGCCGGGATGGGGCAGCAGCTGGTGGCACTGCCTGGGAAGGGACAGGGGCCATCGTCCCTCTGTGCGGGAAGCGGCCGGCGAGGGACCCCGGGCTGTTCCCGTGGGCAGGCTGCTGCGGGGACAGGAGCCAGGCGCCTTGGCAGCCTGTCCTGCTGCCTGCCAGTCTGCCCAGCGGCACGTCTGCAGCTGCCAAGGGCAGGGCACAGCGTCCTGCCCTCCCTGGGGTGCCCTGGGTGTCGGTGGAGCAGGGTCCGCTCCGGGAGCAGCAAAAGGAACGTGGACATCCCTGTGACTTGCGGGGATGCACCCCGGGGAGCCGAGGGAGCTGGCTGGTGGCACTGCCAGGCTGTTCCCTGCTGCCTTGGAAGTGCCATGGCAACTGGGGGAGGTTCGAGGCAGAGCAGCTGATAAAGCAGAGGGTCTTCTGCCACCCAGGGGCACCGGCTGGAGAAAGGGGCTGACAGGAGCCTCATGGGGATCAACAAAGGAAGTTCAGAGTCCTGCACCTGGGGAGCAACAACCCCGAGCACCAGTAGGAGCTGGAGGCCACCCGGGTGTAAAGGAGCGTTCCAGAAAAGGACTGGAGGGACAAGGAGTTGATCCCGAGCCAGCACTATGTTTTTGTGGCAGAGCGAGCCAGCAGCACTTTGGGCTGGGCTTGCCAGGGCACCACCGAGGGGCTGAGGAGGTGATCCCTCCCCTCTGCCCCAGTGAGACGTGGCTGAGTGCTGAGCCTGGTTCTGAGTGACCACAGTGTGAGGTGCTGAAGGGACAGGAGCATCTGAAACGGGGAGGCTGAGGGAGCTGAGGCTGCTCAGCCTGGAGAGGAGGTGGATCAGGAGGATCTAATAGTTCTGAAGGGGAGAGTAATGACCAAAGAGCCAGGATTGTCTCAGTGGTGCCCAGTGACAGGGCAAAGGAAGAAATACAGAGTTCTGGTTAAGCATAAGACATACTAATTTTGTTGTAAGGCTGACTGAGCACTGAATAAGTTGCTGCTGCCAACCTTGAAGATATTCATATCTCAGCTGGACCTGCTCTTAACATGGGGTTATCCTTACCTGTCCTGGGACACTCTGGAACCAAAGAACGAGCTGGACTTCAGCCCTCCAGCAGCCTCCACCCACACCAATCCCCACTTTTCAATAAGGGTCCTGTGCGAAGTGTGAAAACTCTCATGTGCTTTGTCCCAGGGTTTTTAATAACCTGCCTTTCCCACATGGCCAGAGACCAAGGCATTGAGATGGGGATGTTTTCTAAAAGATCACTCAGCCTTCAGAGGCAAGCAGGAATCTGGTTTTTATCTCTACAGAGAACTTCTGACAGATGAAAAATCTGATTTATCCACTAGACCCTACTGAGTCACTGATTTTTGCCAACAACTAAAAATGAGATGGTTTAATTACTGATTTATAACACTAATATTCCTTAATATTTTACTTTAATTTATGTGATGGTTGCAGCTAGTGGAGTTTGAGGACAGAGAGGTATTTGACAGTCACAAGGCCTGTGTTTTAGCAGCATAGTCAGTGGTACAGCCCAGAGTCCTGCTGGCCGATTTTCCTTTTGTATGCAACCACCAAATTAGACTAAAGCCTGCCAAAAGCTGTCATCTAAAGATGAAAAACTTCTGTAAATACAATTTCTCCAATAGCAGTGCTGCTGAGCTGCTGTAGCAGCATGGACAGCATTACAGAGCACTGCCTGCCACCTTTGGTACTCATGATGGCTTAACTGCCACTTCCATTGTAAATCCCATTTGTTAAGGATTTATAAATTGGCTGCATTCATTTGCTTGTCTGAAAGTTGGCACACAGCTCTCTCCCGTGGTGTTTTTACCACATTTTGCTTTATTACTTTATTTTTTTCATCCCCCTCCTTGGGTCAGAGGTAGCCTGACTGTAACCATTAAATCCTCCTAAGATGCTACACAAGTATTTTAATGAACAAGGAAATGAGGGGAAGAATAACCTGTGATATTAGATGTGTGTTTTGAAGAGCAACACCCCATTCCTGCTGCGGGAGGTGAGGGAAGCCTGGGCAGGGCTGGTGGCACCTGCTGAGCTCCAGGAGAACTGGAGCACATGGGTGGGAGCAGGGCACCTGCTGGGCACTGACTCTTGCCCCTGGTGCAAACCCCACACTCAGCAGGTTAGAAGAGGTTCCTGGGGCTGGTGGTGGAGAAGGCTGGGCAGCCTGCAGGGTGCTGGCAGGCAGAGCCCAAAGTGAGTGTGGGAGAGGCTGGCAGGGTCCAGTCCCTGCCTTCCCTGCCAAGCTGTTTCTTGCTGGCCATCTGGCTGCTTGCCTGGCTTGGGTACCTGAGCACAGCACACAGGTGCCTCCACCTCTGTGTTTTTTACTTAGTTTTGGTGATCGTGGTGGGAAGGCTGAGCTGACACAGTGAGCTGTCAGCTGAGATTAAAATTCCCAACTTAGCCCCTGAGTGCGATGGGCCTTGCCGTGAGGGTGCTGCAAAGCTTTCTGTATCTGTATTTGTGTGACCCAGTCTCAGCTGCTTCTTAAATGCCACTTGCCCTTCCCAGCAGCTCAGGTAATCACCTGCCAGGTGTTGCTGCTGTAGACATACACAGCTCATGACCACAGCTCCAGCTGAGCCCAGCACTGCTGTGCTGGGTTAGGCAGAAGCAGAAAAGGCTTTAACACAGAGGAGATGGTGCTTTAACACTGGCAATGCTATTTGCCTTCCTAGAGCTCTTAGTCATGCCCAAATTTTGCAATCTCCCTCACTGGGGAGATGACAGATATACAGGGGGAGGAATACAGAATTGTTCTGATATTATTGACCTGTCCAAGCAGTTCCAGCATACAATGTATGTATATTGGCACAACCAGCAGCAGAGCCTTCAGAGACAGACCCTGCCCAGTGGAGCCACCTGCCCATGCTCCTTCACTGCTTTCTGCCAGCCAAAAGTGGCTCTAAGGCTCTGAGATCTTGCTGCCAATTCACAGATGTGCAGAGTAAAACATCTTTTGCAGCTGTGCCAGCATCTGTACTGTTGGATGCTGCCTCTCTTCTGTAGCACAGCTCTTAGAACGTGATGCCACAGAGGTGGAGAAGTGAGTTTGGTTCCAGAGGAGTGACAAGTTTCAAATCCAAGTGAGTACTGTTTAAATTAAATAATCCTTGTAAATAAAGAACTTTTATCCTGCAAGCTGTACTGAAAGATTCTGGGAAGGAACTTTCATTGTTGTCAGAAAAGTTCAGAGGCAGCTCAGAGGCAGAGAGGTCCTGGTACCACTTCATTACAACTGCCTCAATTTGTAAGGTAAAATCCCCAGATGAACACAGGACAGTACAATTCAGTGACTGAAACTTTACCTTTGGAGTTTCTTAGGGCTATACCCTCAAAGCTGTGTGTTGAACATATTCCCATGTTTGATCATTATTGAGTGCTTATTGGAGAACTGTTGTGAGTCTGTTGTCAAAGGGGCGATCCTTACAGAAATTACAGCCCAAAGCACTTAATGCAAATTATTCAATGGCAGTCAATCCTGATGTGGCTTTCTTGGACTCTTAAACAGGAAATGACCAGAAAACACAAAGAACCTTAAAAGGCAGTGCCATGGTCATGTTCAGGACAGGTGAGGATATCTGGCTTTCTGTTCTTACAGCAGTGATGAACCTGGACTACATGAAGATCAGGGACTTGGCTTATAGAGGTGTTGGCACAGTCCTTTCTATCAGGAAGTCTCTGAGGGGCTGCATTTCCCAAGGGATGGGAGGTGAAAATGGGAAGTGCCAGAGGCAGGCTTCCATGCAGGTTTGAGTCTGTCTCAGTGTGTGCTCTTGTGTCAGCCTGCACTACAGGTAGCAAAAAAAAAAAAAAATCCTAAATGGTTCCTTCCCTTTATTTATTCCCATGAGAGTTCTGTGGATGCACTGGGCCAGCTGTAGGAGGAATGTCTGTGTGTGCCTCCATCTGAGAGACACCAGCCCCCAAGGAAGGCTGACAGGGCACTGCTGGGGACTGGCGTGGGCAAGGCTGGTACCTCGAGGTCTCGTTGGCAGAACTGCCATCATGTGGCCAAAGTGCCACGGGTGCCACCTCGAGAGGCAGAGCAGATGTGGTGAGGAGCAGGCTGTGCTGAGACATGTGCTGCACTCACAGCCAGTCCACTCTTTGGGATAAGTCAGGAAACAAAACAGGTTTTTTTTTTTCCAAGCTGAAATGCAAAGTTATAAATACAAACACTAAATTTCTTTAGTTACAGCAATCCAATAGGAAAAAAAAAAAGGAAATGTACTCTAATGCTGATTTTCCATCTGATTTTAGCATCAAAGAGAAGCAGATTCTTGGGTTCCTGCTCTCTCTACAAGCAACTCAGCTTGCAGTCAGGTGAGCTGGGAGGGCAAACCCATGTTCACGGTACTTAGGCTGGCCTGAGCTCGTGTTCTGTGCCTTCCCACAGCCAGGAGTGCTTTCCAGGCCAGGTCCTTTGATAGGTGCCCTTGCTCTGTCCTACAGTTGCTACAGGGGACACAGACATCTTAACTACTCTCTCATAAGAAGAATCCAGTTCACGTCTCCCTGGCAGTGCTTTAGGTTAAGCATCTATTCCATATGGAAAAGTGTAGCAAGGAAAAAAGAGGAAAAGCAAGAGCTTTGAGAGGAACAGAAGATACCAGTCTGAGGTGAGGAAAGGGAAGGAAAGAAAAAGGGAGAAACAGATGCTTCAAGAAACAGGAAACCCAGATGGGACCATGGCCACATCAGTCCAGTTATCTCCCTCATTTGTTGGGTGAAAACTCTTTAGAAGGGGCTCTACCAGTCAGCTGTTTTTTCCAGACATGAAAGAATTTAGCTCTTTTGTCATAATTACAAAAAAAATAAAGCAATTCTTTCAATCTCTTCGGCACACCACACAAGGTTCTCTGAGGCACTGGACACTGCAGTTTACTTGCCAAAAGGACAGGCTGTGTAGTCCACATAGATGGGAGTGAGGCTGGGGGTCTGTATGGGAAGTCAGGAAAAATGAAGTGACAGAGCTGGGAATGACCTTGGTCAGGTCCAGCTGGGCCTAAGAGCTCAGGTATTGCTGGGGCTTTCCACACAACCTGTGCTGAGCTGAGCTCTGGCTTTGGAAACTACAGCTAGCCCTAGGGCAGTGATCTCTGGTGAGAATTTAGCACCATCTCCCAAAACTCTGTTTAAGAACATCCTGGTGATGTGTGTTAGTTGCAAAGGAGATGAGTAGGGAGTGCATCCCCTGAAATTTGTTACATCTCTGATAGTCATTAATATTCAAAGGATGCTTCCCTTTTAGCTTAACTGAGTTCCCTTTGAAGTAGCAGAATCTCCAGTTCCGAAGTTTCAGCTTTAGGAGAATGGTAACAGAATGAAGGAAACTGGGGACTGTGCAACAGGTTCTCATTTCAACCTTCTCAAACTGCAAGAAAAATTCTATCCCAAAAAATGAACTAAGAAGCTTACCAGGATGGGGCCAGGTAATCCAGACAAACTGCAATAATGCAAAGAGTCTCTACTTCGTGATTTCATTTTTTACCCCCCATTAAAAAAAAAAACAAAACACTTCCTTAAGAGATTTCACTTGTAAAGAAAAAAAATAATAATGTAACAATACTCCAAGTCCTTCAGAAAAAAAACCAAACAAAAAACCACCAACAAAAAAACACCTGCAGTGATGAACAATAAGGATTTTATCTGAAAATGCAGCCAGACTTCATCTTCAGAGGATGCGTAACAGGGCTGGAGGTGTGGAGGTGCCCATGGGGTGCACATGTAGTTGTAACTCCCAGTCAGAGTGGGCTGGCTCTCGTTTGCACAGAAAAATGAGAGATGCTTTCTGAGTGCTCCAGGTGCTGCACCACACAGGCACTGAACTGCTCGGCTTCAAAAATGCCCTGGAGTGAATTTATGCCCATAATCAACTCGAGCATCTCTGTTGCTATCATGAATCATTAAAAACCTCATTTGCAACCCCAAAAGCAAAACTGTTCTCAAAATTAAGTAGAGCTCCCCAGCTACATCCTTAAATGAGATAAAAGCGGCAGGGCTCTGGGTGATGGATGGCTCCCTTTTATCATCACCAGGAGTGACTGTTTGCTTAGGAGAGGGTCTTTGATCTTACCTCCCGTTTTTAAATGTGGTAGAAATAAGCAATCTCCCCAAGAAGACAGATTTCATGGAGACTTCCTGGCTCACAGCACAGCCTTGCATGTTCCACTTAATATTATGTTACTACATTTTCAAACTGTTTAGAGGTTACTTCAGTGCAATTAAACTAATTCCAGAATTGAAACACAGCAGTTTGAGGGCTGCTCATCATGAGGTTCAGAGAGGGCATTTCTAAAGCATTTACCAATTTTCTTGAGTGTCCTAAGCAGATTTTTGGGTGATGTGTGTGAAGGACTTTGCTTACCCAGAGATCAAAGGAGCAGCCCCCTGCAGGATCCATTGAACCACAGGAAGTCATTTCCACACACAAAATGCTGTGTGCATTAGAAACAGCTAGACAAGAATCGCTTTTACACGATTTTGCAATGGAAAACAACTAATTCACAGGAGTTTTAGAGACTTTATTTATGTATAAACAATTTAAACACTTTGCCATAAATTATCTTTGCCTGTCTCTAGTCTTTGCTTAGCAGCAAATTAAAATTAATATAAAAACTCAATGAACAATTCATACATGTATATTACAAAAAAGTTCTTGTACCAAAGTTCTTATTAGACTTTTTTTTTCTTTTTTTTTTTTTTTTGTGGTGACCGTAATGTGATTGTCTCAGTTTCTCGACCAAACAAACACACTAATAATTTTTAAATCTGAAACAGTGATTGTGCCTTCTGGCTGATGTATGTACAGGGTGATCTGACGTGGTGCCCATTTGCAATAGTGTAACACAAT
>QUSF01000017.1:13324907-13364999 GCA_003676055.1 Chloebia gouldiae | reverse complement strand
ATCCATCCATCCATCCATCCATCCATCCATCCATCCATCCATCCATCCATCCATCATCATGTTCAGAATCAGGTAAATACTCATTCAGCAAATCATTTTACCATCTGTAACACCAAATAAAATAATTCTCATCACCCTCTGTAGCATATATGCACCACACATTTCAATTTTGGCCAGTCATATAATGCCCAGTAGAAGAATAAGAAAGGCCCAGTTCTAGCACAATTGTAATCGGATTTGAAAACAAACACAATCAATTTATTAAAAGGTGGCATTTAACTGGTGGACACTTTTCCCCAGAGATCTGAATCAGTAAATATAACTAAACTGCTTATGAATATAAGCTTTTTTGTAAATAGATGAAATTTGGGCCCCAAAGCAGCAAAGCAATTCTTGAAGAGGGGGTTTAGACTCTCCAATTACTTGGAAGCCTGAGAAGTGGTATGTTTAGGTTTATATAATTATTTCTATTGTATTACCACAAAGATGAAATAAGCCTAGCAAAGAGAAGGTTTGGAATTGGCCTAGTACTCTTCTGAAGTTTATTAAATGGGCTGTTTAATAAATGGGAAGTTTAATAAATGGGAATTTGTTATGAAAATTAAACCCATAGATTATTGTCCACCCTTCACCTGACAAGTATGAACGCTGTAACTGAAGTTAATTGGAGTAGCAAATCAAAGCCTCTAACTAGAAAAATAACAAAAAAATGCTAAGAAAACCTCTTCCAGGGTGAGAAGTAGAAGCCTTTTTTTACCAGTAAAGCAAGTACCAACCTAAGTTTGTTGGAATACATTATTAGGATGGTTTTACCAAAGGTACAACAGATGATAAATTACCCTGACAAAGTCTCCCTTTGTCATTGCTAATCAAGTTAATCGAGTTACAACTTGTAAATCAAGGAATAACTCAATAAAAGACAAACTAATGACACTGTAATTATGATAACAACGAAGGCTGGCAAGAAAGGCATATGTTCATTAGTATAAAATGTAGCTATACTCACTTCACTTTACACTGAATTAAGTGCTTGGCCTTCTGCTGTAACTACAGAAGAGCCAGTGATTCTATCCATAGACTGGGGCAAATTTATCCAAAAAGGTAATTTTATCTTTCTGCCTACCTGTCCATTTTCACATGCTTGACTCTCAGACAGCTCGTATGGTGGTGACACAAAGTACATTTTTGCTCTAGGAAAGCCAGGAATAATGTTGCTAAGCTGAAATCCAAACATCACCAACCAGCTCTTGACATCTAAAATTGAAAGAAAGCAGCTAAGTGAGAAACACATGTGTTAAACAAAGAGAGAAGATAAAAAAAAAAAAGGAAATCCATCTTTGACATCTTTAATTTCAAGTAGTAACTGAAGTCACAATTAATATTATAGTGTGGAACTTTACAGAACTGTAGCAATTCACCATGAACAGGCACAGGAAAAACTGCATTAAATTTACCCTAAATAAATCGTCAGGGATATACCAGCTCTTTCATTACTTTCCATCAGAGCACATGAATTATCCAAATATTTTACAGTATACAGTATTTGTTCCATCTCTGACACTTTCTGATATGGTTACTATATGTAACCTATAAACTGTATTGTATAATGATATATTATTAGGTTAACACTCTAAGAACATCTGCAAAGTCCTTTGGGGAAAGACATGGCTTCTCTTCTATGTCCTACTTCTATCAGCTGTCATCAGGTCTCAGGAGGCTCCATTAAAAGCAGTGAGAAGCTAGATTTGTAAATCAGATGTCTAAATTTAGGCAACAAAAATATCCTCTCCATCCCTCCAGGGAAAGTAGGAGCTGTGTGGGAGGGTTACAGCTCAGTTCTGAGGTGAGCCTCAGCAAGTTCCAGATGTGGGTTCAACCATGAAAACTCTATCTTCAGATCTAGCTGTAAAAGCTAAGTAACTAAATTAATAACACTCAGCAGGTATTAAGAACTAATTATGTATTTTAGTTATCCAAATGATAACTCTTTTAACAAAAAAGAATTCATGACCCCTTTTTACATTTCCTGTTCCCTGAATTCATAATTTTTGCTTAAAAATCTCTCCTGTTTTTCCCAGTGGCCATCTCTCCTCACTGGCCTACTCTGGCTCCTGATGCTGCTATTCCACTTCTGTGAGCTGAACTGATGCAAAGCCTGTTTGCCCCAAAATTATTTTTTTTTCCTTAGCCATTCTGACTCTAAAATACTCTGCCTCTACAAGGTATCTGTATCCATCTCCCATCATACAGTTCCTGCTGTATTTTTCCTGAACCTTTGGACTGCACAGGGTTACTGCTCCTCATAAGGCTTCAATTTTATTTTATGGTAAAATGGTTATCTCCTGAACAATTCACTTCAGCTGCTCCAATTCCACAGAAACCAGAGGAGGACCTATATACAAAACAGTTACTATTTTGCTGGGCTAATGTGCTTTGCAGCACTGCACTTGCTACAGGAATTTGTTTTCAGCAAAACCTGTGAATAAAGCAATGTCAGGGGTTAACAGTAATAATGGACTGTGGAGGGACAGTTTTTGGTGTTTTGTTTTGTTCTTTTTTTAACTATGACAACAAAGGTGCCACCATTATCACTTGTCTAATATAATCTGTTCAATCCTACAGCAACAAATATTTGCATCACCAATTAAGTATTTTTACAGACTACAAGGTGTGTGTTGTCCCTAAATGCAATTTATGTTATTTGATTTCATCCAATGGATGGATAAATTAAATAAATACTATTTCAGAATGTAGTAAAACATATAATGATGATGTTAAAAATCAAAATCAAATGATAGTGGATGAAAATAGGACTTTTGTTGAATTTAGGACAATGAGGTAATTTTAGTCACCAGTATTTTCACACTATCAGATACAAATCACATTATCTCCTAATTGCAAAGTTGCTCCACTAGAACCTCTGGTGTGTTACACCTACTATTAGGTTGCAATGTACCAATGAAATGTGTTATAATTTTCTTTGAAATTCACTTTTCTTGAAATTCAAATTACTGTTAAAATTAAGATCATTCCTTGTATACTGCATATTTAATTCTGAAAAAAAGCTTTTCCTGAAGACATATTAATTACCTTTCCTTTTAGAAACTGCCAGCAGCTAGTTCAAGTACTGACTGTGTGGTGTTACTAAGTGAAAAATTATTCCTAATTAAGAAAGGGTTACAAGTTTTACCCAATTCTAACATATGTGATCAAAACTACTTTTGTTTCTCAGCTCTACAAAATCCATAACATTTAGTAGTCTTTAGGATGAAATAATCTTAAAAAACATCAAGGATTTAATTTTAAAGACTAAAGACTGTTTGCATATTAAAAGTTAAATGGGAAAAAGAGGTCTAATTAAATCCATTCTTGGTGCTAATTCATAATGTGCCCATGAGCTCAGACAGTAGTTAATTTTGAAAGTAGCCTTGAAAGAAAGAGATCTGAGCAGCTCTGGTTTGTGATTCTGAACCAACCTGCCAGTGATTCCTATACAATATCATGTACCACTTTTCTTCGTACAGACTTGGAATGAACAATTCTTTATACAGTACTAGCTCAACAGGAAGAGCACTATGGCTGTGCTGAAATTTTATATTCAGACAAACATATTTATTTTTTTCCCACCATAATTCATCATGGCTTCTCACTTAGAGCCCTTCATTCAGGGAAGAGCACTACCAAGGAATCAGAAATAGCCACTTCTTTTCATAGCCAAAAGAGGAAAATGGCCCAAACCTGATGTGAGGATTGAGCAAAGGGCTGGTAAGGAGAAGCTGTGTTTCTTTCCCAAATCAGCTTCCAAGCTGTAGTGTTATGTATTATAAACATGAAGAAGTCTCACCTGTTACATAATTCTTTAGATCCAGTTCATTGCTGAGAGGGTTGTTACTCTTGAACATGTACAGATTGAAAGGAGCGGGTTCTTGGCCAATATTTTTCCACATGGTGTAATCAGGAGATGTCCAGCGCCCAGCCAGGACATCGTAGTCCCTTTGGGTAAAATGCACGAGTTTGGTTAAAGGATCATACAGCCCTCCATGGAACCCAATGACCAGCTGGAAATCTGGGTTAGAGTCATAATAGATCTCCCCATAGGCCGTGTACTGGAGCTGCTTGATCATGAGGCCATTGATGCTGAACACAGCTAATGGAGTGCCTGTGTTATCAGAGGCCACATAATACTCTTCCCCACTGCTGCTCTCCATTGCAAAGAGGTGGCCTTGCAGATCGTAGTACAAAGAGGTAATTTCGGAGTTGGAATGATTGTAGACATGAGTTACCCTTGTTGGATTGTGAAGATCAGCATAAAAGTACTGTAGATGATGCCCCAGGTTGGTCTTGCAGGAAGCCCTTCGGCCCAGTCCGTCATAGCGGTACTGAACGCTCCACCCATTTGCTTTGTTGTAAGCTCTTGTCAGGAGCCCCTTGGAGTTGTACTCAAACACGTCCGCACCCCGCTGCCACAGGAACCCGTCGTCGTCGATCTTGTAGGGGATGTCACCCAGGCGCGTGATCCTGTCCCTGAGGTCGTAGCGCAGCGGCATCAGTCGGACGCTGTTCCCAGGATTCAGGAGGTGGAGGTTCCCGTTCAGGTCGTAGCTGTAGCGCCAGGTGGGCCTGTCATTGACTGCCACGCTCTGCAGTTGCCCGTCCCCATCGTAATCATAGGTGTACTTGGTCGTGTTGGCGTAGGGGCCGAGTTTGAGCTCTCTTTTGGTCACCCTCCCCATGCTGTCGTACTGCACCGTCATCCAGTACATCAGGGACCGGAACATTTCGTACTGCACTTCCTTAATGCGCCCATGGGTGTCAAAGTGCTTGCTCAGCGTCATAACTGCCGTGGTGATGATTTGGTTAATATCATAATAAATAACTCCAAATTTGCCAAAATGTTCTACTTTGCCAGAAATCTCATCGTAACGGTAGAGGTCAACTGGAAGAGGCGTCTCACTTATGATGGGTTTGATGCTTGCGATTCGGAAGCTGTTGTCATGATATGTATAATCAAACCTTGCATTGACCATTCCTTCTTCAGAGAACCTGTAGATTTGTTTGTCAACAAGAGGACCAATTTTCCGATAGCGAATCGTACAAGAAAATCCTCCACTTTGCAAATTCACCATTTTTAGGACACCCGTAGTTTCGTCGTATCCAAAAGTAACCGCCGTGCTGTCATAAACAATTTCAGACAGCTTGGATAGCTTCCCATACTTGTAGAAGACTTGTCGGCCGGTACCTAAAAAGGATGTTTTCAGAATCCTCCCGTCATCGCTGTAATCAAAGATGACGGAGGCGTTGCTTTCGGGGGGGTTGTAGATGTTCCTGATGTAGCCCACAGAGGTGTGAGTGGACATGCTGTGCCGAGCCACGCTGGGCATGGTGACGGCGTGCAGGCGGTCCGAGGAGTCGTACTCGAAGATGTACTGTCGCTGACTCTGCAGCAGCAGCACCATCGACTGCAGGGGAAACAACAACAGACTGTTACCAGCTATCAGCAGGTGGCCTGAGAGGGGGAACTGAAGAAAAGTTTACTGGAGAGGCACTAATGTTAAATGAGTACAAAGAGAATCAGATACATTAGTCAGGGGCACAGAGCTGCTCAGGAATATTGTCGAGTTGCCAGATGAGAGGATCTGCTCCTTGGAAATCAATAGCCTGACACTCCAGAGAAAGTGTAGGTTAGCAACCTGTGAGCTGTCCTCCCTGTAGGAGAACTTTTTTTTATTTTTCTTTTTTTTTTTTTTTTTTCCCTGAGGGATGCAGAGGAGTTAGATAAATGACTTGATTTATCTTTCTGCCAGCAGTTGTAATTCACAACTGTTACTGTGAAATATGTGAGAAACTAAGGGGAGAGCATCAGCTCTGGTTTACTTAGAACAACAAGAAGGAAAAGGGAAAACAATATGCAGTTTTGCAGTATTTAAGACACTTTTATGACAGTAGTGTGCTAATTAGACTAAATAAAAATACGCTACCATACTTTCATTTAATAAGTAACAATTAGAGATGAATTACCTGTTTCTACATGAACATTTTATCAGGTTTAGTCATGCATTTTTGGGCTTAATTAAGCATAACACATTGTGTTAATTTATTGCCATTCTGTGGCAGGAAAATATCAAAAGACAGAAACCATGAGCAAAATATTTTCTATTGAGAATTAGTCATATTCAACTGACTAATTGAAAAATAAGGAATTTTGAGACCAGGGATGGCCAACAGTTGGGATACATCAAACCTTAGCTAGCTGGTGTGAGTGACTTATGAAGCCAAACAGAACTTGGCGTCCTTGCAACTCATGCCAGGAGGCGACAGGACACCACCTACGTTTTCCAGGTAGGTGTAGCTCCACACTTTGCCGTCGGCGAACAGGCGCGACACGATCCTGCCCTGCTTGTCGACGTCCGTCCTCTCGCTCATGGCCCCGCGCTGCAGCCCTGCCAGGCGCCCGCTGAGGAAATAGGACACGTTGACGGCGGCCAGGCCGCTGCTGGGCAGCCAGAGGAAGGGCCGGCCCAGCTGGTCGTAGATGATGCGCAGCGTGAATTTGCGGTGGTCGTCGTAGATCTTCTCGGTGCGGATGTTGCGGTCGTAGTCGATGGACAGCAAGTTCCTGCCGTGCACCTGCGCGAGGGAAGGAGGCTGCGCTCAGTGCGCGCCGGCCACGCCGGGGATCCCAGCGGGGAATGCCAAAAGGGAAATCCTCTGTGAAAAGTGTGGGGCTCCTGGGAACTGCCTTTTGCTTTCTACTTGGTAGGATATTCAAATAATCTGGGGCTTTACCGAGGTATTTCCCATCTCACTGCAATATGGGAGATGATATCCTACAGTAAAAAGCTTCCATTGTGGTCAGAACAGAGAGACATTCTGCACACCTACGTCTTAAAGTGCAGAGAAACAAATTATTTTGCATGGAATATTTTTATACTTATTCTATTTTTCTATTTTCTACTATTTTTCTTTTATTTTTGTACTTCTGTTATCAAAATCTTTTTGCCTTTCCCCCTACAATTGCTCTAAGAACAACAGAAGACATTTTTGTCTTTATTGAGGTTTAGCCGCTTGGCTTCTATAATTTCAACACCCTGATTACAATTCACTCATTTACTGTTTTCTTCATTTACTTTCCAAATATTCAACAAATACCTCACTTGGGATGGGCTTAAAAATTCTGATCATACAGGCTTGGAAAGAGGGAATTCTAGTGTTGAAAGCAAAGGTGCTAAATAATTAGGTTAAATATTTCCCCCCCCCCCCCTTTTTTTTGTTATAATTTTCATTCAAAGTACAGCATGAAGTATTTCAGTGGCATATTTATGTATTTATTTATTTATTTAAAGTAAAAGAGCAAAACAGAAGCAAAGGAGAATAAGAATGCAAAATGGGGAGGCTTCTAGGGATAGTGCTGTAATGAGAGATACATAAATATATTCACTTGGGGGTAAGCCATATAACTCAGGCTAATGCTGTAATCTGATAAAGCTTCTTAAGTAATTTAATTGTAGATGCATCACTAATAAAGTAGAAGTTTTTAAATTAGATATAATTTCAGAGCAATGACTACTTTAAAAGTATTCATCATTTTCTGGGAATTTGTTCTTTAGCTTATATTTTAGAGTGGCTTTGATAACACGTTTCCTCTTATCCAAAATTAAACTGTACATCAAACAATATGTAAATTAACCCTGAGTCTTTCTTGAGGATATAAAAATTATTCTGAGATAATATTCACTGGCAAGGGTAAACCCAATTCCCACCCCAACCAACTCAGTAGAAATTCAGTTATACAGACACATTTAAAATTAATACAGTTTTGTGTTTGCAAAGAAATAATTATTTCAAATTATTGCTCATTATCCTAATTTTTTCCATTAATGAAATTAATCTCTTTAACAGTTTGCATTTCCTCAGTGGGCAATTACTAGGAAAAAAAAAAGCTCTTTTCTGTAGGTTTTCCCAAAGGTTATCCCAGCAACAATTTGCCCTGTGATTCACAGAAAAGACAGAGTATTTTTCTGGAAACACCTTGGGGCAAAACAAGTAATATTCTGCTCTGCCACTGCAATGAAAATAAAGCCAGGGAAGCCAAACTCAGCACCAGTAGTTTCTCAGCTGGTTACTCTTGTTTTGTAGGATCAACCCTGATGGCAGACACATAAAAAAAAACCCTTTTCATGAGCAGAAGAGAGCTTTGACCTCTCAAAAACATTTAGGTATAGAATTAAAGGGTTAGTGTATGACTGAAATAGCCCAATTTCTTAAGGCAGATTTTCTAAAAAGAGCAGATTTTCTAAAAAGAAAAAAAAAAGTCTTTCAGAAATATTATGAACTGAATTTTAGCTTTGCGGTTTTTGCTTGTTTTGGATTTTTGTAACTTCTGAAGCTTCATAATCAGTCAGGATTTCTGGGTTTTGTTCTCTCCATTACAGTAACTGCAATAGTAATCTGCATGACTCCAGGTATCCTCAGGTATCCTCTCTTTTCTCAAAAACATCATAACAGTTATTTGGCTTTGCCACAGGAAACAAAATTAGTAGGGTTTTAAAAATGATTACACACACAAGAGCCCTGCACACACACAAATATCACTCAGAGATGCACACATGAACATCACCTGCTTGAATAATTCAGTACCTTCATTTGCATTTGTAAAATAAGTAAAACCAGAGACTGTAATTGTAGTATCATATTAATTATATAGGAACCCAAACAGGCTGACTAATTCCCACCCTTCCTGGGAACACTGAGAGCAGTCCCAAGTATCACAGCTGCAGATTACTCAACAGGCCCTTTCCCTTTTTTTCACTACCCATGTGCACATCTGGTTTTCTCTTGGCTGCAGGGACGAGCCCTTCGAGCCTTGGAAAGGTCTGGCCACAGAAATCACTCACATGATGCTGCTCTATAATAATAACTCTTCAGACAGGAATCTCAGCAGGATTTTACCTGAAACTACAGCAAGACACTGAATGTGCGGTGCAGCAGACAGTGAGTGGGATAAGATAAAGGTGCAGTTCCTTTCCCAGGTTCATGAAATGTGCCCAGGCAGGTGTGCAGATTCCAGGTGTGGCTGGGATGTGCCTAAAGCAGAGGGGGCAGAGCCTGGGCTCGGGCAGCACCACTGTGTCAGGGCTCACACAACCAGCCAGTACTTAGGGATGGCAGGGACCTGAGAATCACCCAGCAGAACCCCTCTGCACTGAGCAGGGACATCTTCAACTGGACCAGGCTGTGCAGAGCCCTGCCCACCTCACCTGCAATGCTTCCAGGAATGGGGCACCTACTACTGCTCTGGCCAACCCGTGCCAGTGCCTCACCACATCACCATAAAAAAATTCTGTATCACTACTTTAAATCTAGCCTCTTTTAGATAAAGCTGCAACACCTTGTCCTATCACAACAGACCCTAAAACAAAGTCTGTCCCCATCTTTTTATAAGCCCCCTTTCACTACTGAAGCAGAGGGGCGTGGGCTCCAGGAAATATTCTCAGGGTGCTGCGAGGTGAAGTACTCAGCCAAGAGGTGAATCACAAAGAATGCCCAGCCCTCCAGCCACACTGATTGTGAACTGGAGCTCCAGGAGGTGGCCCTGGTGCTCTGTCAGCTCTGCAGCAGTGCCCTGCTCTGTGTCACTATGTGCCACAGCTGGCCCTGCCTGCCACCTGCTCCCCACGGCATTCCAACACACTTGCTCTGCTTCATTCACTAAACAATTTATAAAGATGAATTAGAATAAATGAGATGCAAATAAATTCTATGCATTCTCCCTCGTTTTCAAATTTCATTTTCAGTCCACTCAACCTGTGATAATCTCATAGTGATTTTCATTTAAAAGAGCTAAATGGATATGTGATTATTGTTACAGGAACTAACACCAGACAATTAAATGTTGAGGTGTTGCTAGATAAAGCATTGTTTTGATTTGCATAAACATGATGCAAGAAAACCTATCTCAGAAAACCTATCTCAGGCAAGGTTTCAGCACTAAGATGTGTTCAACTTCATCTAATTACCACAAGTACCTCTATTAAATTTTTAGTATTGAGAATTAGGATTACTGCAATTTCATTTCAGCATCCTATTTATTTTTATTTTGAACAACACCTAGTCAAAATGCAGAGCTGATCTGTTTTCCACTTCCAATCAACTGCTGCAGGTCAACACATCAAAAATCAATTACACAGACATGAAATTTAGTCATTAAGGATTAGCTGCTAATCTCATTCAGTTTTTTTGTCCAACCTTCTCCCTCTCCCCAGTAAGTATATTCTGAGCATTTTTGAGAATAAGAAAAGACTTGTCAACTCAACACTGGGAATTAGATGCTAGCAATAGGAAAATATAAAAAATTAACATCCAAGTCTTTTTTTTTTTGTAAGTCACTACATAATTGCTTACGTATATTGCATTTGCTATGTATTCTTGAACATCCTGAACTGTATCTTGTATTCAGTGATGGTGAAAGAACTGCTAAAAGAATGAGGACTTGATCAGCACTACCATTTGTTTTCTACCCAGTATCTCAAATCCCTTCCAAAACTGCACATACTGAAGTAGTCCAGTCAAAAAAATCAGTGAAAATCAGGCCAGCAAAGCACAGAATAGGATTAATCCAGCTGCAGAATATCTTTAATTTGGCAGGGGATGGATTGCATGACTTGACTGTCTTCCTTATCCTGTCCTTACGATTTTGTAATTATGGTAATTATTTTCCAATCTGCCATTTGGGAAAGGGAATGAACACAACTTGCCTGTCTCAGTGAGCCTGTAGGGGGATTTTACAGCAGCAGAACGCTGTAGCTGTGTTTGCTCCCCAGCACTGGCTGGGCTGAGTCTGCCCTGGCACTTTCACAAGTGGTGAGTGCTCAGACTCCCACCCCCTTGAGAAGCAGAGTGTTTTGCAGCAACAGGGCAAGGAAGCTGGGGGAGGCTCTAGAATACATCTTTTGAGGAATGGCTGAGGGAGCTGGGGGTGTTTAATCTGCAGAAAAGTTGGTTTGAGGGAACCTAATTGCTCTCCACAAGTCCCTGAAAGGAGTTAGCAAGATGGGGGTCAGTCTTGTCTGCCATATCTCAAATGGAATGAAAAGAGGAAATGGCCTGAAGTCGCACCAAGGGATGTTTAGATTAGATATTTGAAAAACTTTTTTCACTGAAAGAGTGTTCAAGCACTGGAGTATGTTGCCCAGGAAGGAGGTAGAGTCACTGTCTCTGGATGTGTTCCAGAGGCACTGAGATATGGCCTTTGGGGATATGGTTTGGGGCAATTACAGTGGGGCTGGGGTAATGATTGGACTAAATGATCTTTTCTATTCTAACATTGATGATTCTGTGATTCTGTAATATTTTAGGTATTTTTACCAATCTCTTTTGGAATACTTTTAGTAATGCAGCTCTATAGCTGATTGCAGCAGATGATCCCACGCAGCCAATGGAGCTCTCAAACAGAGTCACACCAAGGACAATCCCAGAGCTGTACATTTTTAACAAGTAAAAGTAACATCCTTCAAAATAAAACCATTAATTTTCTGCCCAAAGAGGAAAAGGTGATTATTGTAACAACAGGTTTTACTTACCCTGAGCTTTCTTCCGAACACCGTCACTTTGCCTTTAATCTGCTCCTTCCTCAGGCGCCATTCAATTGAGTTTAAACCATTTTCCATGGGTAGAGAAATATTACATCGTCCTATGGTGGGAGTCACAGTCCCAGCCAGGACATGAGGTTCGCTGTGAAAGCTAATGCTCATGCCATTGGCATACATCACTCTCAAAGTACCATTATTACAGAGCTGGTAGCTGTTCCTCACTTGATCTACAGCAATAATGAAAAGAAAATAATTTAGCTACTCCAGTCATAAAGAAAACATATAGCTTAATTTGATTGGTTTTTTATTGCACTCCTGTTGATGTTAAATGAAGTCAGCTTGCAATTACCATTTACGTGGTACTATGGTGGAAATTACAGATGTTACTGATTCATGTAAAGAACAGTAGTGTAACAGTGAGCCTGCAGAGAGATACTGTGTTTATTTCATTATGTTTTCCCTTCAGTCTTAATTGTGAATCAAAATGCACAGTGATATGTGTTGAACCACGTAATTTATTTCTGATATGAACAAAAACTCCTGAAAACTGAACTCCTGGGTAAACAACAAAGCATTAAACTCCAGGACAAAAAGAAAAAGAAGATGATTGCTGGACTCTTTATAGGTAGGAAGAAGTAAGTGCCTCTTCTTTTTTGTTTTCCTCTGATTAAAAACTGTCTCCAAGCAGAGGCCTTGTACAGAATTACAGCGTGGCTTTAAATCCTCAAGGTGTGAGGCTCCAGCAGTGCAAGCTGGCAGCCACAGGGGCTCCCTCTCCTGCCTCCCCTCCAGAACCACACTGGCCTGATGTGCACACCCGGCCTCTGTGGGAGAAGAGTTACAAAAACAATCCCGTGCTTCTCTGGCCGTGCTGTTCTCCAGCTGCTGGACACAGCCACGTCCCCTCTCAGCCAGGATGGAGTGCCAGAGTGTGCAGCTGTCAGCAGCACATCAATATTTGCCTGACAGAAGGACAGCATCTATGTAATTAATCATCTGGTATAAAAGAAATTAAGTCTTTGTAACCAGACCTGTCATGGTATAACAGTCTACAAATGTTGACATTTATGTCAGGAGGAGACTATTGTTTGATGGTGATATTCTCATTCCAGTGACATTATATCTTAATTTAAAAGACCCATCACTCACCAAATCCCTTTCAGTCTCTATTTGATAACTGACTCTATGAGATACAATGCCTGGGTGGTGCTGGAATGCTCTACACAAACTCTGAGCCTGTGCTGCTGCTGCCTCTTGCCACCCTCGGGTTGTACACTGCTCTTGGAAGGGCCATCTCTGGCACCACACCATCCACTGCCCTGTTCTACACTGTAATTAATGGCAGTGTATACATTTAGAAGATTTCTTCTACTAAAGGCTTCCTGAGCCTCTCCAGAAGGATCTCCCTCAGCAGCCATGCCCAGCAGTCAGGTTGCATCTCTGTGGCACAGAAGTCAGAACCAATTTTGCAGGGAAGTACAGAGGAATACACAAGTGACCCTGACCCAGGAGGCAGTGGCAGGACTAACCTTCCCCAGCAGGCAGTGACCATATGTACTTGACACAAAGCAGGACTGCAAAATGGCTCTTACCTGTCCTGAAGACCTGTCATTTTAGGAATAAGCTTTCTGGGAGTTTTTCTTGCAAACCTTACATGGTTTCCCCCTGCTCATAAGTGTACTAATGACACAAATCGTTAGTGAATTGCTTTCTCAGGCTGTGTGTGTGGTTAGGAGTGTGCTGAGAAGTGTGCTTTGGTACCTTGAACAACTGTATAGGAAGCCTCCACAGAGGAGAGATTTGTGATGACCGTGACATCGTCATCCCGATTAGAATTCTCAATGTCGATGGTAATAGACTTTTCCATTTCTCGATGAAGGCTAGTTACCACTCCAGTGGGACGTGTTACATTGGTCAGACGCCCTTCATGATCATAGCTAATAGAAAAGTTAGTGAGAGCAAAAAAGCATGAGGAAATATGTTCATTTCAATACCCAATGTATTAATAATGCACCACATTTGTGCAAAAAACCCAGACTGAAACAGATTTTCAAGAACATCCTCGCCATATCTATTTCTCTGTTCTTGAAAGAGTCTATAATGATGAAATAATATTTTTTAGATGCTAATCTCAACTACATGGGTGCAAATCCAGGCTAGCATATTTTGAATAATTAAATTAATTGAATTGTTATGAATATACGGAGTGATATCTGGCTCAAACAATTACAACTAGTAAATTAGTCTGCATTTTAATAGTTGATTTTCACTCTAAGGAAGTGGACTTCTGATGGAAACTGCAATAAACAATTGCATAAACTGCACATTTGCTTTTGAATACCTAATGGAAACTAAGTATGGTCTTGAGTGACATATCAAGAAATAAACTTGCCATAAAGTATTAAAATATACATCAGCTTGACAACATTATAATTTCATTTAGATCTTATCTGTGGTATTGAACTGAATTTTGGGGTCAGTATTTTGGATCATAAATATGAAAGATGAAAAGCACAGGACACAGGTTGGAGTTGCACAAAGGGCAGCAGTCAGCACTCAGAATAGACCTTAGAAAATGAGTTAAATGCTCCAGAGGCATAAAGATTTAAAAAAAAAAAAAAAAGAAAAAAAAAGAAAAAAGAAAAAAAAGGCTTTCCATGATTTTACAGAGTTAAATTTCTTTAGAGGTATAAAGCCTGAGGAGGGGGGAAAGAAGGAATGCTGCTGTAATCAAATCACACCCTTTCCCCCTTTCCTGCAGTCTGCTCTAGTTGTGTGCATACATTTGCTAAAGAAGCGATCCCTTGGATCTTAGGGCAAGAAATGGGGACCTGAAATAAAATCAGCATTCCAGTCTGACACTCTGCTTGCTGCAATTCTCTACTCGTGCAAGTCTCTCACCCAGCCGCTACCGAAGCACAGGTGCTTCTAGAGAGCAGAAAGGCAAGAAAAAATGTCCTGTGTAGATAAAGGGAAAGGTTTAGGTAGAGATTGAAACCAACTGGTCATCCTTGGGATGTAGAGATGCAGGAAGCCTGGAAGAGAACTGGTAAATCCATTGCACTGTCTGAAGAGTAACAGAAGAGGAGCACATTTAGTACCATGGAGCTAGCTCAGTTCATTGCAGGCTGTGGTTAGCTGTAAAGATGAAAAAAAATCAGAGCTTTACATGGCTTTACAATTAAAACACTCAGAAACCTCAGACTAGGCCACCTGAACTGTACAGCATAATCTAAAAAATTAAAACATGGATTGGCTCCTCAGTTAAAATGAACAAAATATATGACTTTCAAATCCATTGCAAATGGTTGCACCCATTCAACTGAATATTGGGGAGGAAGGAAAAAATCACCTGTGGAGCAACAAGCCTTACCAGAACCAATGGAAGTATTAGGCAAAGAAGGAAATCAATAAAACAAAGCATCATGCGACCTAAAAGGGACCAATAATACATTGTGTTCATTTGAGTAGTTCAGGATCAAAGAAAGATTAAGCAGCATGATTTTTCTCAATATAATACAAGTTCTCACCACAGATATATATATATATATTTATATATAGCTATATTATCACATCAGCAAGATACTGAAAAAAAGATACGTTTAGATAATCTATGAAAGTGCGTTAAGTCTTTCTAGAGGTCTTCACAAAAAACATTGAAAAGCACTCCAAAAGAATAGCTAAAGGAAGAACTTGATCCAGCCAAGCATCTGTCTTGCAGGGGAAAAGTAAAAGCACAAAAAAATGGAGAATTTCAAAAATCTTAAAGGTTAATAAGGCCCCTTAAGAGTCTGTATGTGGCGAGTTTCATGATGAGCAGAGTGATGAAGAGAACACTTGGATGTCAAATCTTACAGCACAGACAGTGTTATTTAGGACAAACTAGAAAAAACTATGAGTGTCTCCAGTGTGACTCTGCAGCACTCGGTGAACTTCCAGAAAAATGGTTGGTGAAATTCCCCATCAGCAAATATATTTTAGGCAATGCAAATGAGACATTAATTTAAACTTTTCATTCACATTGCTGGGTATTTAATTAACCTAGGAAAAATTCCTGGGGATTGCTGTGGGCTACTCACTGGAAATCTCTATTCAAAGTGTAAGGGCAGTCTAAAAAGTGAATATGGATGTGGATGTACAGAGATTGAAGCAGAAAAATGAAAATATTCCTGTGCTATTTCAAAAAGTTACTGTTTTACCCCCGCCATGGGGTGTGTTCCCCAGTGCTGGTCACAGCTTTAAAAGAAGCAACAGTAGAGATTAAAAGGGTTTATGAGAAAGTGATGGATACACTTAACAAAATATATACAAAAGTACTCTCTTTGAAGATCTGCAGACCATTTAGATTGCGAATCAGATATATTAAAAATTCACTACTTAAATGATATATACAGACTCTGACACCAATATATAATGAAGGCATTTCTACTTTGTCCATTGTATCAAAATAAAATCTTATTAAAAAATATTTTAAAGATAAAACTAATTAAAATGAATATAACAGAAACCGTTTACCTATCACAAAATCTAAGTGACATATTCCTGAGTTTTTTTTTAAATTTATGCATTACATGAGAGCAAGTGCTCAGTAGAATACAACACCCAGACATTTATCTGAATAATAAGTTATATATTAATTAAATTATTATGTACTTCTCTTCTTCATGTCATGAACCTGGGTCTAATGAAATCAAAAAACCAAAATTTACAATGAAAAACATATTAATTGACCTGGTGTCTTCTTCAAAAGCAGTCTCTACCTATTGCAGTCTGTGACACAGCATCAGCCTGGATGAATCTGGTCTGATAAGGCAACTCTTACATTTTCAAATGAGGTGGGCTCTGGGTACTCCCAAATTCCTGAGCTTTTGTTACTGACTTCAATTAGAGTAAGGCTTCATCTCAAGGTTTTTTACTAATTACATCAGAAGGACAAACAACCTGCCTTTATCCCAATACCGTAAAAACCAACAAACAGCAGCATCTCCCCACTGCTACCTCACCAACGCTTTGCTGCTGTGACCAAGACCCCCCTGCCAGCAGGCAAAGGTTTCCCAGGACATCTCTGGGTGACAGGGGCACAGAGCTGGGGCTGTCTCTGCCAGCCTGGTGGCTCTGAGCTGCCCATGGCCACACCTACAGCTCAGCCTTGGCACCTTCTCAGGCAGCTACAAACACATCCTGTGCATGCATCCCTCCACTGGGCTTGTGGCAGTGCCCTGAGGGCTGCTGTCCCAGTTTTTATGGCCAGAATCCCACTCTTAGGTTTGAGTTGTGCTCCTGACAGCTCATGAGTGGAGCAGGAAGGGCAGGGCCATATCCAGCACTGCAGAGAGGAGGAACAGCAGCTTCTGACTCAACACAGAGCTGGGCAAAGCACAGATCCACACACATTTACATACACCCCTGTTTTCTCTCCCTTTTAAAACTGATTCCAGAAAAAAACCTGCAGCATTCTCTCAGGATGCTCCCTAGACCAAGAGGAATACCACTGGGAGCTGCTTCAAAGATTGTGCTTCATGCCCAAGCCAAGCTTAAATTACCCCATGTGAGCCTGCTGGTAGCTGTTCTATTATTGAAGAGCATTGGCTGCTCCTCCTGCAAATGAGCTGCATGCACATGCACAGATGCTATCTATAGAATTCACATATGGAGTGTGCACACACAAACCAGCTTGTGTCTGCAACTCTCTGTATATGCACACCTATATTAACTGTACAAATGTAATTCTGAGAGCATTTCCAGGCTGAAGTTTCAGATAAATGAGGGAATATACCCAATTAGATAACATGGCACTTCAGTGCCTGGTTGATATAAATGCACTGACATAAATTTTTCATAAGAACTTTACCTCATGTACTACTTTACCACTTAAAAGACCTGTGTTCTTTTCCAGTTCTGCTGCCATATTAACAAATTTGACTGCTGATTTTGTCTGTGTGAAAGCATGAATATATCTGCACAGAAAACTATTTTATTGTCCTTATAAACTCTCATTGGCTAAATACTTCTTTCATTGTCAATTGACATTAAATTGTAGCTACCAAAGAATTGAAGAATGATGAATACAGCGTTTTCTCTTAGGGTCTGTTTCAAAGAAAAAACAGAAACCAGAAACCAGTACTGAGTGTCTGTGGACTGTGACTGTTTAGGTTTGTATATTCAGTTTAAATAACATCTTTATGGTTCTCTCATCTGTGGGCTCTATGCTTATGAGAATGTATGTACAAATCTGGGAGAAATAAGTTATTTCTGCTGCCTCATCAAAGTTATTAATTATCTAAGACAGTACCTCAGTAATATTTAGATCTAAAGATGGTATTTAACTTCCACTGACCTGAGACAAAGGTTGTGCATCTTTTCTTATTTTATCTCGGAAAAAAAAATCCAGCACTATGTACACATTAAATGATATTTTCAGCTGATCTCTGTAAGACACCAAAGCCCCTACCTTCTGTATTTCCTTAGGAATCATAATAGAATTTTTCTAATAAACTATGTTAACTTAGCACTTGGTGTGACTCTCTGACACCAGTTATACCAGTTTTGTAACCAGTAACTTTCTGATGACATTTTAAAATGCTTTATGTATTTTCACACAGTTTTCAATTACTTCTCTATTTAGTTTTCTATAATTAATTTCTGGTGTTTTGAGAAATAACTAATTTGTATGACTGCATCTTGAGCTACCTACTGAAGAAAAACCCCAACAAAGAAACCTTCCTAGAAAGGCATCCACATCTCATCAACAATAATGTGAAATTTATTCCACCTAGTCCGCCGAGCTTTTAATTGAGCTTGTAATCAGCAGGTAAAACCTTCATGTGGTCATGTAACGGAACAATTTCTGTAACCAATTCGTGGTGAAGAAATAACTTTTGCAAAATAGGAAGGAAAAAGGAGCCCCTCCCCAGGTGAAGGCGCAGGCTGGAGCAGAGGAGTGAGCCTTGGGCAGGCAGGGCCCCACGAGAGGGCACTGCTTTCCTTCCAACAGGATCAGCATTCCGAGCTCACTCAGCACACCTCCTTCCATTCCTGCCTTTCTTAACGCTCTTTCTAAGCAGAGGAAACAGGTGGCCAAGCTGAATGCATCAATAAACTAAGAGGTGTGTACTATTGCTAGGCTGTGACTTGAAAATAAGCCTGCCATTTGAAATTAAATATAAAGCCTTATTCCGATTCTCTACTCACTGATTTGGGGAATGATGTTTCTAATCATTAACTAATTCAGACAAAATATATGGTATCAGACTTGCCATACCTAAATACATTTTTCAATATGTCATTTAGCTTCTCTTTTTAAAATTGTTTTGATCAAAAAACGGCAATGAGACTACTAAGAACAGGATAAATATTAATAAAAATTGGACTCGTTTTTGTAGATTTTTAATATACTTTTGAACCTCATCTCTTCAGAAGAATTTCATTTAAAGAGGAAGTTCTGTCTTTTTAATCTATATGCTCATGAACACCAGTGTGCTTTTGGGTTATCTACAAATTATGGAACTTACACCAGGGGTCTGACAGATAGCTGGGGATCTAATTTCCTCACTTGTCTCAGGAATGAACAATCATTGAAGTTAATCAACATTTTAACAACCATGAGTAATATATGAGGCTGAACAGAAAGAGATAATGTGAGTTCCAAGAGAAGCTGCAGCATGAGGGCTCCTAGAGAGAGGCAGCTCTGTGGGAGCTGCAGGGGGAGTGCTGGGCTGCTCTGGCTGCAGGCAGCCGTGCTGACCATGAACAGCAGCTTAACTAAGCCAGGCTTCTGGCCATGGCACACACTCCTCTGTGCTGGGCGGGGATGGGCTGCCCCAAACTCAAAGCCCAGGCAGGGATTTAGGGGGATCAGCACCCACCCAAAGGACGCCATCACAAAGCCACTTAACCATTTCCAGCATCGCCCTGGACTGAGGTGCAACGCCCTCACTCAAGTATGAGTGAAAAAACCTACAACAAATGGCAGCTGGGTCAGCCTAGGGCCTACTCACTACCATTTGAAAAATAAATGTATGCTTAATATATCCAAAAACATTCTTACTCATAAAATGTTGTCCATCCTGTTTCATCACTCTTCGTTGCTAAGAGACCACTGTTTCCATTATATGTCATTAATCCGAGCTCCAGGGTCTGTGTTGAGACCAGCTTGAGTCCGCCATTAGTGCCAACAGCCAGCGTGACAATCTGATTATCCGGCATCAGTAAGTGGCGGGGCATCCCGCTGGCGTCCCGGCGCACCTTCAAGGAGTTGCCGTTGTTGTCCATCACCTCCGTGACATCGTTGTCGCTGCTATAGGTGAAATTGTACAAGTACTCCCCAGTAACGAGGCTCAGAGTGTACTGGTGAATCCCATCAGCATTGAAGACATACAGCTCCTGTTCTCCTGGAGATGCAGCTTCATATTGGTTAAAGGAATTAAGAACGGGCCTGTTTTTACTGACAGCCCTAATGCGGATATTTCCGAGATCTGCTATGTAGATGGTACCATCTGGGGCCACAGCTAAGGAAGATGGTGAATTTAAGATGGCATCAGTGGCATACCCATCATCCCCAGCATAGCAATTACAGTTGACATCATTTTTGCAATCACAGTCTGAAGCTGCCCCTGCAAGAAGGCATATTTCTCCATTGGTAGTTACCTGGCGTAGCCGATTAATTTTTTTTTCATCTGTCTCACTGATGTAAAGAACTCCTGTGTGTGAGATGGCAATGGCACTGGCTGATTCAAGTGCAGAATGAATAGCCAGTTTGCTAAGAGAGTAGTCTATACCAGGAACCTGGCAGTGCATGGGGCGTCCAGCAATAATGCTAACTTGATGGTTTTCTGTGATCCGTAAAATAACATTGTTCTCTAGGACATAAAGGGAGTTGTCCATGGGATTGACAGCGAGATCAGTAGGCCACTCCAGCCGTACCTATGAGTTGCACAAATTATTACTGTAAAACTCGAAACTGAAAAGTACACTCCTAGTGTTTAAAATTCCACGTGTAACAACAGCAATTAGTGAGGGGTTTATCAGTGTAAATCATGAAACCAAGTCATGAATGGCAACTATTTCAAACAATGATTTTGTTTTTCGGAAATATTAAAGCTACGTGCAGTTGTAACTTTGGCTAATTGTGTTTCTGTGCAAGAATGAATGCTACACTGTGGAAGCTCTACAATAATTACAGAAAAACAGGCAATTAAGACAATAACTCCCATTATCTCAACCTTATTTCTCTATAGTTGCATAAATAAACTGTGTTAGCCACAGTAAAAAGGATGGTTCACTCATTTCAGTAACAAATCAAATACATTATCATCTTATGCTGCATAATGTATTTCTTAAGTGGCCAGGCAGTCATTGAAAATAGATGCCTATCTCTTCTAAGGCAGAGAGGAAAATAAATGCAGTAAGAATCTACCTGGGTGACATCCATGCTGGAATCACAGCTGAGAGGTCGAACAGCAGTTAGGTCATTGGAGCCTAGCAGGGTTGATATAATTCCATTCTGATCCACTTTTCTAATCATAGTGGCATCAACAAAATACATGAGACCATACTTATCCACTGCAATTCCTGCAAATATAAAACCCGGGCATCAGTGCCACAGTGAGGCTCCTGCTTCAATGAAGGCTTTGTCTTGCTTACAAGATGGTGAAATTTTTTTCACTTCCCCCACTCCTTCCTCCCTCCCAACCTGAGCATAGGTCCTGGAACCCTCCAAAAATTCACTGTTCTGCCAAAGAAATGGCATCAAGCAGGTTTATCCTTCAGGGCTTTAAAGAAAACCACAGAAATCCCCAAACATGCAAAAGACCCAGCAGAATGCACCAGCTTATTGCTAGATTCAAACTCTCTGATATATTACATAAACCAAATTAAAAATCATCCTCCCATTTTACTCAGAAATTTGAGGTATTGCTTTCTTCATCAGAAGAATCTAATGAGGATGAAGACTTTTTTAGATATCTTTTAATATACCTCCAAAATTTTGTGAAAACTAAGAGGACATTGTATTATTGCTGGATTTTATTTTAATTCTTTGACCTGTTGCAGTGAAAATACAGAAAGAACATCTGGTGTTTCCAGATGAAGACCCAGGAGTTGCCAGCCTATAAAAAAAGGGAAGGTTCAATGCCTGTCACACTGTGAGTCCTTAGAGAGGAAAGGCAGAGAATGGAAAGGTGCTCCCTCGGAGGAGCAGACAGATGCTGCTGCCTGTTGGGAAGGAGGGCAGCTTTTTTCTCACATGCCATTCCTGCTTTGATTTGGTGCACTGCCTTGTCCATTTCTCAAACTGAAAATAAAATATTGATCTAAAAAAATTCTGTCCTCAAGTGATTGCAGTGCTCATCCCACTGGGCAGTGAGAGAAGACAGAGCTTCATCTTTTTAATTTCTATGTGTTAACTGAAACTACTTCCTATACAAAGAAAAAGGACTTTCCATTTTGTGTACCTTTATGATCACCTAGTTATTTTCAGCCAATGAAAAAGCCCAGAGATGTTTGAAACACATGTCAATACACCTGATTAATTCATCCTTACAATTAAGATGAAACAACAGAGAAAAAAAAACTTAAAAAGAAACACAGCCCCAAATCTTGTATCATCTTGAAAATTTTTGTCAAAAATTAGAAACTGTAAAGGGCAAAAATACTTTTTTTTTTTCTCTGATTCTGAAGAAACAGGAGATACACGGAGGAAAAACTCACAGAAAAGCCACAGCAAGAAATTTCTCTCCCCAAAGACTGCATATCAAACAGTAATCAGTCTCCCTGTTCACATGCTTGTTTCTTGGAGTGAGCGGTACCCTGCTAATTTGTGTTCTGTTCTCCTTTTGCAGCACTCAGTGCCGGGGTAATAAAGTTTGCTTTAACTAAACAAAGCACGAACACTTGCCAATCCACTGTAATTAAAGCCCAGAATAAAAATCACCAAGCAAGGAGTGATTTAATTGCCAGATAATTATTTCCACATCCAGCCTAGCTGCACGCAGTCATTTTCTCCAGCTTCTTTTCCTCCTTTACCTCGCGGGCTCATTAGGGTTGCGTCCACTGCCTTCCCTCCATCCCCACATCTGGCTTCGTCAAAGGGCAGGCACTGCTCTCCTGTCCCTGCCACCACTTCAGAGTTACCAGCAAGGTCCTTGGTGCCCGTGAGGGACTTGACTTTGTATATCCGTCGGCTATTGGTGTCTGACACGTAGAGGGAGCCTGAAACAGGGTCCACGGCCAGATAGTATTTATGAGCAGGATTGTTGCTTTAGAGAAAAAGAAAGCATAAAACAGAAACAGCTGAGCAGTCTAGAAACTTCACAGGCTTTCAGAGCTTGGATACTCATCAGGCACAGAAAGATCTGGAAAGAAAGTCTGACACCTTGGAATGGAGGTGAGGTCTGAAGGACCATCACCTGAGGACTGACTTGATTAGGGCCTGGTCAGTGTTCAGAGGGATTGTAATTTTAAATCTCACTCATCTTTCTACACTGAACCTTGCACAGCAGAGCCCAATAAGCCAGAGCTGCACAGCAGTCTTTCCTCTTGATCTCTTTAGCCCTTTAGATCTGCTCCAGGTCAATTCTCTTCAGCTTATCTGTTTCCCCCCTCCCGCTACCTTGTTTAACTTCCTTTGGAAGCAGAAGTCATAGGAGTAGGATCAAAGAATCAGCTTCTGAGTTACTTAGATTACGCCACAAGATTTGTGAGGTCTTGTATAAATAGGAGGCAGAGGCATAACAAATTTATTTCTAAAGCAAATTTGTTCTCATTCATTCTTATCAAGAATGTAATTTACAGCAGATGAGGTTGGTTATATAACTAAAACCAGAGACTCCAAGTGTCTGACTTTAACTCCAAATCTTCTGTTATTGAAAAACTGGTCCTCAGTTCGTGATTGGAATGGGCGCTCATATGGAAAGCTACTTCTCTTCTGAAATATATGTTTTTTGACAGCTTGTCACATTTCAGAACTACTTTAGCAAATCATCTGCAAATTGAGAAATGTCAATCTTCACAATATATATACATTCACACACACAGAACTGCAGTGCAGAAATATTTTCAAAATCTTGCCTGGCTAGTTTTACTCAGTTTATTTGGATTTTAAGCATGATGTGAATTTTCCAGCCTTTGGAGCCTATGGGTGAGCATAAATAAGGTCAATGGTGGTTTCAAAGCATAGAAGACAAATGAAGACGGGAAGAAAAAAAATGAAGGTTACTTACCAGTAACCAGAAATATTTGCCTCCAAATATCCACACTCCTAGTTTCATGTGGCAAAAGTGCCCATCTCCAAGAGTGAGGATACACAGAGGTAAGCTATGATGGACATAAGCCATTTCTTGAGCAGAATCGCTGAAACTATGATAAAGCCACTTTCGGCAGATGGATCCATCGTCACACCAAGGTAACTGTGGTCATGTGGTCATGATTCCTCCAGCTTTGGAGGAATGAGGAGGCCCCAAAATATCACTTTCTACAGTTATTTTCCTCTATGCCAGTCTTTGACATGCCATGGGTTTAGGTCAATAATGGTTTGTTCTAAGACTGTAGAAAGTAGGAAGGAGATTGGTTGGATTGCAATTCAGTAGGCAGAGGCAATACCATCTGCTGAAGTCTAGGAGTGTAGAAATTAGAGATGAAGAAATACAATACACAAAAAAAAATACTTGGCAGGTTTATTTCATGCATGGATCTTGGAGTACTTTAAAAAGATGGGTGTGGCACCCATTTTACAGAGGAGGAAACTGAGGCACAGAGAGGTTAAGTGGTGTAGACAAAGTTATGCAGGGAAACTAGTGACATGCTTGAGATTAGAGGACAATCTCATTATTCTCCAAGTTTGTCTCCTTATCTTCAGCAGCAGACTGCACCTCTCTCCACTATACCCTTACCACATTCCTTCTCATCCCTCCAAAATAATGCTCAACCTTCTTTGTAACATAGAAAAATAGTCCTTTCCACTGTAGAGATTCCTCCAGTCTCTCAGGTATCTGAGCCATACAAACACCTGCACGTTTGTCATTGTTTGCAAACTCTGCTCTGTTCTCCCACCACGCCCCTTACACTGAACACACTCTGCTGTGGCGCTGGCCTTGTGCTGTACTTCACAAACACACCCAGACTTAGCTCAAGGTTGCCCTGCTGCTGGTGCCTTTTGCATGGCCCTTCTGAAACCAGGCACAGCCCCCACCCTGGCCAAATGGGCACTCGAGGCAGGCCCAGACAGGAGCTGAGCACAGACTGGAGCTGGGCACAGACACTGCTGCTTGCAGTGGAAGTGGGGGTCCTGCTGGACTCTGGAGAGAGCTGCTCACTCAGTGCCCAAGGGAGCTGCCACCCTGCAGGAATGGAAGGGTCTGTCTTGTTTTCACAGGTTTTGCCAGCCTGTGCCCACCCTTGCCTTCCCTCTGCCCTCAGCCAGCCCTAGGGTGTGCCCTGCTGCTACCAGGATGGGATAAGACATGAGTCAGGGTAAAGAGCAATGGCAGAACATGGGATATTTCCCTCCCTTTTCCTGCAGTCATGGTGCATCCATGGAGCTCCTCCTGCCTTTCTCCTCTGGGATCTCCCCAGGGCAGTTGTGCCAGGGGGTCAGTCACAAGCTCAGTTCCAGATCAGAGAGCAGCTCACTGGAGCTGCAGACCTGTTCCATACTCCTGCCCTCTTTCCTGAACTAGGTCAGTGAACAGACAGTGGAAAACTCTAAGCAAATTTTTGAGGGAATTTGATAGAAAATGACTGCTGGAAGGTAACATGCACTCACTGTGCTCCCAAAGAATCGATGGAACTATTACCTCAAACAGGGATTTATTTTATAAATGAGTACTCAATATTTCTCAAACTGGCATCTGAGCAATTAAAGACCTCTGCCTTTCTTTTCTCTGCACCATTGCAATCTTTCACTTGAATTATAGGAGGCCAAGGATTGTAACTTGTTTTAAAAGATTTTCCATGGCATTCAGTGTTGCTCAGAGGCCTCTGCCACTAATGTCTGTACCTCCAGCCCCCGAATGAATATGTGGTCACCACCATCTGCAGCCTCACTCTGCTCTCTGAGGGAGCCTGGGGCCTGGCAGCATGTGCAGCTCATTCTCCCTGTTCTTCTCACAGGTGCATCAAATTCTTGTTCAGGAGCAGCTTTTCTTTAGGTTTAACCAAAAGAGAAGCTGTCCAGAGCAAATCTCTAAGCAGATGGAAAATGAACCAGGCTTAGTTGAAGCAATAAGGAGCCTCCAGCATCACCAATAATCATTAGCAAACTGTGAATTAATTTACCCAGATAAGAATAGTTAAGGGCATAGTGTTACTATGCCAAAATACATCTTTAAGGGGAAATGACCCTGTTTAGTCCAGACCATCTATTGCATCAACTTGTATCACAAAAATGGAAAGTATGGTTTTAAAAGGGAAATGCACAGGACACTATGAAACAGTTTACAAGAGCTCTTCTTGTTCTTGCCCTTGATTTTCTCCAGGGTGAACATTCTTCCTGTTCCAGGTGTGACATGAAAGGAGGCACAAGTGTTTCCTATGCTGCAGCCATCCAGAAGACCTAGTGCTCTCCTCCTAACATCCAGGAGGGTTATGCCTCCCTCCTCAATCTCACAGTGACTGCTTCTAGTGGTTGCACACAGCCAGCCCCACAGGCTGGCTATTAAATGCGTTTGACAAAAGAAATATAAACTAAATTATGGCAAAAGACAGTGGGTTCAGAAAATCATTAATGACCAGAAAATGAGTATTTGACCTATATGCAGTCATTAGTGCTTTTGTCAACCTTTCTGGTGTTTGTGAGAATGCTGTTGTAGTTTACATTGACCATTTAGACCAATTATAGACAGCAGGGAGAGGTGTTTATCTAGAAGTTAACTTGGGGTTCATTATACTTGCATTCTACTAGAAATTTCTAATTACTGTCAGGACTTATTGGCTGCTTTTTGACTGCATTTTGTAATTGCTAATGCTTATCATATTCATAACACACAATTAGCACATAAAAATGTTTCTATATATGGTACATGAAGAACATAACATTACACAAGAAGCACAACACAAAAAGCAAACACAATGAAGCAAACAAACCATATCAAATTATATGGGAAAGAGCTCATGTCTTACCTATGTTTAAACTCTTTATTTCTTTATAGAAAGGGAACAGAAGAAAAAAGAACAAACAGTTAGCTGAAGAATAGATGGTAAAGCAAACATAGTATTTGTTTTATTTTACAAAAGGACACAGGAGAAGATATCTCTTTTGAGCACTAGCCTTAGCTTAGTTTACAGGTGAAGAGTGGCTGGGAGGGATAGAGCTGCAAGCGAATTCCCTACAGGAATCCCCTGCCCCCACCCCCCTCCCCTCATATTTAGGAAACTTTCTGAACCACTGAAAGAATTTTCACATGGAAATATGGGTAGCTTGAGGGCTAGGAGTGAGAGAAACTGGCAGCTCTCTGAATACAGAACTGGGCAGGGGGAAGCACTGGTTTTGGATATTGTTAGATGTGCCAGTTGAAGGCAACCTCTTTAATCAAAATAATTTTCCAACAGACTATTTCAGACTAATTTTTACTATGCAGTTTGTTTTTCTCTCCTCTTAGTCTCTAAAATAATTGCTTAAAGCAAGTTTGGATGCTCCATGGTATCTGTTGAAGCCTATCCAAGCCAATGTTAGGGTAAAAAAGCCCAGAAAGCCCCTTCTAAGTGAGCAGTAAGGTACTATACAATGGGAGATAAACAGCATTAACTGATCCACGGCTTACTGCCCAGACACAGAGCCAAAGGAAAAGTGTTCTCTACTTCCCACAAGAAAATGAACACAGCTTTTTGCTATGTTGATGTAATTTCCATTTAGGAATATGCACTGAACAGAGGAAGGAGGTTTGTGACTCCTGACCTGCAGCACTCCAGCAGCAGCCCCCTGCTTGCAGCTCCAGTGTAAAGCCCCAGGTGAAACCCTGGAATCCAAATTCCTGCTGGCCATTGCAACCAGGCACCTTCTCAAAGGCCAGTGTGAAGGGAATATGCACACTGGGATATTCTGACATACAAAGGCATTCAAGATTTATAGGGGCTTATGTGAAACCAAAATGACATCAGCTGTGAAATCTAAACAAAGCCACGTATTTGGTTTGTAGTACTTGTGGACGTACTGGTTGCAACATAATCCAAACTACTTGACAGGAGCTGAAGACTCTGCTCTCATTCACACTTACATGGCTCAAATCTTCAAACTCTTACCCATGTAACTCATGCAGATTTCAAGATGAGCAGTGAATCACAATTACTGCTATAGATTATGTTGGCTGGAATGGACCTTAATTCCCTTTAGAGGAACGGGGGTAAAAGAAATCATAATGTAATCCTAAAGTCTGTAAATCCTAAAAATCTGTATGTCAAGTCCTTTGCAGCTGTCCAACAGCACTCACAATGCATCAGCTTAATTGTTAATTGCTTCTAGTTAGAAGCTAAAGAAACTATGCTATGGAAAACAGACTTTTATAAAGGAGGAAGTGGACAACAGCAGATAAAAATCTATCTCTGTTTCTTTACTGATGTCCTTCCCAATTTTCCCTCACATGACAAAAACCCAAGTTCCCTCTCAAGCTCTCTCACAGAGGGAGAAAGCAAAGTACTCACACTAATACTGTTGTAAATTTTGAGGCAACATTTTCAAACATAAGGTAGGCTAGGAAACGGTCACTGCCTGATATTGGTAAGTGAAGTGCATAAAAATGCATTATAAGAGATATATTAATCTGAAAATGTTTTCTCCTCACCTATAAAGCTGTAGTTTATTTACTAAAAAGCTAAAAATATCTGAGCAACTTAGAAAAACAATTAGCATATTCTGTATAATGCAGAGTTATAGTGCATATTGATATAAATATTTATAACAGGTCACACTTGCATTCCAGCTACCTTCTGTGGTTTAAACTGAGCTGCTAGCAGAAAGCACTGGATGATCCATGACTTAAAAAAAAAATATATATATAATGAGGCAGCCTGATGGTGTATGAGGTAGGTGTCAGAGAGTGATTTCAGAGTTGAATTGGCCTGAATCAGATCTCTTTTCTTTTCTATAGAATCAGAATTCACAATAGTGATATCAACAGAATGACATGAATAGAAGAGAGGTGTAAAATAGAGATAGGCCTCCTATTCTTTATCAGTCCAATCATTTTGCACTTTTTCCCACTAATTAAAAACTAAATGTGGAAGCAGAGGAATTGGTTATTGGTCATATCATTAAAAAAAGACTTGTGACCTAAATTCACTCAATGTACTTTGCAGTTCTATCCAATTTCCAGGAGCACCAATGCTACTGCCTGAGTGGGCTCCAGGAGGGGCAGCAGACAGCCAGGGCACGCTATTTTCCCTCATTTTTCTGCAATACTCTGTAGTGCTGTAAGTATAAGGTCCAGTTACATGAATGAGGGTTTGAAGCAATAGCTCTTGCCTCTCCTGGAAAAATGAAAAAAGGAGATGGAACAGAAATGGGTGAAGTGGTACATTCTACACTCATGCCTTCCCTATTAAGTGATCAAATCTTAAGGTTGGAGCAGGGCATGGGACAGGGGGAAAGAGTTAAAATCTTAAAAAGATTTCTGATGATGCAAAATGAATCTGTATGTCAATCTGAACTGCACTTGTCAACCTACAGAAAGAGACTCACAAGCATGGAGAAGAAATGTGAAAGTGGATCTCAAAACCACTGGCAGGAGAACCTTCCCTCTGACCTCATGAGATTGTTACACCTTTGCCTGTCACTGTGGCTCAGTACCTAAGGGCAGTCAATTCTAGACTTTTCAAACAAAAGATGCACTGAGGGAGGACTGAATCAGTGACTACTAACGAGACAGAAAGTGATGGTTTGTACTTTCTGTGCAAGTTCATTTCTGCTCTTAAGTCCTTCACTTTAGTCAATGGTTGGGTAAGTTACAGACTTTGAACTATGCATTTCTGTGCCCCATTTCTCCACTGGAATTTAAATAGGTTGAAAGTGACAATGTTTTTTAAAATTATAAGAAGTAATGGCAAAGGCTGATTTAAGCACAGGCTCCAGAAGCGAAGCGCTGAGGTGAAGCCTTACCTCAGCTCCAGTATGCTCGTGACATTCCTGGAGGGGAAGATACGCCGAATATAGTTAAAATCCCCAACAAAGAGACTTCCATCAATACCCACTGCCAGTGCTACAGGGGCCAAGAGCTTATTTCCTTCTGCCAGACCATTGCAGCTCGGACAGGATATGCTTCTGCGGCGCCCGTTCCCCATAATGCTGGTAATCACAGCCGGCTGCTGAGTGAGAAACTGATTTTCTCCGTTGCCTTTGTGCAATATACCTAAGGACAGAGAGGAGAAGAAGTGGTTATTACCACTATTCATTGCAGGGGACTTGAGGCTGTTTTCTTTTCAACAGCTGCTTTTAGGGACTGTACATTGAAATGATTGGCATTTGGTTTTTCAGTGGTTCAAAAAGAGCAGAAGCATTTTGTAGTAGTAAAAATAAAGGTGTAATGAAGATTACACCTACACACAGACACATCCACAGACCCAAACCTACACCCAGACTCCTTTGGTATTCATTATGAAAGAAAATCCTGCCATACAGCTCTTGTCTGGGACTGTGGTTTCGATGGTTTCTGAGTGGGTGGAGAAGAACAGTTCCTTATTTGTGTCTCACTCTAGTTTCCTGTATCATGTTTTGTTTGGAATTCTGTGCCAACCTTACTGTTCTCTTTCCACCTCTCAGTCTTTCACACATTTTTAATGGAAAATGAAAAATGAGAAATGGAGGAACCACAGAAAATGATAGCTCAGAAAATGAAAAGAGAAAGATCAAACTCCCAGAAGGGCTGCTAAGGATCAGAGATAAAAAGCAAGAGGGAAGCTGGTGGTACAGGTCTCTAATAGACTTCAAGAAAATGCCTCCAAGATAGGATTTATCTTCAAAATATTTGTTCAAAGAGCAGACCCCTGCTCCAAGAAGGGAGTAGATTTTCTGACAGTGTGACCATATTCTGCTTTATCAAAAACTCTGGAAATCTGGCTGGCAACTTTCAGCCTCATGTTGTTGTGGAAATGAAGTTGTATGACCCTGACATAACTGGCTCCCCACTGGTGCAAACACTCTCTGTTGGCATGTACTGCCTAAATACGGATCCACTGCCCAGCACTGGAAGTGAGTTCAAATAGCCTTATCTTGCTAATTCTGAATAATAATTTAGATTTATTAAGCAGAAATACACTTTTTTATTTGGAAATGATCAGCAGGAAGGCTGCAGACAACACTTTGCACGGAACAAACAAAATGTATGCTGAGCATTCAGCTCCCAAAGAGTTCTTGGTAAAATACAAAGATCACGAAGATTCAGCTTAGGACATGGGAAGACAAAAAAAAAAGTGAGGAAAAAACAAACAGGTGACTAACGAGAAATACAAAGGAGACTCAGTATCTTGTCACAGACTCCTACTCCTTGTAAGCTCCATCTCAGGTTAGGGGGAAAAGGAGGTCAAGCAAAAGGAACCAGGAACAAATGCGGTTAATATGAGAAAAACAGGGAAGACAGAAAGATATTACAGGGGAATAAACAAAAAACAGAATAGAGGATAAAGACTGGGACTTTAACCAATTCAACCTGTGCAGAACAGTAAAAAAAGCGTTGAAATTCTACAAAAATTTTCTGAAAATTGCAACATGCCCCATACCTTACTGAGCTAAAGATGAAATTAAAAGAGTGAGGAAATCACATTTTTGGAAGTGTAAGTATAATGAAAATAAAAACTCCCTGTAGGACAGCAAACACATGGAATGAACTAACTCACCACTCTTGACATTAAGTACATGATGTTTATCCAGAGACCATCCTCCTAAGTTTGAGGGATCCAGTTCAAATCCTTGCAGCAGTGCTGTCCTCTTCTCCCATAAAATGAGACTGGGGCAAGTCTCATATTCAAACCCTACAGACACTGAAATGAAATAAAATCTAATATACTTGCTGAACAAACACTGAATTAAATGTCCAGAGCACATTCAAGTCATCGAGTATTCCAGTCCCCCAGACTCCTCAAGAAGATGGAGTGATTATATTCCTCACTTTTATTCTACAATATTATATTCAGATCTTTGACTAGACACAAATTTGAAACTTCATTCACATGTACTCTGCAGGGATCTGATCACTTCTATTTTAATAGCTCACACTGGGAAGTGATGGGTTTGCTGAGAGTGAGAAATAAAATTTTTAAAATATAGTAAAATTATAATAAATAATTAAAAGTATCAGATAGCAGGACAAGATAAATTCTTAATTTGCCAGGTGTTCACAGCATTTATTTAGCATATTCATTTTAAATACCATATACCAACGTGCAGGGAAAACTTCATGTCCATTTAAGCACAATTATACTGTAAGCATTGCACAGGAAAGCAATATCCCATGCAGTATCATAAAAAAGAAAAGCTATAGCAAAGAAGAATTTAGAAAATACAGAAATTAATTAATATTGTTTTAAAAAGATCTGCTCTTTCCACACTGGCACAGCTCTGATGCTCATTTTTAACACTGTTGTATTAAAATTATTCAGAGAGTAAATGAAAACTGAAAAATATTATGATGATCACTCTTCTTCCCATCCACTAGAACCAAGCTAACTAAAAATAGCTGTAGAACTACAAGACTGAACAGCATTAGAGGAACAGCATTTTCATTGCAAATGTGTTATACCACAAGAGACTACAATAACGGTATGTGTGAAAACTCAAATGCACTGCAGACTGCCAGCCAGTCCAGCACGAGGATCATTTTATAAGTAAAGAAAATAAAATTGTAATGATGGATTAGGTTTCACCTAAGTTCCTGTAGCCAGTTTTTCCTATTGTCTGGTCTAAACCTTCTAAGTCAGGCACTGAGCAGGAAACCCAGGCATGCTGATGGAGTTTAGACCCTCTGAATATGATCTTGAATGTGTAAAAGAACCGTAATACAAAGATAAATTATGTCAGGGAGACAAGAACAGTTCAGTCTACATGAGACCTCCATAAGGAAGTTTGCAGTTTTCTTATTTAGAATTATAGGTGTTACTTGGAAAGTTTTGGAGCTTGTATATGCTGACTTACCCACTGCATCTGACAACCCATAAACCTTCTGACCATAGGCATCTGTTTTGTCCCAGATAAATGTATATGCCAAGTTGGGAGATGCCTGAAATGATTTTTGGAACAAATGCCCTTCTACTGCTACCATCAAATGAACTTTAATCAGATTCAGTGGCACAAGTGTCTGAGTCATGATGATCTTCAGTAGGGATTTGTATCCAGCAGTGCGGGAACTCAAGTAGCTGAGCTTTATACTTGAGCCAGGGATCTCAATTTCTTCATGAAGAACCTGGGAAGGAAAGAGATCAAACACTTTACACTAATCATTTTTATTTAATCTGTCACCTTGTGTATTCCTATGAACTTATGTCTTTTACTGAGAGTGGATGTCCCCAAACCAATACAGTTTAGTTGACATTTCTGACAAATAATTATTTGGTGTCTGTGTACACATCTTTTTTAAGAGCCCACTGCTGGCAAAAGGGCAAATAAGCACAAACATTTTTACTGCAAGCTATATGCAAGGGAAACACAAGAAATATCACAGGAACACACAATTTCCACTAACAGTATAAAGCCTAACTGAATACAGCAGTGAAGAAATAGCACCAATAGAGTTTGCTTTTGTCCTAAGTAAAAAATAAGGAGTCTGTGGTCAGCAGCACATGTCCAGCCTTTGCAAAATTCTCTTGAAACACCTAAGCTGACAACTGAAACATACAGATATACTTGATATGTTGTATGATAATGGGAATGTGCAAGGGGATCAAAGATAAATGTGAGTGACATAAACCTGGGATGTCTCCTGCAGCCCTCATCAGAAAACCTGGTACCTGCCAGAACCAATGCAGCTCTGCAGAGACATTTGCTGAAGCAATTGCAGGGGACACGTGGTGGCCCTGTGCTCAGGTCAGAACTGTCACCTGAGCACTGATTTCTCTACCCTGTTCACTCACACTGTTCTTACCTGGGTTTCTGGAACAATGGGATTGCGGCTGGGAGCATCACTAAAGAAAGTTGAAAGTGGTGATGAAATGATGACTGGGTCAGGACGGACAAACCCGCTGAGGTCACAGCTGGGAATGGAGTTCTCCTCCGTCTTCATCACAAGTGTGTCCATGGCATAGAAGCTGTTCCAGGGCAGCCACACTGTCCTTTCCTGGCTCATAAACGGGGCCCGTTCAAAGTGCAGCGTCAGGGAGGCTCCCCCGTTTGCAACCAAGTCAAACCTAGAAAAGTGTGGCCTTTAGAATTGACAAGACTGAGTAATTCCAGTAATCCCATTCCTGGCTAATGACTCAGCTATAGAGGCATACCAACAATGATGGGTATTTGTCTGGTTTTGGCTGGGATAGAGTTAATTTTCTTTCTAGTTGTTGGCGGAGTGCGGAGTTTTGGATTCAGGATGAGAATGATGTTGATAACAAAGGGATGCTTTTATTACAGAAGAGCAATCCTTACACAGAGTCAGGGCCTTTCCTCCTCCTCATCCCACCAGGGAGCAGAATGCGAGCGAGGAGGGGACACAGCTGGGAGAGCTGACCCCAGCTGAACTGAGGGATACCCCAGATCATACAGTGCTACTGTCATTATATAAACTAGGGGAAAAGCTGCTCAGAACCTGGCTGGGAATTAATTTATCTTTCTGTTATTTTCCTTTTTACTACAGTTTTTATAATTATTATTCCAGTTATTAAACTATTTTTATCTCAATGCCAGATTTTTCTTACTTTTACCCTGGTGATTCTTTCCCGACACTGCTGGAGGTTGGGAGACTGAGCAGACCATGATTATGTTTTAAATGTCATGGTTCAAATGATCAATAATGGGATGTGAACCTGTGGCAACTAAACAGCTGAAAACCAGTCAAGACAAGCAATGATTTGAAGTCATTTGGACAAAACTCATTCTGATAAAATTATAACTTTTGTATTAAATAATTGAAAAATACCCAACAAACAAACCACCACATTTATTATTACAAGCCACCTTTATATAGAAACAGTAGAGAAGCCAAATGCATTCTGAGCAGGACACTGAATTATCCCTTTTCTAAAAGATCCTGTCCATCAAACATAGAATGGGACACATGGCAGTAAGAGAACAGTAATGAAAAATGTTCTACAAGTAATAATTCCTGTCCCTAAGATAACTGATCTATCATTTTTCAGACAACTTAGGTGTTTACTTCCAACCCCTACACAATCACTGCAGTAATGTGGAGCTGTACAGGCATTTGAAACCTGGCTTAAAGGAGAAATGCTTCCAAGTTGTTCTGACAACAGAAACAGGTATCAGTTGTTTTATGTAAATGTTGGCAATGTAACAAATTACTCAATGATGCCAATAATCTATGCAGATTTAAATATTGTTCAGCTCACCATTTACTGCAATTTCAAACCACTGAAATCAACGTTATACTTTTATTATAATAGATTAATATACTGGATATTATGGAGCTTAAATACTCCCTATAGTTCAGTTGACTCCTATTATATTATATCAATTCTATTGTTTTTATGCAAGATCAAGATAAAATGGCAAATGTTTACAATGCCTGTGTCAGATAAACACAGCCAGTAAACCAGATAAACCATGACACACCGACTTTTGTTTATCTGAATTTGTGTGCATTTCAAATAAGCCGATACAGGGGGGGCAAAAGCACTTTTTTGCACAGCAGGAAATTGTCTAAATATATTCAATTAGAATCTTTTGATTACATTCTATCCTGAAGAAACTCAAAAGAGAATGTATCTTCAAAAGCAAAGAGAAACAGAAGGGAAATTGTAACAAAATATACTATTCTATAATGATGCTTTCTTTTTTCTAGAAGTGTTAGCCTGCTCTGCATTTAAAAATAAAATATTTCTTGTCTCAGCTGGATATTGCTGCAGCCCACAAATGTTTTCATAGATACAGAGCAATTTATTTGAAAGAAGTCTGCCTGCTAACACGTCATTATCAGAAGTCAGCCTGCTCGTATTTACATGCAGTTAGTATTCAAAATGCCGTGTGAAAAATTACTTTTGTGTTTACTTAATAGCTCTTTGCCCTGGGAGGCAGGCAATGCCTGGTACCACATGGTTCCATTAGATCACACCATCTGTTAATCAGCAAAGACACTCCACAGCACACAGGGGCTCAGTGGAGCAGGGACACTCACGTGCCATCCTGGCGAGTGATGGTGTAGCCGTACTTTGGATACTTGACAAACGACACGTTGACCCCAACTAGAGGAGTCCCATCTGTAGTCACCACTTGGCCTCTTATGAGAGACACAAGACTGAAAAAGAAAGAGAATTAAAGGTATTAAAGCTAATTACAAAAGTGAGATTATGTCATTTATAAGTGAAGTAGTAGAACACCTGTACCTCATTTACTCTAAATACAGTTTTACTCCAAAGGATTTTAGAATACTGAGGGACCACAATATTGCCCAGCTCCCTCTATACACCTAAATCAAGAAAACGCTTGTTTATTCAGTGAGAAGTGTACACAGAATGGCAGTCAGTGCTTTTCTTGCCTCATTGTCTAATGAGGCTTTGCAGAGTACAAAGCTCCCTCCCATTCAGCCAGGCTGGAGCTGTGCCCCTGCAGCCACACTGAAACTCCAAAACCTCCCTGCAGGGTACAGTACCACACCTTTGGGTGCCAAAACACACTTGAAAAACACAGAGCAATGCCACATCTCTGTTTTGTATGACCAATTCTTCACATCAAGGTTCAAATTCCCTCATCTTAGGGAATGACTGATGTCTGTACACTGCATTCCAGCCTGGTTTGGAACGTTTGCTTGCACTTTGCCAAGAAGAGGATTTGGTTTAAAGTCCAGCTTTACACACAGGCAAGACAAAGCATTTCTTTGGCCAGCACGATAAGCAGCTTTGTTTAACCTAAGGGAGTTGAAGATGAGCTATTCCTCTAAGAGGCACAGTCAGTTTTCTCTCTTAGGCATGTGCTCTGCTGCTGCTAAGTGCACAGCAGGCACAAAGTGCTGCTGCTCCCAGCTGGAGAGGAGGTTCCAGCCCCTGGCTCCTTTCCCTTCCATCTTCCCTGAACCCTGAGAGAAGCAGACTGGGGAGGGGGAAGCTGTTTGGTAAAAGGGAAATGGTACAGGAAAAGCTCTTGGTAGATGGCTTCCATTGCTACACTGGAAATGTGAAAACTGGAGAAGGTGAAAACAAGGAGAAGGTGAAGTCCTCTTAACCCATAATCTCAGGGACTGTAAAACTGCACTTTGCTGTAATCGTGGGTGAAAAGATTTATCTATTCATTGTCTGTGTCTCCAGCACGAGCCTCCAGCTCTGCTCTGCTGACAGAAGGGGATGAAGAGCCCTTCCCAGCAGGACTGGGGCTGCTCCCAGAGCCCAGCAGGCTCCAGGCACAGCACCCTGAAGCAGGAGTGTCTGAGCAGGACAGGGGGATTCACCAGGCTGAGCTTGGCCGGACCTGACAAACGCTGCTGGGCCCTGGGAGGGCCCCTGGCACAGACCTGCTCCTTCCATCGCTCCCACCAGGGACGGTTTGCAGCCCTTTTCTGCCCACTCTGAGATGTTCAGGGGCTGTGAGGTACCTTTCTAACTGTATATATTGCCCATTTAACAACTATTTCCTCATATTTTTATTCCAGAGAGGGTGCAATATTTTCTTCTATATTACATTTAAAAAAATCTAATGAATAAAAACGAGCCATTTCTGTTACTTTTCTTTTAGGACTTTCAAGTGCTTCTTGACCTGTCAGGTCAAGTTTTAATTTGCTAAATCAACATTTTGTAACAGAATATAGAATTTAATATAAATTGAAACCTGTTGAGAAAAATCTGCTTGGGAACACATTGGACCAAGATAATTGTTTTGGCATTATTCATTTTGCTTGAATTATTTTATGTGACAAACACACAGAAATAGTTGCAGGGAAAAAAATCACTCACGCTTCTCTAGGGAAACTGTGCTGAAAGTAGATTTAGAAAGAAATTGCCAGATGGCAGAAGAAAACTAATAATGCTCATGACTTAATTTTTTCTACCTTCAATTTTAAAATTTTAGGAAATAATTTGAATTAAAATATTTTGGTCAATAATAATCCTTTTTATTTCTAAAATTCTAAATAAGGAACACAATGGATATTAGAATAAGCTAAAACATAGCTAAAATATGGATTTATAAGAAGCAATGTTTTGACTAATAGTCACACATACAATCATCTTTGGTAATCTTTTGAAAGTGTAACAGAAAAATTGAACTGATACAGGAATTATATATTTTTTTGACCAAGGAATTTAAATATATAAAAACAAATAGTTTTTTTTTCCCTGAAAACATAATTTAATCTTATTTCTGCACAGAAAAAAAATACATTTACCTATTTTAGCAATCAATAAATTTTATGATTTATTCCTTCAGCAGAGTAGGAGATAATTTTTTTTTCTTAAACTAAGACTGGAAAAAAACCCCTAACCATTATTTTGCCCCTTTTTCATGTCTTTCAATGGAATGAGAGACTGAACTAAGCAAACAGTTTACAAACACAGGAGCTACTTTTTGAGACAATGGCAGTTTCAGAATATGGAAAAGTTGGGAGTCCAACTTTGTGGCACTTTTAAAAAGACAAACCCATCCATTCTAAAACTTAAAATTTGACACTGTCCATTAGATCCTAAAATTGGTACCAAAAATAGCAGCTGAGCCATAGAATTATTGGAAGTACCTTCAAAACTAGAGGTGGAGACCAATTTTAACATCACTAATAGATCATTTGCAAAGATATATTAAAATCTGCAGTGTAGCTCAGATGAATAAAACAGAACTAAGACTCCTACCACGAGGAATATAAAAAAAGATCTAAAGTTTCCAGTGAGGGTTTTTTTTAAAGGAGTCTCAGAATTGAAATGCTCAGCTCCTGTTTAGTTTAGAGCACTAATTCATAGAATCATAGAATGGGTTTGAAGGGACCTTAAACATAATTTTGTTCCAACCCCCTGCCTTGGGCAGGGTCATTTTCCACTAGATCAGGCTGCTCCAATCCCCATCCAACCTGACCTTGAACACTTTCAGGATTAAAAAAGAAAAATTACCACAAATTTAGGTGAAAAGAGAACATTTTTTCCCATTTTTTTAACAACTCCATGTGTATATGCATGGAGTATTTTATAGAAAGCATAAAATCTCTATTACATAGAGTAGGATCCAACAGGGGTTTCCTGGTGGAATATGGAAATGATTGCGTGCAGCATAGGGGTGAGTACAATGGGGACCTGCCTGGTGTATCCAGAAACATTATGATCCTCTTTTCACAGACAAATATTTAGGGACATGCTCTACATCAGCCACTAAGCCTGTAATGGGATCCTGACTGAGAAAACAATTTCCCGTAATGAAGTGCAATCCTTTGGGTGTTATCTCAAATGAAGCTCTTTCTTCAGTCATAACTTTGGTGATATGAACATAAATAATATACTGATCAATTTCTTAGCATCTTTCCATGGAGACCTATTTATATAATATTGATAAATATCAGTCTTCTTGTAAGCATACAATGGCATTAAATATTAATTAATGAAGTCCTGGCTTTTAGAGCAATTGCAAATATATAATTAATAATCTTAGAAAACACACATAGAAAAATAAAAAAAAAGAAGAAAAAGAAAACCTAGTCAGGTGGATCAATGCTACAAGTAAAATGGTTTTATGTAAGGAATAAATAATAAAACTCCATCAATCAATGGATTTTTAAAATTATTTGAAACGCTATTCCATTATTGAAATTTGTGCTAATGGCACTACATTAAAAATGAATTGGAAACTAGTTAGTGTTTTCCCTTTTTCTAGACTGCAGTCTTCATAAAATATAAACCTCAGAAGCTCCTACTCAGTGGAAGAAACCTTCTGGGCGTTGCCACACTGTTAAAATGCTAATAAAACTCTGTTATAAAATGGAGGCCACATCATAAACTGCACCAGCGTGGTCTCAGTGTGATCAGTGCCTGTGAGATGAAGCACCTGCAAGCAGCAGCTCCTGTTAAACCACAAACAGAATCACTGGCAGAAATTTTCCCATGCAATGCACAGATCCGGAGTGTCTTAGGCTGGACATGGGGGTGTGTATTCTCTTCCTATCTGTCAGAGGTGGAGCAGATATCTTCTGCTCATTGGGCAGTTTTTATCCCTCCCACAGCCAATCCTCCCTCCAGGAGATCTCTGCTGTTCATGGGCCATTAATTATTATCTTCAGTTCATGGTCAGTGAGTGTCCTTGCATGGCTGAGAAAATTCCAGCATCCCGTGAGGAGATGCTCTGCCCAGGGGAGGAGCCGAGCATTCCTACCTGGATCCAATCTGACCTGGGAACAGCACAGCAGCCTTTGCCCCCTGCATTCCCAGAGGAGCAGCTTTCTTCCCCCTGCATTCCCAG
>QUSF01000017.1:13125974-13324897 GCA_003676055.1 Chloebia gouldiae | reverse complement strand
CCCCAGCCCTGGAGCTCCAGAGGAAAACTCCCCCCTTGTGCAGGATCCCTGCTCCAGCAGAAGCACAGCTGGCACTGCAGGAGGGCTGAGCCACCCTGGCATGGGGCTGAGCCACCTCCCTGACCCACAGCCTGACAGGGCTGCTCTGACTCTGGCACTGTTTGGTTTTGTTTGTGCTATTGCATTTGTATTAGTTTTCCTAGTACAGAACTGTTACTCCTATTCCCATATCTTTGCCTGAGAGCCCCTTAATTTCAAAATTTAAAAAATTCAGAGGGAGGGGGTTTACATATTCCATTTCAGGGGAGGCTCCTGCCTTCCTTAGCAGACGGCTGTCTCTTCAAAGCCAGACAGGTGTCACGTTCCCAGCTGCTCCCTGCTGTTGAAGGGGCTTTCTCACCTGCTGTTGAAGGGGTTTTCCCCAGGGATGATGTGGGTGCTGTCCTTCCCCACGAGCAGCTTGATGCGGTCGTAGAAGGACCGGACGGCCGGAGCGCCGGCGTGGCTCTGCGGGATGATGTCCAGCGGGTCCCGCGAGCCCCGGCACAGCAGGCTGTTCTGGCAGGTGGCCTGCAGGCAGCAGTCAGGGTCCAGGCAGTCCACCAGCCCATCTGAAAGGTAACAGGCACTGAGATCCAGCACAGAGCTCTGGAGCAGTAATACCCATGGAGAGCTTAAAGCACTGGGAAAAACTCTTAAAGGTCACTCTTCATACCATCCCGTGCCCCAAACCTGGTAATTCAGTCAACACTGCCATGAGGATGGCAGTCATCCTGCCATGAGGATCAGGCTTTTGAGCACACTGCTTAAAAAACACTACAATTAATGTAAATCTGCATTAAATGAAGATAAATCCCAAGAAATCTGTCACGGGCTGAAATTAGGCAAAAGGAAGTGGAAACAATAAAGGATTTCTGTTTATTTGCTTGTTTGGGTTTTTTTTTTTGGTTTTGTCTTGAGAATTATGCTGTTCTATTTTAATTGTTCTGTTTGAGGAGCTGAGAGGAGATGGGGATGACAAAGTTCTCATTACCTAAGTAAAACACAAATTATACTGTAAACATTTTGGCAGTTCCTAGGGAAAGGCTGCTGGAACTCCCACATCCCATGGATACCTGGCTCACAACTTGTGTGTGTGCTTGGACAAGGAAGGATCAGTCACAAAATTTGTGGGTTCAATCATCATATTACAGATTAGGTTATCTATAATGAATATTTTTAATATGCATTTTTAAGAAAAAAGATAATTTTAACACCAGAAATTAAAAGGGAATCAAGGGGGAGGTCAATCTGTATACTTAGATAAATAACAATTTTAGCACATACAGTAACAGTTCTAACATCATCTCATTTGGTATTATTACTTAACTATGTTCTCTCAATGGAGTTTTACTATGATTTAGAAATTATTAACCATTTGCTTTGAAATATTATAATCTCAAACAATTTAGAAACTTTTGTTCATCTACTCTGGCAAGAATCAGGAGCTCAATCTGCAATCTACTTAGGTCTGTAAAACTTCCCAAGGTGTATCAAACTGATTTTTGAATACAAATATGGCCTGGGCATATATTCAATTCATACATAAGAGAGAGCATTCCAGTATGGAGGCAGACAAAAGTACCTTAGGGTAAGATCATTACTCATGTATTTTCAGGATTTTCAAGCACACAACAGACCAGCACAGTGATAACTGGGAAAACAACAACCCAAAGGAAAAAAATCAATCTAAAACTACAAAAAAACTTTCTTATTTTACAATTAGCCTTTTATTTCCAACCCATTTTGTGTGCCTGAAATTACTGTGCCTGACCTGATTTAAAAACAAAATTGCCAAGTTACTCTGACAACGTTTCATTCGGGCCTCTAAGGGGATTTAAGTCAGACAAACTACCTTGTTGTGAGAGCTATATGTTGCTTTAAGGTCACTCGCCTATTCACATTAAGAGCTCCATTCATCTTGAAATTCTCTCCAAAAAGGCTGCAGGATCTTTCTGTTTTGCTACAGCTAATTTTCTCCCCACTTTATATAATCGTTCTGAGGACATCATTAGCTTCAGGGTATAACTCAAGGCAGTTTTCCTATTAAGCTCTGAGAATTCCTCAGCTTCTCCCCAGTCTGTGAGACCTCTTCAGCTATGAACTGAGCTTTGCCCACTGTTAAGTCCACTCAGTTGTGTTACTCAGATGACCACCAGACAAGGAAATCCTATCAACACACTAGAAATAACAGAGGCAAACCACAGGATATAAATCACTCCCTCTGACAAATTTACATTTACCTATTCAAGCTGCTCCATATTTTGGCCATAGCTGTTATTAGAGGTGAGCACAAGTTCTGCCTGTAATGCCCTCATCATGCAGCTGATTATGGGATGCTGTAGCCAAACACTTGTGATGACACCATGAACTTGGAATGGGCATATCAATCCCTCAGGCTCCTGTCACTCATGTGAATCACATCTTTATGCTCACGAGCCCCCTTGGATATTGTCTGACATTGCAATCTTCAGTAAATTACCCTGCCACTGCCAATCTCACCATTATCTCACAAACAATCAAGCAGGCAATCAAACTGTTCTGAATTGCCAGTTCAGGACCTGGGAGGCTGGAAACATCTCCATTCAACAACAGGGAAAAACCTGCCTGTGATTCCTTCCATGTAAGAAGGTTTTGCTGCAGTTCTGTGAAGTCAGACTTAGATGCTTAAAACAATATTTAGAAAAGACAGGCATAGAGCATAACATAATTTACTTTTTCAAACATTATTACTAATATGGCTATACTCCCCTGTAGTAATTTATCCTCAGATGGCAAGATTCAGGATTTAGGGTATTTTTGCCTCATGTGAACTAGCTGATCCAGCTTGTTGCAACAGCAGCAGCGAGGTCTGGGTCTGTTCAGCACACACAGCCAGGCCCTGGGCACTACTGCTCGGTATCAGGCTGAGACACCACTGTGCTGCTCACACCCACAGCTGCTGCTCCTATTGACTTTGCTGCTCTGACATCTCTGCCTCCATGCATGAAAGAGTAGTGGTTACTGTAAGAATACATCTGTTTTTAGCTCACTTTTGCTTAATTTGCTAACTGGACCATTATCACAGAATGGCTGAGATTGGCAAGGACCTCTGGAGGTGATCAGGCCCAGCCTGCTGCTCAAGCAAGGCTACCAGAGGCTGGTTGCCAAGGTTGCCCACACAGCTTTCGAAATGTCTTCAAGGATGAAACTCCACAGCCTCACTGGGCACCCTGCTCCACTGCTCAGTCATCGGACAAAGAAGAGACACAAGTGACATTTGTGCCTAGGGTTGTTCCTCCTCAGGTGCAGGACCTTGCACTTCATGAGGTTTCTCTCAGCCCATTTCCCCAGCCATACTGTGCTGTTAGATATGAAGTACATTGTAACAGAATAATTTATTTGCATTAGACTCAGCTGATTAAAACCAGAGTTAGAAAAAAAAGTACGTTCTGTAAAAGAAAATTCTTCTATTAACATAAATTTTAATTAGAATTCAGTACTGTGGGTTTTAATATATATTTCAGAGCTTGTCATCCTCCAAATTTCCTCAGATATGCTGAATTATTTATATGATTCATTCAACGACAAACCCTCTCCACTTTCCTCACCAAAATACTGCTGCTTTTCATGACACATACAGATGAGTTTCAGTGGGCAGTGACCTCTCTGATACTCTGCATGCTAAAGCGAGGTGACAGGAGAGGGAGCTAAGATGGTGCTGAACCTCCTCCAACAATCTGAGACCAACACAAGTCCTGACTTGGCCTTAACTGAGATGAAAGAAATAGGAAATTTTGATCTGATTTAAAGTGGCAGCACAGGATTAGCTCTCCACTGGTGTTTGTGGTTTTTCTGAATTCCCAAATCTTTTCAGAAATACAGCAAGTGACATGGTATCCCTCTTGAAGAGTTCACTTGGCTAATGGATCCACACATTTTTCAACTTTCTGTGAACTGTTCCACAAGCTTTTTGGCAGACTTCATTACACAGCATAGAGAAAACTTCAAAGAAGTACTTGGAAGTAGATTAACCTAGTCCTGCATGTCATATTTATGACTGTCTTAAGACTGTGTTCATCTTGACCATCATTAGAAGGACTAAAAAAGCTTTCAGAAGGAACCGTGATATATTTTACCACACTCTTGTTCTAATGTATTTAGAACCTCTCAGCATCAGTGTTCCAGCGTCAATGAATATATTTCTCACCATGTCCAGGTTATTGGAGTGCAGAACTAGAAAGGTGCTACACCTTTCTGCAGAAAGTTGATGCTTGAGCTATTTGGGTCCTTAAATCCCAATGAGTAAATTATCTACAGTTTCCACATTTCTTCAATTACTTGCAGGTTGTGCTTCGGGTTCAATTCACGATGCACATCAGAATGAGTGAACTTTGTTCTGACATCCAACTTGCTGAGCCAATGCTTTCTGTACACAGCAAGGGACAATTCTGCTTCCACCCAAAACTCCTGAGCCCACGCTCAGCAGAGGGCATCCTTACACTTCACTAGCTGCAGGAGCTAGGGACATTCAGAGCCTAATTCCTGGAAATTTTTCTTTTTCCAATAAACATTTCAGACTGGTGATTAAAATGGAGGTAGGGAGGGGGGGAACAGCAGCTACTACAAACCCTGAGGGCAAAAGGGTCTTTGATCACTCTAAGGGCAAATTAGTTAATTTATCATGAACTGATTTTAATTATGTGCAGTATTAATATACCCAAGGTGAAAGAATTAGAGATGCTCTATCAGATTATCAAAAGAGTAGGCCTTCTCTGCCAACACAGAAATATATTAATTGAGCTCTAAAACTGCATGCAAAACTGTTTCCACAGGCAGGCTATGCCACAGCCCAGAATATCTTATTACCAGGAAGTTTATCTAATATTTAACCCAAATTTTCACACTTTTGTAACATCATCTAATTACTGCTCTCTATATTGCCATGTATCATTCAAAATAATTCCTCAGAAGTTCCTGGTGCTAACAAGAAAGGGAATGCTTATATTACTGCTCCAGCCCTGTAAAGACTCCCTGTAAACTATCAGGATATTCGTTACAACACTGGCTTATGTACCTAACTATGAGCACAACAGAGTATTTTTGTAACCTAAACTGTCTTTCAGGACAAGTTGGATTGTAAATCCCAAGCTGTGGTAAAGTAGAATGAACCTGGAGATTGGTGGTGCTTTTGAATACCCCAAATCCTCCCCACTGAGTTTTTAAAGTACCCTGGAGGACGAGAGTAGTGAAGCACCTGCCCCACTTCCCTGGCCTGCTTGGGATCCCTGTGCTGCTGGAGCTCTGGCGGGCAGGAAAAGCCTCATTCCTCAGAGCAGCAGCTGCAGGAACCCACTGCAGGTGTAACTCCAGCTTGGGGACCCCTCAGAACCTGTGGATAATTGATGCTCCAACTCCAAACCACTCCTTGCTCAGAGCCCGGCTGACCCAAAGGGCTACAAGGTGAGAACAACCTTGAAAAACAATGTTTGAGGCTCCAGTGTACGTGGACACCTACAGGGATGCTGGTGCCTTTGCAAACCATGGAATTTGCAGGCTCTGAGCTCCTTGCTTTCCCTCCTCCCCAGTTGTGAGAGTGAGTTATTGCAGCCCACGTCCCGAGAGGGACGGGGAGGGATAAGCTGGCTAATGTGTGCAAAGGCGATTAGAGGCTGACATGAAGCTGTAACACAATCACATACAAGCACACTCATTAGCTCCTGTCAAAATTTGAGTGCCTACTCTTGATACAGATTTTATACCCGAGCCCACGTGACTCGCTCTGGCCCCCATCCACTACAGATTTCAGCTCCTGATTGCATTTAATGTTCCACAACTGACTATTGTACAGGCTCTGGGAAGGTATTTTCTGTGCCAAGAGTATTCTGGGTATTTATATTGAGAACTTCATAAAATCTTTTGTCTGTGCTGAATTAGAGACCCCCGCTGAGGCAATGCTTGTTGAGGCAAGCTAAATTACATGATTTGCTTTTGTGCTGTGAAATACTTGTATTATCTTAAATGTCACGAGCCTGATGCAGTATCAAGTCACAGGATTTGTAATTTTCTAAAAGCAATTTTTTTGTAAATGTTTATTGCAGGAAGACACTTCTCTTTTCTTTCTATTTTCCTTCTGTCTAATTTCGGAGATGAGTTTTCTAAGACAACTCAAATAAACAGCCTTTCAATCAGTCAAGTGCACTGTCCTGACAGTGAACTTCACTAGAAATGCATTTTTCTTGTGAATAGAAGAGATTTCATACTGGAGCAGATAGTTAGCATTCTCTAATTCATTATCTTTAATGTATTGTGCCAAACAGAATTACCAACTGTACTTCCTGGTGGGGTTAAAGATATAGAGTAACAAACTGAAGGGCAAAATTTGCCTTCTGAGAAATGCACATCTCTCTTTGGAAAGCCAAGTGGAAAGGAAATTAAAATGTATTTTAAAAAGAATGTGCCACTTTGCATAACAAATAAGAAATTCCTCATTTCTATTTGACTTAGTATTCTATACTGCTATGGGTTGCTTCCTTTCCTTCTCCTACCAATTTTAGTCCAGATAATTACACTGTGAGAAGAAATGTGATCTGGGAAGTGATAGAAGCAGTGATTTCATTTCAACTTAAAAAAAAAAATATTATTTCTTTTAACCTGCCTACACCTGCCTTCTCCATCTGGTCAAATACAAAACAAACAAATTTAGCAAATCTTTGCTTATTTCCAGTTTGTCTTTCTCTGAGATTACATAATTTAACTCTCTCGTCAATAAAAAAACTATAAAAACAAGTAAATTTGAACAGATACAAAGGGCAGGAGAAGAGAGAAAGAAGGAAAAGAAAAGCCTAGAAAGAGCAACCTCTGGGCAATATGGGCTTGTGCCAAGGCTGCCTTTGCAGAGGACAGGATTCTTAAATCTCTCTCCCAAATTATCCTAAGACACTCAGGACAAAGATTCCTCAAATGTGATGGATATCAACTGCATCCAAAATGTAGTGAAACTATACTTTAGGAAAGACATCTGAGTTTTGCTGTGTATCCCATTGGGCCATGCAGCTGGAAGTGCTCTGAAGTCTAAAGTGAAATTCAGTAAACATAATTAATTTAAGAAGACTGCTTTGAGATACTAAAAACATTTTTCTATTTAGGACCAAGCAAATTATCATAAAATAGTTATTGCAAAATGATAGGTATAAACAGCCACAGTAGTGACTTCCTTGTGCAATATGCCAAAAGAAATAGGAATGTAAAAAGTAGCATAGCCTCTCCCATTCCTCAAAATACCATCAGTAATGCCTTAATTTCCTAAAATAAAGCCATGGTGAATTAAATGGGTTATACGTGTCTGTTAGGGGGATTATATATTGTAATCACAATTACAGGTCTTAAAATAAAGCTATTTCTAATCCCTCCAAAAGATGCTTAATAATGATTAGATTACTGAGGGACTGATTAAGGGAAGATATTAGCTTTAGAAGCAGCCACAGTGAGCAAATTATGTAATCCAAACATGGTTTAGAAAACAGAAGCACTTTCCAATTTAGAGAGATGTTAAAAGTGAGTTCATCCCAGAATCCTCTTACTTTTCAGATAGACTTTGTCCATATGAAGGAGAAAAAAAAAAAAACAAGAAAAACTCAACCAAAAAAACTTCAGCAAAAAAACCCAAAACCCCCCAAAAATATAAATAAGAGACTTTCAGGGTTTTTCAGCTAAGTAACCTGTGCACCATAGTAACCCAAAACATGTTCATTATGAATCATAGAACCTCAGGCTGGTTTGGGTTGGAAGGGACCTTAAAGCTCATCCAGTTGCACCCCTGCCATGGGTAGGGACACCTTCCACTATCCCAGTTTGCTCCAAGCCACTCCAAACTGGCCTTGGGCACTTCCAGACCTAGTTAAGCCCGTATCTTGATTTGACATGTGATGGTGAGGACAAAAGCAGGTGAATTTCCCAGAGTTACCTCAGATCATTCACCCTGAACAGCCCTAAGAGGAGAAAGCAGCTTTGGAGACTCTCTCCTCTCACTGCTCTGGAATCACATTTTATTTATGCCAGTAATCCACACTGACATCTCATTTAAAATGAAGATTTGTAAGTCTAAAAGAGAGGGGGACTCATCTGCCTCTTCTAGGAATAAACCAACGAAATGACATTTATCTAAAATGGAAAGAAAATATTAAGTATAATCTTTCATTTTTCTATTTTTGAACTATGGTATGGAGTTTGCATTGTGGCAGATAATAAGACAAAGCAGGACAAATGAGAAACCCTCTGGAGTCAGTGGCAATGCTCTCCTTGACATCCATAAAATGAAGACTTGGCCCAAGGCCTTTGAATCTGATTGTGAGATACAATTGCAATAAGAATGGCTGAACAGGGGAAAAAGCTCCAAAATATGTTAAATCTGCTGCCACAGAAGACAGGAAATTATAGTTCCCTTTCAGTGACATGATGAAGGAATTGTATTTTAACAACAAGCAGAGATGGACAGAAAGGAAGGAGGCTCAACTGTCCAGAAAAGACCTCATTTAGGAAAAAGGAAAAAAAAAAAGTATTCTTAGCTACCCCACTGCCTTCCAAAAGAACAGCTTGTGTGTTCTGTACTACCCCAGAACTCCTTGCTTATGTTAACAAAGCAATGTTGGTAATGGAGCAGCAAATGAGTTCAACACTTTGCTGCAAATAAACTCAGCTGAGTTTCAAATGAAAAGAGTGACTGGGAGAAGAGGCAATTTCTTAACTTCCAATAAACTTGCATTTTATGTGAAACCTTGCATTCTGGTAACTAGCTGGATCTTTACTATGATTCCCATAGTACACTTTTCAGTTTTGTCTAATGAGAAAATTTAATTTTGTTTCTTCATATAGAGAGTCACAATTACATAAAGGTGCAGCTTGAAGCACAGAACACACACAGCCCTTCCAGCCTCTATTCCTGCAAATTCCCCTAGGAACAGAGCTCAGAGGACAGATTCCTGGAACCAGACCTGTGCAGAGCAGCACATCTTAGACAAAGGCAGGACTGCATTCTGAGATATTAATCATTAAGTGATTAACATTATATTTGCTTTTGAGTTTTGTTGTAATTCTTGTGAATTTGACAAACTGGTGGTCAGAATAATGCCTCTGTCCTCACAGCTCACATGGGAACCCCAGGACATCTCAGAGGAATCTGAACCCTAAAATATAATTGAGCAAGCTGCAGCAGCACAAACAACCAAGGCATGGGAGAGACTGAGAGCACTGCAGTGGCACAGCCTGAGGGGAGCTGTGTGCAGGAAACAGCATGGATCAAAGTGCCTCTGGTCTTTCAGGAATGCCTGGAAAACTTGTGGAGAAACAGCAGCTGAACAGGTGATGAGCTAGCTCCCTTATATAAACATTCTACGGGAATTAATGAGACTATTAAGAGCAGGAATGATCAGTGAATTAAAGTGCTGAGCAAAGGGTCAGGAGACAAGAAAAAAACCCCATGTAAAAACATGGGTGTCAAAGGGACTTCTCAGGTTGTTTGGATCTTGGATCAAGCTTAAATTTTCAAACAATTTACACTCACAAGAACCAGTGACCAGTAACCTCTCTAGACTCTGGAAAAAAATTACTTAAAATGCAAACACTGAGAACATATGGAGAGTTCTCCCCTAAGCCTTTCCAGCCTTCAGCTAGACCAACTAATTTTCTTTCAGGTGCTTTACTAAGGTAAACCAAAATCCATGCGACTCACATGATAATGGAATATACAATTCTGCAGTAATTATTAATTAATAATATTAGGTATCTGTTGTATGGCAATTCTCTCTGTATTCTTTAACTCTGATGAGCTCCTGTTTACCCTCCTTGAATAAGTTTTACAATTCTACAATTTTTCATTAGGATGAGCAGCTCAATAATATCACTGGTTATTTTCTCCCCTGCCTGTCTGCCTGTTTTACAAGTGCAAAATAATGTCCTGGATAGATAAATAAACCTCTTATTCCAATTTTTCTAATAACATTTCCAACCTTTTTTCTTTCTTTGAGGATATTCTAATAATGCATCCATTTTCAAATTTCCCTTTATAATCTTCAAAGCATGTAAAAACTGCAAACTTAAGCATTTCACCTTTTAGTTTCTTTCAGGGAATATTAACACAAGTTTAGTGGGTTTTGTTGTATATTTAAAAGCCAATTAATGTACTCTGGCAGTTAGATTCTGCTTTCTATAATTCAGTAACAGCTATAAAGCAAGTTCTAGTTCTCTGAAACTGAAATAGCTTTTGAACTTGTAAAATACTTTTGTAAGCACTGAGCATGTGAAACCAAGGAACTAACAGAAGATTTACAAATGAAAACAAGTTGATGATGTTCAGGTGTGGTTAATATCATGTAATCAAAACCAAATACACCTGTTCCTCAGTTTGGGACTTACTTAAATTAAAGCACTCAGCCTAATGACAATTTTACCCTTGATACAGCTCAGTGTTGCTTTGCAGTTTTAGGAAATAGATTTATAAAATATTTATTAATCAGCAAACAGCGGATGTTTTCTTTAGCTTAATTATTGGCCAAACGAAAAGGGAAGGAGTCTCAAGGAAAAAAGTTGTGTCTGATGCTTGGTTTATAGCAGAGAGCAGAAGCACATGAAAAAGAATCTATGTGACTAACTAAAGACATTATATTGAAAGGAATCAGAAAGTTTCTTTAAATGAAGGAGCAAATTAACCAATCTTCTTTAAAAAGCACAACATCTCAGAACTGCTATCAGGCCACCATGGAAGGCTCAACAAAACCCGGAAAAACATCTTTGAAGGGAAACACAGGACACATCCTATATTTAACAGCGATATGCCTGACAAAGGGCGGGAAAAACAGAGCAGGGATGTCAGCCCCTTACCCTACATGCTCACTGAGCACAGCTCACCCAGCCCTGCAGAGCCTGGCACGTGGACTGTGCAGTGGGACAGCAAGGGACAGCCTGCAGGGGCTGTGGGACAGTCTGGCAGGGGCTGGACAGCAAGGGACAGCCTGGCAGGGGCTGTGGACAGTAAGGGACAGCCTGGCAGGGGCTGTGCCCAGCAAGGGACAGCCTGGCAGTGGCTGTGGACAGTAAGGGACAGCCTGGCAGGGCTGTGGACAGCAGGGGACAGCCTGGCAGGGGCTGTGCCCAGCAGGGGACAGCCTGGCAGGGGCTGTGGGACAGTAAGGGACAGCCTGGCAGGGCTGTGGACAGCAAGGGACAGCCTGCAGGGGCTGTGGACAGCAAGGGACAGCGTGCAGGGGCTGTGGGGCAGTAAGGGACAGCCTGGCAGGGGCTGTGCCCAGCAAGGCACAGCGTGCAGGCGCTGAGGCTCAGCCTGCAGGGGCTGTGCCCAGTAAGGGACAGCCTGGCAGGGCTGTGGGGCAGTAAGGGACAGCCTGGCAGGGGCTGAGGGACAGTAAGGGACAGCCTGGCAGTGGCTGTGGACAGCAAGGGACAGCCTGGCAGGGCTGTGGGGCAGTAAGGGACAGCCTGGCAGGGGCTGTGCCCAGCAAGGGACAGCCTGGCAGGGCTGTGGGGCAGTAAGGGACAGCCTGGCAGGGCTGTGGGGCAGTAAGGGACAGCCTGGCAGGGGCTGTGGACAGTAAGGGACAGCCTGGCAGGGCTGTGCCCAGCAAGGGACAGGCTGGCAGTGGCTGTGGACAGTAAGGGACAGCCTGGCAGGGCTGCGCCCAGCAAGGGACAGCCTGCAGGCGCTGAGGCTCAGCCTGCAGGGGCCGTGCCCAGGAGAGGACGAGGCCAGCCGGGTGGCCCTGCCCGCGGCCCCGGGAGCTCCTGTGTCCGCCGCAGCCCGCCGCGGGGCTGGCACCGGGCTCCCCGCTCCCCGCTGGCCGCCGGCGCTCCGCTCACCTCCCTCGTTGTCCTTGCCGTCGGCGCAGGCGGTTTCCATGGGCACGCTGCATCCCGGCCCCCTCCAGCCGCTCTGGCAGACGCACTGCCAGCTGTTCTGGCCCAGCGTGCACCTCCCGTTGCCGTTGCACAGGTCCGGGCAGCCATCTGCGAGCACAGAGCGACACGGTGAGCCCCGGCCCGCCCCGCCGCGCTCAGCTCCTGCACTGTGCAGACAAAAAGGCTCCGTCCTGCCACCGCCGGCGACCCGCGCTGCGGGAAGGGACGCCCTGGAGAAATGGGGATCTAGCCACGAGCCCTACCTGCTGTAGCACATGTTTTAAGACCCTCTAAAGGCCCAGACCTTGAGCTGATAGAAATGACAGTCTGCTGACAGAAGATCTGTCTCTTATTTTTCCCACTGTATGTGTGTACACACGAGGGAGAACATCTTCAATGCTCAGAGGACTTTTTGTACTGAATGGTGCATCACTCTCCAGAATGAATCTAAACACAAAGTTTAAATAGATACTTTTATTTATTTAAATAAATGAATTAATATTTTCCTTCATTGATGGTAATTTTAGAATACCTACTTATTTAACACTAAGTTTACTTATATTTTGGTATCACATCTTACACTTTCTGAAAAACATACTAGAAGAGATTTGAGAACACTCAAAGATGAGTGTTTTCAATTGACTGTAAATATGACATGACTTACTGTATAGCAAGAGCCAAATCAGGAACAAAAATATTAATTAGCTAAGCTGCTTACATGTTCTAACAAATGTCCATAGGTGATAGAATACCTGAACTCCTTTCTCCTGTAAGTAAATGAGTCTCAGGAGACATTACTGTATCTTACTGAATACTCATTATGGAAAAAGGTAAGAAAACCAAACTGCAGCCTTGGCAAATACAACCAAACCCATCAACACCCAATCCACACAAGCACAGATATTTGGGATGTCTGTGGGATGACAGAAGATTTGAGGCCTGCAGCCAACCTTTCACAGCACCTCTTTGTGCATCTGAGCAGGAGGAGAAGGCTGTGTCTCTGACAATAGGTGTGTGCCTTTACAAACCTGTTCAGAAAGCCACAGCTCCGAGTTTGTCTCCTCCTGCTCCTCCCAGCTGCCTTGGCTGTAGGCAGGTGAAGTCAGAGAGCAGTTTCTCTGACCCCAGACTCATTCTCACAATGCTGCAGGAGCTTCCATACAACAAAGTGATACCCCTGGAACTCACACAGCTGGTATCACAGGAGGGCAAAGACTATTCAGTTCGTGTTACACAGAAAGCTGTTAGCAGATAGAAACAAGTCCTACAAGTTTTATTTCAGTGCTGCTGTGTATTAAAAAAAAACAAAAAAAGCCTCTTTCACTTAAATTTACGTCTATTTTGCCACTACATATCTTAGCTTAAAAAAAATCAGTTACTTTTGCAGCACAGGTAATAGATTTTCAAGACATTTAGTTTATCTCCCATTTGTCAGGTTGTTTGAATGTATATAAAATTATAATGTTTGAGGGGAGGCATTACAGTGTAGGACAAATTATTTGTTTTAAATGAAAACCAAATAGTAATTGTGAATATACCCATGTGGTTGGTTTTCTACTGAGGCACTGACAAGAATTAAATCACTGAAGCAGTTTGCCTTGCAGCATCTGAGCAAAATGAAAACATGAACAGTAGGGAGCTAGCAAAATCCCTGAAAAGTTTTAAGTGCAGCTGGGGATTAATGGACATGACTTTGCGTTTAGAGAAGAGAGGGAAGGCAGCATCACTGCCACAGACATGGTGTTGCTAGGAAACACGATGCTACCTCCACAGAGCTGATTTAACTGCAGCCTTCCAAAGACAGATCTGGTGTTTGAGCAGCATAAATATCAGAAGGAAGGGAAGGAACAGCAGTACGCTACAATAAGATCCAACTGCTTGGACAATAACATCTTCCTTAAAAGATCTGTTAAGTTGAATTAGCTTTGAAACAGCTTTAAGTAATGGACAGCTAATTAGGTATTTTGCATGGGTGTGTCTCTGTACATGCCTATGTGCATATATGGATATCTGGTTTTGCCTTTCTTCAAGAATGTATTGATACAGCATTCTAGCCTGTTAGATTAACCAGAAAACAGAGCTACATTATGATGCAGTAATAACAGATTTCTTCTAAAAAAAAGCTTATATTTAGGAATTGCACTGCCTATCTCTATTTAAATATTCCTACCGGTGCATGTGAGCAGTGATTAAACACCTTCTGCACACACTGGATTTCCACATATCTCATGGGCTCGGCGGCCATCAAGGGGTTTGGAGAGTGGACAAGGTGCCAAAGTGCCTGCCCGAGGAGCCTTCAGAGCCAAGGCTCAGTGGCACAGCTGCACAGATGGCCTTTGCTGGACAGGCTCCTGCAGGAAGCACACCCAGCTCTGGGTGCTTCGGCAGAGCCTGCCTGCACTCTGCAGCCACACTCAGCAGTGTGCTGCCTCCCGGCTGGCTGGGGAATTCCCCCAGAGCCAGGCAGCCACAGCCACACAGGGAAGGGCTATCAGCAGCTCATCTCAAGAAGCAATCCAGCGTGGGATGAAGCTCTCACTCACGGCACAGCAAAGGGCCCTTGGTGCTAAGCAGACAGGTTGCTATTCCTGGTGTGTACAGAAATTCTCCTCATCTTTTCCATTACAGTATGCTTAATGGAAAATGTCAAGAAGCAAGGTTAAAAAAGAAGAAAGTGCTTGTTTAAAGTGCTAGATTGACAACCTATTTATTCACAGAACAGGCAGAGCACAGGCAACAGCAGTTTGAGTGTCTCACACTTTTCTAGCTGCTGCTAAAGGTGAAACACTAAAGCAGCCTCCCTCCTCTCTATCTCCAGCTTGCCTGTGGAATTGGAAGCTGAGAACTTTACTACAGGTGCATATAAATTCACAATAAAACAGCAAGAAACATTTCAGTAAATTTTCCAGTGTTGCATCAGGAATCTGTGACAAGCATATGAGAGATATCAGAGTGAGAATCACTATGAAAGCAAAAACCAAAATATGGACTGTGCTTGGTTTAAAAATGGATCATGCTGAATTCCATTGTACTTGTTGAGCCTGTAGCTAAGCTGTTTCCAGTTTTCAACTACAGTGAAATTATTCTGAGATTAAATTATTAGGTTATAGTTAATTTCCAGTATGTAGGCAGTACACAAAGAATTCTAATCCAATTTTGGATAAATTCTGCACAGATTTCTTTTTTACTCTGGTATTCCCAAACTTCAAGTATACAAGTACACATGTCCAGCTCCCCACACATATACAAATTTTTCCATTGCATAAACTACTTTAAACTCCAAAACAAACATTTTAAGTAAACTAAACCATAAAGTCTGCCCAACCAATTTGTGGTTTTAGTCAGAATCATCTCCCACTTATGGCGGGGCAAATCTTTCTGCAAAAAGAAAAGGAAAGGGCAGCCAGGGAAAGAGAAGGTGGAGAAACCTTTCTCTTTTTAAAGTTTTCAATCTCTGATGGAAGAGGTAGCCTCTTAGTGTAATTAAAAGAGGAAAAAAAAAGAGAATAGGGTAGATGAAGGGGAAAAAAATCCAAATGGTATCTCAGAGCCACTTAGAGAAAAGTATTATGCTTTTAGCCTCTCAGTTTGTACATGGAAAAATAGAAGTGAATCAAGAGCTTATGTCTTTTGGTCCTCCAGATCCTGTGCCATCAGCCATTTATTCTCCAAACAGCATCTCCCAGCAGAGTGGGTTCCCAGCAGCCCTCCCCATCTAGTGCACATGTGTACAGCTACAGCTGGAATATGATATCTCGTGTTTATCTTTCCACATGACCTCATTTCACACATCCTGATCCAAAGCCTCCTGGCAGTCACTGGAGCCTTTCCAGTGACTTCAGCTGAGGCTGGATCAGGTGGTCCTGTGGGTGAAGAAGCCCTGCAGTGAAGAGTATGTTCTACAGCACAGTGTTTCCTCACTCACAGGATGCACACGAGTTTCAAGGGGAACATTTAAATTACATTTCAATTCTCATCTTCTCATTACAGCTGTTAACTACAGAACTGGAGCAAATAAAAGTAGTCTGGGATATGATGGTACCTAAAGAATTTAGAGAAATGACATAAAAGCAGTAATGACAATAGCCTATTTAATTTGGATTTTAGAGGATAATCACTGTTTCCATATTTTCTGTTCATTCCTTCAGTAAGCTGCTGGTATGCCTACAGCTATCTAGCAAATAATAAATGAGGTACATGGAATGAGGTACCTAGCAACATTGAAAATAAAATTACGCTTTTTATTTGCTATTGTTATTTTTTAATCCTTCAATTCCAAAGCCTTCAGGGCTTAGTTAAACCAAAGAAAGGGCATACAAATAAAAATGACACAGTGTTATGGTAGGCACAGGCACAAGTCATTTTCTACAGAGTAATACTTCAACTGAAATAAACTCAAACCCCAAACACAGAATGAAACACGTGTCAATGAACCAGTGTTGGCTGAGTGAGAGGTGAGGCCCCTGTGAGTGAGTTTTGACAGTTTCAGAACAGGCTGGAGCCATGCAGAGGCACCAGCCCAGGGCTCTGAAGCAGGGCAGTGACACTGATTGACAAATTGCTGAGAATGAAGCCAGCACAAAGCCCAGTGCCACTGCCACGTACCACAGCAGAGCTGCTGCTTCCAGAGAGGGCTCAGAGACAGCAGGAGCTTCTCCCTGGCACTCAAGTGTTTGTCACCAGCCTGCTCTGACTGACTGCCTTGCTACTGCTTTTTTTTTTTTTTTTTTAGAGAAAACATTTTGTTTAAAACTACTCAACACCCTAAGTATTTCTTTAAGTGACACATCAAACAAAGAAATAAAGAGTAAATATCTACGTGCAGATATCAAATGTGCAGCAAATATCTATGTGCTGTGGAGATGAATATAGCCTGAGTTAGAACTACAGACTGGCCCAGCTACAATTGTATTTATTGAACTGGCTAAAAAAAATAAGAAAGGCCAAAAAGTATGTTTAAAGAACCTTGAAATCCTCCACTCCAATACGTCCTGCGCAGACACACAATTAAGAATTTAAAGTAAGATTTCTTAAATTGCATGGGATATATATTTCATAACAGCATTATCTATCCTGCAATTCCAGTCTTTTACACATAAGGGCAGGAACTCAGGGAACATGAAACTCTCCAGATAAAACAGAGAAATAGGAGAAAAAACATGTGACTGTTTAGAAGAGAAGTAAAGATCACATAAAAGGGAACTGCTGGTATGAAAAAGTAAGTCTCAAGTAAAGTCACTTGCATCTTTCTGAAGGAAAAGAACAAAAAAAAAAAGATACAGCGACACACACACCCCAACAAAAAGAGAGGGAAACTCATGTTGCAATAGAGGACACAAAAATTTGAGACTGAAGAAAACCCTAGGGTTGTAAAAGCTTCATGCCTTGCTCCTAGAACATTTCATATCATCCAACTTCATGTTCAGTGACTCAAGCAGAGTCCCCTCCAGTGATCTGGGGGGAAAACACCCTCGAGGTCTCCCTCCTGTGCCAACCAACAGAGCTCTCTGCCTCAGCTTTTGGTGTGAGCCCCTCCAAGCTGCCAACAGCTGGGCAGGGAAAACGGGGACAGATTGTGCTTCACTGTCCTGAGACTTGATGAAACCAAACAGAAACCAATCAAATGCCCATGCCTGCTCAGAATGTTGAGTATGCACACAGAGCTTCAGCTGAGCCCTGAATCTGAGCTCCTTATACACAGACAGTGTCCAGAAGGAAGGGAGACTGCCTTATGGGAGGGTCAGTCACCAGGCTGAGGAGCCTCAGCACGTCCCAGTGCTCTGTGACAGCCAGGCAGGGCTCTCTCTGCACCCCAGAATGGTTAATGTGAGCACAAAGACACCTCTGCTCCTGCACAGAGCCCAGCAGTGCACCCCATGGCTTCACCAGGATCAGGGGATGAGTTTCACCTGAGCACCATCATGAACAAAGAAGTTATGTGAAATATAAGTTAAGAAACTGCTACAGCCCAAAAGCTGCAGGTGAGCCACACAGCTCCTTCCAGAGGCCAAGCAGGTTATTTGCTGAAATTTTGAGCAGAAGCAAAAATTTGACCCTACCAGCACATTCGAGTTACACAGTGTATTCTTTTCAAACAAGACTCATAGCCAACTCCTATTCATGTACCCAATAAAAAGATATATAAAAGATGCAGTAAAAATTTGTATTTAAGATAGCTGGGTCTTTCAAATTAATCTTACTGTAACAAAATCCATTTAGAATATAATTCCAGGTGAAATTGCATTCATAAAACTACTACCAAAACTATAATCTTTTATTGTATTAATGTTTCTGATATCACATACAAGCACTGGCATGACCCTTCATAATATGTAATATTCTTTCTGAAAAAGAAGCCATCTCAAGCTGAATTTATCTCTAAAATAATGTCTATTTAAAGAGTTTTGTGGCAGCTAAATGATAAAGTGACCTATCAGACAGGATGTGTAAATTCAGTCAATTGAAGGGCAACAAGCAAAACACCGACTTCATGTTTGAACGAATATCTAACCTAATTACAATGTAATCTAGACTTCATGTAATTTAGGATTTTTGTAGGAAGACATTCTCAGTTCAGTCATTAGCTTCAAAATACTTTTTCACTTCACAAATCCTCCACATATTGCATAGAGGAGGAAGGAATTCCTTTTCTCCTTAGATGAGAACCTCCACATAAGATAAAAAAGAAAAATCACATTATACACTTTTGCTTCAAATGCTAATTGCACTTCTTTAACTGTAACTCCTTTAACATTCAAAAAACTTTGCCAAATTGAGGAGTTTAAGTCAATCGAAATGCCCATTAAACCAAGCTAGCATTTTGAGTGACCAAACAGAACTGCTCCCCTTCTGTCAGTGCTACTTAATAATAGTTTGGATCAGTATTTCAAATTCAGTTTGAATTCAGTAATGTGAGGGAATGGGATTTGTGCACACACACACACAGGGATACACAAGTAGGGAGCTGCAGGGAGAGAAAAGCAGATGTTACAAAGTGCTTAGGCTGCTCAATACTCTGCAGAAGATGCACAGCACTGAGAGGTAACAGCCTGTAGGGTGGCTGCAGGGGGTCTGCCCTAAAATCTGTGGGCCCGAGTCTGGTGTCTGACCTCAAAAGCACCCGACTTTGGAGGAGAGGCTGGGCCAGCTGACCTGCTGACATCCCTTCTAAACTCAATTATTACCACCCCTTCGGTATTAGAGCTTTGTATTTCATAATTCTCAGGGCAGGGAATCCCAGTTTTCTCAGGCACTATTAAAATATAATTGCTTGCTATTCATTAGATATTAATACCTGCATAGAATTTATAATTTAGCAATTAACGTTCAGGTATGCAAATGCTGATCCCTTGTAAGTGTGCAGGTTATCTCTGACAGAAGAATAAATAGGAGCCTTAAGAGGAGCAGGAAGTTTCCTCTGTTTCTGTGTGGCAGATTAGTACATTCAGTCCCTTAAATTTGGTTCAGAACTTTGGAATCCCTTCTGGATGAAAACCACTATTTAGCCATGTGCATTATATTCTGCAGCTGATCTTATTAAAGTATTAATCACATCAATTCCATTAAATGGCTGCACACTGCATGGGTTTGGATTTCAGAGTTCCAACATTCCAATTGTCCAAAAGAAAACGCCAAAGAAAGTGCCAGAGTAAAAACCAGAAGTTTTAATGAAGTTTTGTGGAATAGTTTGGAATGAAAAATAGAAGCAATGCACTAAATGTTTTATGCCTTCTGGCTTGCAGCAATCCTAAATCTTCATGACATTAAAATATGATTACAACTGGTCAAAAATAATGGGTATTTGAATAATAAAATAAATATATCTCACATGTTTGTTAAGGCTAGAATTTATGGAGATGGAATATAAACAAATATAAAGTATGAAATAATGCTCATGACCTAGGAGCAGTATTGCACCACATGGGCAATGTATGCAAAACAAATTAAAATAGATAAGCAATGTATTCTGAGTTATGTGAGTGTTTGTGTATGCTGAGTTGTTTGGCAGATAGAGGATGAATATTTCAGTACATAAAATATACTTTATAAACATCCCTTTAATTTTAAAGTGCAAGGCACCATTCTGCATCCCTTGTCAATATATATAAGCCTTACTAATATCATACCATTTTCCAATTTTTATATCTACCAACAGCACAAATAACAAATAAAAACTACAGAAATAAAAATGTGGCATTCACAAATGAACTGGTTTAAGTCTTGTATGCATAAAACAGTTACTTTTTCATTCCTTTTTTTATCTGTTTATGTGGCAAAGGAAGAAACATCCTAATCCTTCAGATGTAGACAGTTGCTTTGATATTTAAACACTAAATAAATCTGTGAAAGTGATTTTGATCTACAAGGGAGCCCATCTTCTCCATCTCACCCCCAAGTAAGCCAAGAGTATTTAATCTGCACTAGGAAGAAATTTGGAAGACAAACAAGCTCTTTAAGATCTGCTTGCTTTACATTAAACATATTTACTACCAGGCAACTGATGGCTCTGCTCCTCCCCTCGCCTCACTAGAAGTGTCCTTAATTCTCTGGAACGAATACTTAAGTCTTTCTGCTGCTGGGCAGAGCATTTATTTTCCATTTCTCTGTAGAAGCCATCAGAAGCACCAATGAGACTTTTATTTTGATTGCCTTCCATCTATATTTGACAGCTTTTAAGCCATCCCGGGGCAGGCAGGTTGTCACTTCTTCCACTGGGACTGTTTTCCAAGGCACTTAGGAAGGGAAACACAAGGTAAGAGAGTGGGAGATGAAGCCAAGAAATCTGGAGACCACTCTGCCTCAGCTGCAATAGGATTGATTATGTGACCAGTTTAATTGGTATATTGAATTAATAAACTCCATTCACTGATTCATGTCAAGCAAAAAAGTGCAGAGCTATGTATTGTAAGGATATTTGCTTTAGTTTTAAAAAATCCAAAAAAACAAGGAAAAGCAGAAGCAAAGATCAGTTAAAAGGAATTTCCAGTAACTAATAATAATAATGAAGAATATCTATGGTTTGTGCAAGGAACATCTAAAAGTTTGCTACAGTTTTGTGTAATTAACTCTCTGTTTGCAATGCTGAAAACATGTGAGTAGCTCATAGCATCTCTAAACATAACAAACAGATTTCAAAGAAATTTTTCTTTTCTTAGAAAAGTTTCAGGGGAAAGGTACCAGAGTATGAGACTGCCCTGAAGGCCACCATTATAGATCCTCAGCATTCAAATAAAATCATAATTGAGGTTACCCACTCTGCCTGTTTCCCATAATTTCAGTGGGGTATGGTGTCACTGTCCCTTGTTTGTAGCTCAACTGCCAGCACGTTTCCAGGAGCATGTCAGAACCATATTAATGAGGCTTTATTTTAGCCATGCCCATGTGCTCAGAGCTGTGAACCTGACAGTGTGCAGCCCCTTCCCACTGCTCAGCACCAAGACAATCCTGCCTGCACTCGGCTGCAGAGGATTTCCAGCAGGTTCTACTCGTGTGCAGCTGACAAGAGAACACCAGAATGCTCCCCAAAGTTTGATGCAAAGATTTCACAGTTAACAATCCAGCAAAGAGAACCTGGGGACAGCTCTGGCTTTCAGGGTAAACATGTATGTGGGAATATGCTTAATCAGGCACAGTGCATATCCAATTTACTCTAATAACTGCTGTAAGCACTCAGGAAGTTTCTGCAAAAATCCCTTTTAATGGTGTCACTCATTGGAAAAGCTCTCCTGCAGTTTAGTGACACAGCCTCGCTCCTCAAGGTACAAATCTGTCAACACAAGACTTGTATGTGAGTTCTCCAGCATGTTCACCTGCTTCTCACTCTGAAGAAAACCACTTACTAATGGTAATTATTTCCTAGGCTGGGCTGAAGTTACCTAATTCAAGTAAGGGATCAGTAGCAGTGGCCCTGTGGAAGTTCATCTTTAATAAACCTATAATCTTTAGTCACAGGACAAAAATTCAAAAGCAATACTGATGAGAACTGACATTTTCCTTTTCACTTCACTGTCATTTATTCACTTTTGAGTGACATCCCTCCTCACATTTCATTACGTTTTTATCTCAAGCATTAAAATACAGCAAATAAATAATTGAGATCTGGGGACATAGTCTGCACATAACTTTATTAAATCTCCCATTGAGTATCAATAGGAATGCTCACTTCAGAAATCAGAAACATTATATACAACTTGCTAAAAATTTTTAAAACTGCAGTGTTTAATATCAGACTTTCTGACAAGAATCCTTAATAAGTAGGGGAAATTGTAACTATAGAAGTTGAGTAAATAGATGCAGTCTTCAATGGAAGGCACACATGTTAAATCCCTCAAGTTATGCTGAATAAATATTTCCCTTTATAAAGCATCTCATACTTTTAAATTTTAATGCAGTAGAAGCTTTTAAATTAGTTAATGAGGATCTTAGAAATTTCATGGTAACTAGAAACACAAACACTGGTCAAAGATGACAGATTTTACTTAGCATATTCTTTGTGTATGGAAGATTGAAAGATTAAAATGAATGGGGATATAATTAGATTGTAATAAGCATTGTCTTAATTGCATTAAAAAAAAACAAACTAAAAACTTTCATGTGGAATGGAAATATTAACAATTTTAGGAGACATTTCAGTGAATCCAAAAAGTCTGCTAAGTGATATTTCATTGCTAATTAACCCTTTTGATTAACTATATGAAGTAACTGTTTGTAATTAAGGGTGGGTCTGAGTGATTTTAATTCACTTTTTTACTCAGCATACACGTAATCAAAATTGTTCTGGAATATACAACAAAAGATTCCAATGAAAAATCAGCCAGTGTCCATTCAGCCTTCCCAAACAGGGTAACCTTGACTTTGATGCAGGTTTCTCCATTCTAAATCATTACTTTTTACTTATTTTGTGAAAAAAAAAAGTTTCAAACATTCACATGACACACTGAAGATATATAAGGATTAGTTTCATGATAAAGAATCAATTCATAATGATACCAGGGAGACAGTACCAAAAAAGCAGTTTTACCCCTTTTCCAAAGCCAATAAAAAGATGAATTTTATCTAAAAATCAGAGTCACTCTATTCCCTCCACTCTGATTCAGCTATTAGCAATGCCACATGGGAGCAATGTTAACCTTCATTTCAGAATTCTACCAAACTCCTATGCTGTGATTTTCTGTCTTAAATCTAAAGCATCTTTTCAATTGCTTCTGCAACAAGAAAAGACACATTGCTATTGCTCTTCCTGTACTGTTATAAAACTGCTCTTAAAAAAAAAAAGTAAAGATTAATCTGAATCTGCAAACATTTTAACAAATTCATTCACTTTTCAACAATAAATAATGATTCATGGCTTCCTGATTACAGTAATACCTTTATGGTCCAAATGCAAGGGATTCTGCAATTTTAAAACAAAATACAGAAGAGGAAGATAAACATCCCTTTTTCTTATAGAACTACTTAATTCTGAGCACACTATCTTCCATTGCAGGACTGAGTGCTATAATGCTAATTCCTCTTAGTTTGAGAGATAAGTGATGTCTAACCCAGCATACACACATTTTGCCTTGCTTTATGGAATAGAAAGCAGTCAGAACATTTTATATTTAAACTGTGCTGAAAAGTGGATGGCAGCACGCTACATAAGGGACTGAGTTCTACTCTCTGGAATTCCCAGTGGTTTAAACAAAAAGTCAGTTCTCTCATCTGTACTAATGTGTCTCTGGTTTTAGGAGAATCAGCATCTTCTGGGACATTTAGGGGTTTGTGTTTGTACACGCTGAATTTACAAAAATAGCTTCAGTGTTATCCTTGAGGAGCTCCTTCCACAAGAAACTCAACAATGCCTTATGATTCCTAACAATTGGAAAATCACTGTATTTGAAGCAGCACCTCTTTCAAAATCAATAAATCACCATGATCCAGGCAAAAAATGCTATTCCTAAAGAGATTTTTTTGTTGTTGTTGTTAATTTGTGCTTTTAGATAATTGTCCTCTTAGTATTGCTTCTAACCTAAAATCACAACCTAGCAACCTAGTAATATTTTCCACTACAAACTGATTTAGTTTTTAATTAAAAAGAATGGTTTTAATCACACTTGCATCCTTATATTTACTTCTTAGACACCAAAGTTATTGTCCTTTCTAATTCTCTTCAGAACAGGGACTGCACCTCGATGCATTGTAGTTCTTTAGCTCAGCTGTTCAATGCAATGAAAACTATTTGAAGGAAAATTTAAACATATGTGGTCTAGATGAATTATGAATCTTATTTTTCAAACTCTTGAATAACTTTAGTCTTCCAGCATCTACCTAAAAAAACAGTCACAAGAAATTTTACAATTAAACAGAGAAGAAATTAATCTTTATATGGGCTCATGTAAAAATATACTGAAATGTTAGAAGTGTTTATACTTTTCAAATATATGAACAATTAACTATTAGCTCATGTAGTTCAATCTACCCTAATCAAGCCAGAACACTTAAAAAGAAATATCTAAACCTTTTCTTGCAGCTATTTTGATGGTCTCTTGTTTCACAGCATTTTAAAAGCAGCATACAGTCTATTGATGCTGAGTTTGATCAACCTGCCTTGCACTGGACTGTTAAAAACTACAAATAGAAACTAAAGATGCAGTGGAATTAGGAAAAAAGCAATGAACTTAGATGGTTGTTTGTCAAAATGATGGCTCCCTAGTTCGAGAATGCAGGACACCTTTGAAGAGGCGCTGTGGAACAGAGGAAGTGCAGGTGAGGGGGGCAGGACTTGGGGGCTGCTTTGCAAACCTTGTTTGACACTTGGTCATCTGGGACTCATTGCCCAGCTCCCAGAAACCAGAGGGACACCACAAGAAAATCCATCCCAGATGTCAGACACCACTCATGGGCCACACAACTGGCTGATCACAGTAAGGCAGCTGTAAAAATATCTTTTAAGTGTAGTAGAGTGAGAGGGAGAACAGCTTTATGTGGATAAGCAGACAGCCATGTCTCCCCTGCCTACATTTTCATTAAGGATAATGTTTTGATCCATGTCACAGCAAATCCTTCATGAAAGCCAACTTGCTACTTTTCCATGAAAACTGCTTAACTGTTTAAGAGAGGTACTTTTTTTGAGTGAAATATTTAAGTGTGCAGTGCTCAGGGTCAGCTCTCAGAGTTGAAAATCCTCAGGGAACAGCTGGCCCATGAATCCTCTCTGCTCTAATCCCGTTAGTGAATGAAGAGGGGATGATGACAAACACAGTAACCTTTATATATCATGTCCTGCTTTTCCTTTGGCTTTCAGCAGCCTGGCTCTGAGCTGCTGATTAATGAGACACCAGCACTGCTTTGTCTCCATCTATCCCAGCATGGATGTGTTTTGAAGACAACTGACAGCCTGAGATGGACAGTAATATGTCAATCAACACTACATCACTGAAAACATGACAGCAGAATGTGCTGGAAATTGTAGAAATCTACTCAGTTGGGCACAATTTATTGGCAGCTATAAATCAGGTAATAGCAACCTCTGGATTATTCCAATTATTTTCGCTTTCAACATGAAGAGATGAACATGGACTAAAACATCAGATCCAAATGCCTTGAAGAATACTCATGTTTGTATTCAGCTCTTGCACTTCAGTAACCCAAATTATGTTTGCAATTTCTTTGGGCAAATGAAATATATTATATTATATGATGATTTCTGTTGGACAGCAAACTTTGCTTCTTTTTATATGTATAGAAAAGTTATATGTAAAATGAAATAGGCTGAGGCTACACACAAGAATAATCTCCAGAAGCGTCGTTATCCTACTGAGCATTTCATGAGCAGGTCAGAACAGGCATGGAAAGAAAGAAGGAACAAGAGAAAAGAGCAGGATAACATAAATTTTGTAAAAACTTTCTTCAATAAGAATGGCTCATGATATCTTGTAACTTATGCTCTGAACAAGTCCCCACTTCCATTCCTTAAGAGCTGTTAAAAAACTGTCTAAGTAAGGGTTTTTAGTGAAAGAAGGATGTATCAATATTCAGCATCAGCGTGTATTCATCCTCAGTGAGCAGTTACTGCACAAGAGAGAGCTGACAGCTTAAAGAGAAGGCTTTCAATAGTTTCATTTTTCCCCGAAGCCCTAAATAGATCACACAGCAAAATCCTGAACTGACACCTCAGAGGTTCTAGAGAGACCATTTTTTCCTTTTTATTTCTGACATTAATATTTTTAATACAACATTAAACTAAGAAAATATTGAGTAGAGAATTTCAAAAGCATCAAATATCTTAGGAAGACAAGTCTCTAACTTATAATGCATCCTACTATTAATTTGAAAGTAAATTGGCAAGAAGTTGGGGGGAAAAAAACCCAACAAAACCCTTTGCAAAGCTTTGCATCTGAAATATTATTCCACCGAGTTTGCAGCAGTCAGACAAAACACATTTGACTTTATTTGCATCTTCAAGCATGAAAGATTATGTGAAACTAATACTGATGATGTAAGAATGATACCTTGAGAATGCAAGTGATCAAGAAAAAGGTATCTTTAACAGGAATGTGAACAGCAGGTCTCAAAAGGATGGACAGGTATTGTTCTCTTTTGTATTTCTTTTTTGGTAGGTATAAATATTATATATATGTATATAGATGTCTGTTTCCCAGGATCCAGCTCTCCCTTTCTGTCTCCATACAATCCATGCCACTGACCTCTCACCGGTATTCCCGTGTCTTTGTTGTTCTGTTTCCAGCAACCTTGTATAATTCACTCACTTGCTGAAGCTCTGCTTGACACCACAGGGTACAAAATAATACAGAAAATATTATCTGCAGGAGAAGAGAAGATTGTCTGGCTCCTGGAATACTGCTAGGAACAGCATAATCAGCTCTGCCCTTTCAAAAGTTAGATCAGCTCCCTGATTGATTGCCCTCCCTCACTTTTTGTGGTCTTTTAAGAGTTCAAGAATTGGCCAGAAAATCAATATAACTCATGTAGAAGCCCCTCCAAAAGGAGAAAAAAAGAAATGTGGTTTTAGTTTGGGAAACTATTCACCAGGATCTTCTGGGTGCACCTTTGAAGTACCAGACAAAATGCAGGAAGTTTAGCTGAAAACATACTCATTAAATTTTTTGGGCTAGAAAGAAAAGAAATAAGGTCATGTTCTGCAAATATCCTGTAAAAAGAGAAAGAAAAAAGCTACTCAAGTGTTCTGACACTGAGCTGTGACATGTTTCAATCATTTACAGGAAGCCCTCAGCAAAGAATGCAAACAGGAAAGTTCTTCCTCATGAATAAGCTTGCCTTTCAGCCAAAAAAGATCCCCAGCTGCCCCCTGTAAATTCTGTAAATGAAAAGGAATTCTTTTTCTAAACTCCTTGAAAGTCAAACCACTCTCACTATACATAAATCTCTATACAGAATGCTTCCTTGCAAGTATTCATAATCAGCTACCTTGCTTGGCTATGAAAAAATTAAGTGAATGCATATTGTAGCTCTGGATTCCTTAGTGCTACAGAAATATTTTTGAAAGCTTACTCATCCACAAAAGTAGTTGGTGTATTTCAGTTTTCAGCACAGGAATTTGCAAAGTTACAAACCAGAACCAGAAATTCCGAGTAAGAGCCATCTACATAGTGTGGAATCCAGGGACTCTACAGCCAAGAGATTTTATTCAGAAATAAAAGATGACAAAGATGAGGCAACAAACAAAGAACCTCAATAGCAAATGTAGCTGGGAAAGAGAAGAAGCATCAGATTCCCAGGAAGAAAATTTATTTACCAGATATTTATTTACCAGGAACTCAAACCTTTGCTGAAGCACAGAGATGCTAGACTAGATGAGCACTTATTTATCCAAGTGATGAGTACAATTCCTTGGCTTTTGGTTATTAAATGTAACATATGTTTCCAAAATTCCACCCTATAAGGAAGATTTTTACCTTTTGAGTCTCTCTGTCCTTGAATGATAGAAGAGAAAATGTGAATGATGTGCAGTGAGTGACAGAAATAATTGAGAACCTCTCAGGTTGCCTCATGAGGTACCTGCTGCTCCTCTGCTTTGCTGAGGAGGCACAGGGGAAACAACTCTTAAGCTTCAAAGAATGCTTGGCACCACATTCCCAAAAGGCTGCATCATGAGAAATCTGCTTCCACGTGTAAAACAGTGGGATAACTGTGTGATACAGGGCATGAGCTGGAATCTGCACATTCAGGAACAGCCAACACCTCAAATATTTTTGGTCATGCCATCATATCTATATTTCCAACATATTTCTACATCAGCAGTAATGAAAAGTGGTCATGACCTAAAAATTCTATGCATTTTTCAAATAAAATGAAAAAAATGTGTTCCTCCTCAGAGCATGCAATCTAAATTCCTGTCATCATTGTTAGAGGGTTTTTTATGCCTTGATAGGTTATAAACTGTTACAGATTAATTTTAAGTCAGAAATCCATTGGAGAAGTCTAATATATCTAGCTCCTTCTAAATTGCTCTTTGTCAGATACGATGGCTTTCCACTGCCTCCTCCCACACACTTTCCATCTCTCCTGAAAATTGCCTCATGTTTGAATCATTACCGTTGTAATTACAAGAGAAATCAGTAGTAGAAGAAAAAAATATCTTCGACACAAAGAGCATTATCATGGGACAAAAATATCTTGCTATATCCAAAGATAACACAATGCTGCATTATTAATGTTTCCATTGATTATTGAGTCCAGGTTAAGGTAAAGAACTAAATCTTTACACTTGTGGTATTCCACCGAGCTGGTAGAAAATATAAACATGTATAAAACTAGAAAGGTCATCCCAAAGGATCCCAAAGTTTCCTCAGAGGGGAAAGCTTTTTAGTGAACAATTTTTTATTAAAACCAGAGGTGAAATATGGTCCACGCAGTGTTCACCTCTAAAGGAAGAGTATTTAAAGTATTTCCTTACTGGGTGTGAGCTTGTTTGGATGTTTCAGTGGCTCAATATCCACATTGACAACCCATTGTTCTGCAAATACAGAACACATAGATCAGACTCCCTGGCTGGATAAATTATCAATTCTACTTCCAACAGTGGCGCTGCATTATTAAAGGGAATGACAGCACAGCTCTTAAGGTAGGCTATTAAGAATAAAGTCCTTAGAAGGAATGCTTCCTCCTAAGCTCATTTAAGAGGAGACTGGAAGAGAGCTCATAGAGTTCAATGATTTCTGCTGCCCCAGGGCAGATGAATTACCTCTGTTATTCCTGACAAGTGTTTGTCTAAATGGTTGCTAAAAACTCCATTGATGAGGAATTCAGAGTTTGCTTGGATAACCTCCTTCAGTTTTTCATTTATTGGTAAGGTTTTTTCCTAACACAAATCTTGTACTATAACTTAAACTTCCTAATCATCCTAGACACAAAGTCCTTGCTTTTTTTAGTATATTTTTAAGCATGTGAAAATATTAGGTCATTTTCCACCACGTAGGTGACAGAATCCTAGCTTTTTTCAAATCTTTCTCCTTTATTCAAGATATTCATAGAAGATAAGACACAGAGCTAATATAGGTTTCCAACCCCCTTCTTGACTAAGAAACTTGTTCTCCAGTTTTGACAGTTTTAGTACGAGGGCCAAAGACTCAGTGGGGGAAAGTCGCTGATCCTCAGCTCTGGAGTTAGATTTCAGAAAGCACTACCAGGGCCAGAACAGTGTGAGGTTTATGGCTGGACTTGATGATCTTAAGGATCTTTTCGAAGCTAAATGAACCCAAGCAGAGCCTGAAGAGACAGAATGGGCTCATCACCTGCTTGTGTTTTGTCAGGCAGGCAGGCAGGTGGAGGTTCACCTTCAATGTCTGTACCAGGGCTATAGCTCATTTGCATTAAAAAAAAAGTTTTAAAAGAAAATAAAAAATAAGAACTGTCTGGATCAAAATCCAGAGCAGAGTATCTATATTACCAAATAGTCTTGAGTACAATTTTTCAGACTTTCTGTCTGAAAAGGAGTGCTTAACCTACCTCTAATAGAGGACATGAGCAGACAAGGGCAAGGCTTGGTAATATGACAGGCAGCCACAAAGAAAACCTCACATATCACCTTGTGGTCAGAGCTCACCTTAAAAGATCCATTTTCAGACATTTAAATTTTACTTGTAAATATTTAGGATTAAATCCTGCTTTCACTGGTCTCCCAGTGAGATTTTTACCAATAATAAGAGACCATGCGCAAGGGATATGAATTATAGATGGAATTACACTTTTAAAATGGTATTTCTGACTGTTTCATAAGATCTCCATATATATCACACTGTCCTTGGAATGCTATCTTGACAGTTTATATGCAGAACATCCTCTGCAAGCATTTAAAAACAACAGTTTTAAACATCCAGATATTATTTTCAGTGAAAGTAACAGATCTGTTTTATAACAGCATGTTTTAAAAAACACTCCAATGATTTAAGGAAAAGCTAAATCCTCCATCTTAAATTTCTGTCATGAAATGGGTTCAAGATTAACAACTTCTATACCTTTCTTTCACTTTGTTATTAGTTTTCCAATATTTTTTTTCATCTAGATTGCCCTCTATTATTTAGTTATAACTTCCTCCATAATTGCAATCAATGAATAGTAATCACTTAATAAACATATCCTGACAGGTCTATTTTTGCACTGGGAAAAGATTAATTTTCTTTATCACCACTCCAGTAAGCAATTTCTTTTCTTACCTGAAGTAGCAAAGTGAACTGAAGTTCTGCTCTGCTTCGAACAGCAGCTGAGCAAGACCAGATACCCACTCCTTTCACTTTTATATTATTTGGATATAGATTTATCAAAATCTGAGTAACTTGGAACATGCATGCATTTTTATTTGCATTGATTCCTACACATAATTCTATTGCACACAGGCAAAGTTGCTTTGCACAAACACTGTGCTAACGTTGAGCTCACACTGCTGTTCTGGGAGGATTTTCTGAGTGCTTCTCTTAAACCAAGAAAACCAGAAAGAAAAATGCATTTCTATTAAAACTTTTGAGCTTAGATATTCAACAATGAAATGATAAGGATTTCACATTCTGCCAAGCATCTATTAAAGCCTAATTTGATATTAAATAGAATAAAATATCCTGAATGAACATAGATACCTGCAGGTTGCTATGATGATTTCTTTTCCACTGCCATATAAATATAGCAAAAAGAAACTGGTAAAGAAACACAAACAAAAGAGAATGGCTTTTATATAGAAATCTCCTTTTCTTCCTCACAGATCAATTTGTTCTAAGTGGACTTGGCCTAAAGTCACTGGAATCAAAGCAAGTTTTTCTGCTGACTTCATTTCAGACTAGGTGTAGCAAAAATGCAAATTCAGAGTAAATAACTTCTCCTAAAGCATTTGCATTTCCTGCCTTTACACAACAAACAGCCTGCGCAGTTTTCAGGTACTTTTCAGAAAAGACTAATTTGTGGCATCTTTAGGTGGACACTCCTCAGTAATTCTGACATTAAACGGTGTGCCAAACTTTCAGCTGCAAATGAAACCATAAAGGCAGTACTCTGACAGCGAGCTTCTGTAAAATCTAAGTGCACTTTAGCTCTTCATAGCAACGTGTAAAACATCTTGAGCAACTCATCATTGTACCAAAGTATCAATTCACTCTAAGCACAAATTTTCCAGTGGTAACTTCTAGAAATTTTGTAGCAATACTGACAAAAATCACTTTTACCATCCTTTTCCTCTGAACTCTGTGGTTCAGCTCCATGTAACACGAACCAGTGGGGTCACACTGAGTTGTCCCTCTGAACTCAATCCCATTCCTGGCATCAGCCTTTGTACTTTTGTAAATGGTCTCAGGACACCATCATGTGAAAATTCTTACTAATACAGGCCTGTCACAAGAATCTCTGTCTGCATACAACAGACAACTTCTGACTGCACAAATTTCATCCATGGTAATTAGAAGGGCATACCTGAATTTTTTGCAAAGTCTCATCTTTGCCACAGGCAGGACCACATTAAGTTAAGGAAATCTGTGTAATACATACCAAACAAAAAAAGCTTAAACATATTTTAATCACTTTAGAAGTATTACCCTTCCTCTGATTATATACATCAATGATAAGAAAGATATCTAGTTCAAAACTCTGAAAATTAGGCTTAAAATCTCACTTCAGAGTTCACTAGTTCAGCTTGTAGTTTTCAGCCTACTTTTGAGATCTTGGTAAAGGCATCTTTTTGTCTGCACAGTAATGAAGACTTTACATACACTAATTACTTCTAAACATCGGCACATTACTAAGAGATTATAAAGCAAAACAAATTTTGTGCGAAGCATCGACTTCTGAAATAAGCAATTATTACAGAATTTAAAGAAAAAAAATTATATACTAGGCATTTTGTAAAGATCTGGGAAGAACTTTGAAAACAAAATGCCTGGATTAATCTAGCAGAGGTATGTTGATATGATGGAAGTCTGAAAGCAATTATGAAAAAAACACTCTGCATCTGTGCTGGTCACAAAGTGTTCAATCATAAAAGCTTTGATTTAAATCATATTAGCACAGTGTGGAGGAAGCATGCAGCACCACAACATCAAAGGATATGCCCTGAAAATATGTATCAATTTTTCTTTTTTTTTTTTTAATCTCTCCAATAGAAGTACACTTTTAGTTTCCAACTCACGTGTAAGTCGGAAACGGTTTGTATATCCAAAGAGAAATCAGAGGGGAATGAAAAAGAAAAACAGCTTGAGGGATGCAAGAATCTCACCACACGTTTAAGTAAAGAAATAACAATTCACTTGTAATAGGACTGTCCCATTAGGGTCCCTGACTGCCATGAAAATCTCAAGTGACCTACTCTTTTCTTTCTTAAGTTCACCACCTTAAGATAATGAAAACAACATGACTCTGGATTTGGACTCATCAGATTTCTTCTAAGGTATACTTCACAGTTCTCAAAAAATTCTCTGGAGAAAAGCCTGAACCTCACAGTCTGAGTAGATGGGATACCCTTGTTCCAGATAAATCTGCCCAGACTTCTCAGAAGGGATGTGATCACGGAGAATTTCCCATTTTTGATTATAGCTCAGAGAAAATAACAGTTTTCTCCTTTGAGTAAGTTTTCAAAACAATCCAGAGTGCCTGACTGCTTGTAGAGACAAAATAAAGAACTTCACTTAGGAACAATTAATTCCTCTTTTGAGTAAATTTTCAAGCATGGTAATTGTGAGGATAGAACATCATTGCTTTGTGTAAGGATGACCTTTTTGAACTTCCCAGGCTGCCAGAGCCCAGCTGAGATTGTGATGCTGATGCTGCAGTGAGCTGCGGGCTCTCAGGGAAGGGACTCCCAGCAGCCCAGAGGATGGATTGTCTCCATGCCAACACCCCTGTCCCAGCACAGCGGGGAGAACGCCAGGGAGCTGCTCCTGTACCAGCAGGGACACACATTCCCCAGCACTGAGCCCTGCTCTGGGTGCTGCTGGTGGGGTGTGGTTCACATGGGATGTACAACCGCAGGAGAGCAGGGATGGGTCAGACTGGGAAATTGAAAACAGGCCATTCACACAAAGGAATGCTTAGTTAGGTTAGAAAATCATTCGGTTCAGATGCTACTGAGATATCATCCACAGTACCAAGTGTTGTATTTGTTGATATCACACATGGTACCATTTGTTTCATCCTTACTTACTAATGTGGAATTTGTTGTCGTGTTGTTTTTGTATGTTCTTTTTTTCCTCAATAAACTGGTTTGTTACTAATCTGAAATGATTCCAAGAGCCTACCTGCATTTCCCCCAACCCATTTTGAGTCAGGGTTAATATCTGAGAGCACTTGGGTCCCTAAGGGAACAGCCCATTACAGTCCACGACAGTAACTATGTCTCTACGATTTATGAAAAGAAAGCAATATGTGCCTGTTTCGGTGCCTGTCGTTTGCCTACCAATGGTGCAGTGCTCCCCATTCCAGCCCTCTCTGCATTCACACTTCCCATCTTTACAAGTCCCGTGCTCCGTGCAGCGGGGGTGGCACACACGCTGGTCACAGCCCGCTCCTGTCCAGCCCTCCTCGCAGCGACAGGCCCCGCCGATGCACACGCCGTGGGTGCCACAGTCCACGGAGCACACTTCTAGGAGAGACAACAGCAGTCACAGCCAGCCTCTGTGCAAGGGAGCAGCACAGCAACTCCTCTGCTCAAAACCAGGCTCCCAAAACTCCTGCTCACATGCTGAGGAAAGCCGGCATTCCATTTTGGTTTAAAAGCAAATTAAATTAAAAGTCGTTTTGATGCCTTAAGGTATTTCAAATGTCTTTATATTTTAATATTTTTAATATAAGTGCCTTTATATGTTTCAAATCCTGTACTGCATTAGTACATAACTCTAAACTCCATGTAAAGTGTAAGCTACTACACATTTTGGTCAGATGAAACAATTCCTCTAGGCCTGAAATTCAAGGACACTCTACAGCCTTAGGCCATGAAAAGTACAAACAAAAGTGAATTGGAAGGGAGAAAACTGTGGGTATATGACTTCATTACCTGAAGCTGAAATTGGAGGATGAACCCCTGACATGTAAATGGACCAAACTTAAAATTGGCTGAAAAACTGACCATTGTCCATCCTGGGTGTAGCCCCTCCTGAAGGCTTTTGCCTACCCAAGGTGCCCCTATAGAAGATCTTTAATAATACTCACTTTATTCTCTTAACCTTGTCTAGCCTCTGTTCTAGGTAGCCACTCCAAGGCATCAGTTAAGAAAAAACCTGCTAATGTGCACTGGACAGACCTGCAGAGCTGCATCCTCCACGCAGACACAGACAAGTGTCAGAGGTGCTGTCCCCAACAGCAAAGGAGGTAAGCAGGTGGCTCTGCTCTACTCAAACCTGGACCTCAGGTGATTTTGACAGATATTGATTTCCTAAGAATTGAGACTGAAACTCACCTAAAACTCATTTGGCAGAGAATGGCAGCAATTCAGGGTCATTTAGAATGATGGGGAAAAGTCACCTTCCAAGGAGAGATTTTTGCATTCCTATTACTAACATGGTCAGGTATCTGGTGTCTCACTCCAAAAATTCTGCTCTCTACCAAGCTGAAATTTCAGATAAGCAGAAGGGTCTTTTGCCCCATGCATCACCAAAGAAAAGTGGCAGCAAAACTCTCATTCTTGAATTTTTCTCACTGCTTATCCATAAAGCAGAAAACACATCTTGATATTCATGTCCCTGGTGGGGTATTCCAGCTGATTAACCTTAGGAAATAATTGAATAACTATGAAAAATGTAAATACTGTTTTGAGAGACTTGGTTTTAACCATCTCAAGGTTCAACTGACAATGTAAAAGCAAAATTCCCATAAACGATAGAACATATTCATTTACAGTTGGGAAACAGAAGTACACTTATGTAACTTTTTCAGTCTAAAAGAGAAACAGTGTTAGAACAAAACGCAAACTCCTAACCAAATTAAGAACGTCATGAAAATATATATAGCAGCCCATCCACAGTTCCTCCCAAGAAAATTAAACAAGCCCAACCGTGTAACAAAGACAACTTTCCCAATTATTACTGCGCTTCAAACCTGCCCTGGTTTGAAACAAAACAGCACCGTGAGTGCAGAATGAGGAAAGAGCCGTTTTCCTTACCGACGGAGCAGTCGGGGCCCATCCAGTTGGGGTCACAGGTGCACAGGCCGGTGTCAGCCAGGTAGGAGCCGTGGCCGCTGCACTGCTCGGGGCACTGCGCTCGGGGCAGCTCGCAGCTCGCGCCGCCCCAGCCCGGGCTGCACAGGCACTCCCCGTTCACACACAGCCCGTGGCTGGAGCACGTCGGGTCCAAGCAGTCCACTGCGGGGGGAAACAAACACCGTGTGCGCAAGGGGCGCTTCGCACCAGGGGCGGTGTGGCAAACGCGCTCTGCAAAGTCTGGAGCGCGGGCATAAACCGAGGCAATGGAGCGAGTTGTCATATTAATACCTGCTGTGAGAATGAGAAAGTCAAGTAATTTGTGTTTTACATGACATAAATCAAGAAGGGGTCGACTGTGCAATGACAGTTTACTGCAGGGATGCTGTGGTGGAGGAACATGAAGAGTTAAAAATAGCACTTCAATATATATAAATATATATATAGTCAGAGTTCCACACATAAACCTGGAGACATTTCTTCTGAAACACACTGATGCTCCAATGATTCATGTACTGTATTTCAAGTAGGAAATAAGTTAATAATTTGCAATTTTAAAGGATTTTTTATTTGGAGTATCTTTATAAAAACTCCTGTGATTACTATTAAAAAGTTAGAACATTGTTTGAACATTAGGACAGCCACTTCAAGTACACAGAGTCAGAATGTCAGTAGCTTTCAGCTTCATTTAGAGTCTTAATAATTAAGGCACTTGTGAATGTTTGATCCATGGTCCATTAGTAGCTGAGCTGTGAAACTGAGAGCCCTGGTTACTTCAACACCTATTCTAAATCAGCAGATTGTTTCTCTAAAAGAAGTAAAACTAGATACAGATATGGATTTCAACCCAGAAACAACAAAGTGAAAATAGTTATGATGAAAAATGATGCAATGGAATTTCAGTTGCTATTTCAGTTCTATAAAGGAAGGTTACAAGCTGTCTTTCAAATGAACTTTATCAGTAACATTATGAGTTTGCAAATTTTTATCTTATATCATGAATCTGTAGAACAGTACTATGCTTTACTGCCAATACCCACATGGAGGCTTTACCAAGTGCCTTTTGCTGTGGAATTGAAGGTCAAGGTCAAATTCATGTCTTAAATAACTTGAATTCATCTCATGACTGGTATATATTAGCTCACAACAGCAGGACCAAGAATGATTTGCATTCTCTCTCACTGCTCCAGGAAGATCTGAGTTTATAATGAAAGTGATTTATCTCTCGTCTTTTCAAAACTGATCCTTCTACATTAAGGCAGAGATATTTTCATTCCACCTGATGTGAACAATACATGATCTTTCAAATCTCAACTTTTCTATAAACACAGAGCCTTGTCAAACTACTTTACTTAGTTGTAAAACATTTAAAGCAAGTATATAGATTAGATACAGGCAGAGGATTGAGACAGGTGCATTTAGAGGTTCAATACAATGAGTTATCACAATACAGTAGTATAGAATGCAGAATAAAGTAGTAAAGGAATAAATTACTGTAAAATTTCTTACAAGATTTTCATTTTAATGATGACTTGGGCTAAGTTTTTGGGTTTGCTTTTTCTTCTTTTTGTTTAAGATTTAAAGCTGAGCTAACTGGACATGAAAATATTATAATGCAATTTCATTTTTATAGGTAAACCAAGACTGGTTTGTGGTTCACCTCAAAGTTGATAAATTCATAAACTGTTTTAAATTACACAGAATGCTTGTCCTGTATTGTTACTCCTTCTTTGTGCTTAGCCAAATTATAACCTGTCTGAAGTTTACAATGCATCTTTTGTACAACTGCTGTTGAACTCAATGGACACAGAGCTGTGATCAAACATTCTGATTGAATAAAGAAGTAAAGTACATAAAAACCTAGGTCAATCTACTTTAAAGATGAAGGTTACTTCCCCCCTACATTTGGTCTGTTCTGGGTTTTTTTTAAGAATATATATTTTAACAGAAAATGTAGAAGGGTAATATGTGTATAACATCGTTATAGGACAGCTAACTTTAGGAGATAATGATAAGTCAGAATGTACTCTCCTTGTCAGGAATGTATCATCTTCCTTCTCAAATGGAAGCACTAATGAAAGGAATGTGGAGCATATGAAAAACACCACCTTCTGCTATACAAATTAACTGTTTTCCCTCTATCCTGAATTACAGTGCTTATGCAGCTTTGATTTATTTCTACAGAGTGAGCTGATCAATGCCCTAAGTCCCCAGTTTCCCTTGTTTTACAGGATAACACACCAAACACCTTTGTCCTTTGTTCTAGACAAATGTGCTTTGCAGCTATTTTATTCTACCATCTGGGTAAGTAGCAGCTTTCAAAGTTTAAACTGAGAAGAGTTTTTACTCTGAGCTCCAATCTTGTTCTATTTTAATACATGCTCAGAGTTATCATCTCGGGCCAGATCCTCCCTGTTGAAATTAGCATAATGTGATTACCTGCAATAGAACTGCACCAACTCGTGTTGCAGAGGTTCTGCCCTGAGGTGTAGCAGGGTTTACAATGCTATTTAATCAGGATTTATACACAGACCAGCTTTGGTGTTTAAACAAAGGAGAATGCACCTTAGCAAGTATGTTAGGTTTGAAACTCACAGCCCCCTGGCAGCTCAGATCATTAGAGCTCATTTAGTATTGGGCCCTCTGTAGATTTGACAAAAAAAGGTACTGAAAGCAATTTATATCCTTAAGGACAAAAAGGAGGTCAAGGAGTTTTCTGAACAATATGTACCATGAAGTCCCCAAAGAGCCATGAATTACACTTACCAAGTTAAATGTCATTGAAAAATGACTCAACCAGGAAAGTGACAAGAAAACCACCCTTAACTTAACCTAATTTGGCAATTTCACTTGTGTCCCCCCCAAAGTAGGCTGAATGAAGCCTGACAAATGCCCCACTTCATCTTCTGTGCAAATTTGTTAATAGAAAAACAGTGTTTATGCTGCAAAAATTGTGCATCAAAAATATTGATTTTGGTGTCACTTTCATTTCTGGTAAATTGTTTGAACAATATAACCATGATGAATATCAGAAATAAAAAGTTACTAGGAAGAAAAAAAAAAATGCTGACCCACTTATTCTAATTCAATATCCTAGTTGGAAAATGGCAAATGAATCAACCTTTGCCATTCTTTTTGGAAGTTTAAATCAATAGAGGAGATTTCATATATTACATAGAGATACAGAAATATTGTATCTATCATTCTACCATTAAAAGTGTAAAATTTCTATTCCTTCAAAAACCTTAACTAAGACTAGATGATTAATTAGAAAGACACCACTTCATAGTGTACCCTTTCTCCATAGCACTCAAACTAATGTGAGAAATATACAAAAGAAATGGAATTTTAGAGTAGTTGATTGATTTTTTATTTTTCTGCAAATTAATTAATTGACTTATTTATTGCCCAATCTTACATGCAAAAGGTTGCTTTAACCTTTCTTGTCATTTTATTGGCCCCTTCCAAGTTTGCAATCAATACTTCCTGCCTTTGTAATCCATTTATCTTTATAGGAAGAAACGTATCTTTCCAAACACAGTGTTGATTAAATAATGTATATCCTTTCACCTCACATAGCCATTCAGCTCCCAAAAAGCTCTGTTGACTGACTGTTTTGTTGTGTTCCCAATTTTGGCTGGAGTTAACCCAATACCTTTGCAAAAAGGCCTGCATTGGCTTTTTCTAGAAACTTCTCTGGAGCTGCTGATGTCTCTGCTTCACCATTCCAAACATTCACCTGAGGATGAAGATGGATTAAGCACTACAGGATCCCACTTCTCTTACAGGAGTTTGGGGATCCAAGGTAGACAGACCCATGGGGATCCATGGCCCAGACACACCACAGCCATTCTAGAGAACCGAAAGCAGAGAGAGAATTTCATGCAAGCGCCTGGAAATTACAATCAAAGTGAGGGAGGAATGGTTTGTAAGGTAAAATTTCCTGAATTAAATGAAACAAAGATAATTTCAGGCTGTGTACCATAATCTTTCTAATAACACAAGCATTTATAATAACAACAGAAAATATGATGAAATGTATCACACTTAATGAGACCAAGCAAACAATTGTAGCTAGTGCCAGAAAGAGAGGTCCTGCAGTGCTGGGGAATAGATTGGGTGCTGTAGAGCAAGTTAAAGACAGTCTTTTTCATCTTTGATTTTCATGAGAATGATAGTTAAAACAAGGCATTTCAGATAATTTTTGAATATCTCCTAGTATTACACACTCTGGGTGAACTGAGAACTATTAATTCTAAGGGAAAAAAAAAGATATTATAACATTTTCTGGATATAATTTAAAACATAATCCATTAAAAACAATGCAAAAACTCTTGGCTTCAACTGAATTCCAGCGAAAAGCTCTAACAACCTGTGTGGAAGGAGGATTTAGTGGAAGAAGGTGACAGGAATGAGCAGAACAAACAATTGCAGTCCCACCAGCGAGGATTCTTGGTTTCTTTGTTTTCTTCCTTTTACCACAAGTTCACTCAGACTAATGCCAGACCTCGTTCTAAAGGTGATGACCGTGGTCCTGAGAATAAAAGCCTTTAAAAATAAAAGTGGTTTGTTTATCCACAGTTTTCTTCTCTTTCTTTTCTGATGTGAGAGAGAGCTGTTTATTACAGGGTAAGATGAAAATTGATACACAAAGTATCAATACAGATCTGCAACCCATTCAGAATAACCCAGAGAGACTCCTCAGTCCTAACAGCATGACAGGCCAGCCCTATCACTTCAGTACTCAAGCTGCTTCTTTCATTGGGGGATTAATAAACTCTGGAGCACAATAATATATTAAAAAAAAAAAAAGCAGTACAATTTGCATTGTGCACTCTAACAGGAAACTCTGTGAATACAACCATTATTGCCCATAATCCATGACCACATTTTGCATGGGTTATTTTAAAAAAATTGTCATTCTACATACTCAAGGAATTGGACACTTTCAATTTGAATAGCTTTTCTGCATTTAAAGGACAGTTATTGTTTGTGTGTGCCATCTACCTTTCCTTAATCCCATATGATTGCAGCCACAGGAGTAATTTGCCCCACATTAAGTCTGTAAGGAACATGGATATCCAAGTCTTTCAAATATTTTTCATCAGTTTCTGCATTAATAGTGATTGATATGTGCTTTGTGTGAAGTTGAAGCTATACAATTTTGTTGACCACTGCTTCTTTTTCCTCTGCATTTCACATCTAAATTGTTCAGTAAACATAATCTACAAGAAAAGATTTTTCTTTGCTCTTCAGGAAAGGAATTATTCAGGTTTACTTGTGGCAGAGACTCTTAATACTGCAAAGCAATGTATACAGAAGGCCTGAAGTTTTGTCTGAACTCTGATAGATCAGTAAAATTGTGGTGGACCAAGTTTTTACCCTCTTTTACCTTCTACAGCAGTTTTATGCTTAGATTTTTATTCCATTCTTTCATTTTTTCCTTAAATAAAAGCACCATTAAGTAACTCCCAAACCCAGAAAACAAACTAACAACAGAAAAAACAAATAGCCTACCTTCCTCACAGTTTTCTCCTTTATAGCCCACAGAACAGACACAGTTCCCTTCGATGCAGGAGCCATGACCTCCACATGAGGGGTCAATGCACTGGCTGGTGGGCACATCACACTCTGGACCTTTCCAGCCACTGTAGCACAAGCAGGTGCCTTTGGAGTACTGACCATTGCCACTGCACAGAACGGGGCAGGCAGCTGGAATGAAAATGGAATGAAAGAAAAACCACACACAGGGTCATGCATGTAGTCATGTAAAAGTGCACTGAAAATCCACTATCAAACACTTACACTCAAATATATTCAGTTACTGGGGGAAAAAAAAATCTGATATAATTTATAGTGGTTTATTTCTTCATTTCCCAAACAAATAATTTGATTGCTGTTTAATAAAGCACATATGTGTTGGGCATTCTGAGAATACAACTCCTATTCTTTGGATAATACTGATAATGTTTGGGGTAACTAATGAGGTAATGTGAACATATTTGAGTTTGACATTACTCTGCTTTGTTTCTCTAGGTAACATCCAATTTTCATAGACAGAACACAAAACATTCAGTCCCCACAACTTATTATATGGCATCTTTCTTCTACCATAACACTTTATGTAATGTCCCCAAACTTTTTTAGACCCTTTGATTTTCAGTGTAAGAATCTTGAACACAAGAATGACACAAGCTTTCAGCTACTACAAATGCACCTTGTCACCTCTATCCCTTCACCACTATCCAGCCTTGTTTCCCTGGATCCCAGGGACAGATTTTACCCTGTGTGTACTGGCAAGAAAGCACCATTAACCCTTACCCCTCACTACAGTGTTATTAAGGGGGGTAAGACATTCTGAGCAAATATTCATTTATGCAAATGAAGTGAAGCTATGAATAATAAAAGTTGTCATTAGGTCTTGGGTGCCAGGAATCAGATGTTGTACATATGCAGAGCAGTGGAAAGAAAGAAGTGGTTGATTAAAACCCAGGTGCATATAAATGTTTCACTAAGTCATATTCACTCCCATGTGCTCATGTCTCCCTTGGGAACATCTGTGAACTTCTGTGCCTGTCAAAGACTGGGGGTGTGGTCACTAGCCAGAAAAATGGAAAAAATAACAGAGAAATAACAGAAAATGGGAGTAATGAAGTGAGTCTTTAAGAAAAGCTTGGAGCATTTTTGTGCTCTTCTCTCTGATGCAGTTTGATAGACAGAAAAGTATTTCCTTGTCTTTTCCCTCTTCAAAGTAATTAGAAATGAACACCCAGTGTTACAGTGCCAAAAATATACTCAAAAGCTACTATTAATCATTAAAAGGTCCTAATGTCTTCTTGGCTTCTATTATCCCTTTAACCCCAATGATCAAGAAGAACCCAAGTAATTGATTTCCTACATAGAAATGTGCAATGGTCCAGTTATTCAAGTTCTCCATTGTTCAGCCCAGTAACCCTTATTAATCTTAGCTGTCCCATTGATCTGCTGCAAAAACACATTTCAGGACAGATTTTTTTGTGAATTTTATTATTTGATAGGTGAAAAAATTGATCAGAAAAAATAAAATTCAGGTTTCTAACCTGAAATGTCACTAAAATTTAGAGTGCTGAGAATTATTTCAATTAAAACTACAGATTAATGGGATGCATGTCATATAATATGTATAATATTTTTAGCCTATTTTTCCTTTTACAGTAGAACAGTATCAAAGTCAGTATGATGAAGTCTGGGGTCTGCTACTGCTCCTATGTCTTAGATCCATATTATCCATCCTTTGGTAGCAAGAGAACTTCATTCTTTTGCATTCCTGGTGTTCTCTCTTACTATAAGTTTTGTCCAGTTGCTTTCTTATGCACTGCAAAAAGGAACAGAAATTTGAATAAAATATAATTTCCATCAGCAGCTGTAGGTGTAGCAGAAGGGATTACAAGTGACCTCACCCCTGGTAAGTCACAGCTGTACTAATTACCAGAGAAGAAGGACAGCCTTGCCCTTAAGGTGACTAATAAAGGTAAGTGTGATAAAAGGGGTGGGCTGGCTGGTCAGAGAGAGCCTGGGGGTAGAGGAACCCTGAGGAACAAGGAAATGAGGTGCTGCTGCAGAGCTCTGCTGGGAGGTGGGGCTGGCTCTGATGGAGTTGGAGCCTGCTGCTGCAGCATGCAGCCACAGTCAAGCCTCTGTGGCAGAGGCAGCAGGGAAATTCTTGCAGCCATATTCCAGCAGGAATAGCCAGCAGTCAGTCTGGCAGGGAAGCCAACAGTAGGAGCTTGCTGTAGTCAGAGTCAGGATGGATGAACTGTAAAAAAGAACTGGGACCCTTTCATGTTGTTTAATGAGAGTCTGTGTCTTGGCTTATTTCTACCCCTAATGAGAGGTCTGCTGCAACAAGCAACATTTTCATTTCAGGTGTGATATATGTTCACAAGTGCTTTCCTGAGTTCAGTGAAAAAGTTGGTGCTACATTTCTGCTGGTTTCTGAGCTAAGTTTACTAAGCCAGCTGTACTGAAATACCACACAGACAAAGTGGCCCCATGCTGCACTCCAGGAAAGTCTATCTTACATATTTTTGCACCTCAGCATCAAACACCTTTCCATGACGTACCACACACTGAACTAACAGCAACTTGAATGCTGTATGACTATTCCTTCTGCTGCATGTTCCCCCAAGGAGCCTGGCTCAGTTCCCAGCACAGCCTTCCCTGTGCAGGTGGGCAGCTCCTGCAAGTCAACAGGTGGGCCTGAAAGAAAGGGGTCAACCCGGCACCACTTCCACTTTTGGCTATAAAGATCTGGGGGCACAATTCCTTTGTCCATAACTCTCAATTTCGCTGCAGTTTAAAGGCTTGTTTTGGGCTGATACTGATACAGTTGCTCAAATCAGTATAAGAAAGGTAATAATTTCTGTCCTGCTCTCTTTGTACAGTGTAGAGGATTTTGGGCAAGTGATCAGAAGGCAGCTTGTCCTGAAGACCTGGTGTGGCCATGAGTGTCGAGTTTCTTGGTGTCATTTTGCACACCCTGAAACACTGTACAGACCCTGGTGTTTTAATTGGAACTCACTTCAACACAAACAATCTCTCTCTAAGACAAGGCACCCCTCAGATCCTTTATGTGGTGGTTAAGCCTGCAGTCCCTTTGGTAAAGTCCACCACAGTGGAAGTAAATATTGTTGGATGGAAATTCCCTCCATGTTTCCATGCCACTGCAGAGACTCAGCTGTTCTTACTGGTGGTTTCTCAATTGCATTAGGACACACTTGCTTCTGCTCACCCAACTCCTCACCACACTGTGATAAAGCTGCATGGAAAGAACAGGTCCTAGGAAGGCTAAATTAGTCTGTGGGCATTAGGCAGTTTCTTTGGACAATCTAATAGGCAATAGGCAGTTTCGCTGGAGAAACCACATTTGTTCAAGTAGTTATAAGGACAAAAACTTAAAGCTAACTCACAAGCTGGATACAAATGAGGAACAGCTCTTCTTGTTTTGTTGTTTTACAGATCAACATGTGAATCAACTCCTGAAAGGATTTCTATTCTGCAAACTTCTCCTCTAGCATGAAAACTCAAATGAAGTCAATAACTATTTAAACAGCACACTACCTTGAAAGAGGGACTGAGTAGAAATAACCCATTTTTAAAATAAATAAAAGAGAAAACCAAAACAACAAACACATCCAAGCCACTCAACTATGACCAGTCCAGACCTAGTTAGAGAGGTTGGGACCTGTAATTCTGTGCCAGACACCTGCTGTAAGATCACTTCTCTGCTTGTTTTGTCCCTCAGTCTCATTAAGCAATGGGTAACTGCAGTCCAGCTAAAGGTGATGTGTATCTGCTATTTGGAACTTGTCTGTGGGAAAACCATTCTTAGCTCCTGCTTTTGATCTGGATTTGCATGGTTCAGCTTCTGGGATACCAGAGCTTGGCACTGCAGAGGAAAGGTTACTGGATGGTGCTTGGGCTGAAGAGCTCCCACAGCAGTTTTTTTAGTGCTCCCTGACTCTGCTATGGTGCTTCAGGAATTTAAGAAAAGCTGAAAGCCATGTCACAGCTTTTCATTCCTCTCTTCATGTTTCTATCAAGTCACAGGTCTTGCTGTGGCTCACGGATCTATTCGGTCCTTGTGCAGCTTGTCTGTAAATTGAACAGCAATCTGCCTTCAGGGGTTTGCCAGGGCGGTCACAATGCCAGTGCCACCAGAACTGACTTTGGACAAACAGGAGAATCTGTCACTTAACCTTAGGGACGGAGTGGATACAGTTAAGATTAAGACACTTGCAATTTAAAGCCACAGTTTAATCTACAACCCTCTGCTGGAGTTATTCTGCAAACTATAGGAATATCACTTTGAGAATAAGAAAAATGACAGATTTTGGCATTTCTAAGAGTGCCATGTCACTAAGATTGCAGGAGAAACATGTAAGCAAGAGTGCAAGAAGGTCTAGGTTATTACAAGAAGCTGGCTTGTCATTGCAGTAATGAATAGCTCTTCATGGCTGCTTTTGCTACAGGTTTATAGTCTGTCCTCTGTGAGGAAGAGAGAGAATCAAGCTGCTTTTTTACAGAGAACAGGAGCAGGTTGCCTAAGAAGAGTTCTGCTACGCTTATTTTCTAGATCATATTGCTGCAGGCTGAGACCCAAACCAGTCCACCCTCATTTGACATCCTGGCAGCTTCAGCTGATGTGCAAAGTCCTCAATAATATTCTGGATTTCTTGTTATCCAGCACTATTTGTGTTTCCCCATGGGAAGTGGGCAGCTCCTGGTCCAGGACAGAACTGATTGCTCCAAGTCTGTTGAAGCAATTTGAAGGAAGGTGGTTTATGTAATGGAATGACCAAGTTCCATCTCATTTCTGTGGAGAGACCAATTGCATATCTTACACCAGGCACTGGCAAAAGGTGGACAGAGACAGATCTTCAGGAGTAGCTATGGCAACACTCAGGCAACTTAGGCCCAAGGGTATACATCCTGAGTGAGGTCTGGATAAGCACAGCTATTAACCCTAAACTTTCTTTGGTTAAGGGATTATGCCCTTTACTTCTATTTGAATAAAATCAGCCTAAATTTTAACATGGGCCTCAGCTGATGAACAGACACTGCAGACCTCTGAGTCCTGCGGCCTGCACGTATTTGAGAACATCAATGGAGCAGGAAAGACAAGCCAAACATCCCTCTAAAAGTTCTCTCTCTAAAGGATATTTTGGAGTAATGTTCATATTCCCTGCTGCATGAGGAAAGGTGATTTGGTAACAGCCTATTACACACAGATGAGGAGTGGAGATGGCCAGGGATAATGCCCAAAGAGTCTGGCATCAAAAGCCACCGTTTTGTCCAGTGACAACCCACGGTGTCCCAGCTGCAGTCTGTGCACACACTCCTTGCTCCCCCCTTCCAGGGTCCACACACACATACTCACCAGAGCAGTTCTTCTAGAGCATGGCAAGAAACCAGCAAAGGATATCTGAGGAGACAAACTCTTGGAGGCTGTTGAAGAACTTGGATTAGTTACACAGCAGCTGGCTTGAGAGGCTTTCCCCTGCTACTTGAAGCTTCAAACAGGATGTGAAGGCAGAGTTCTGGCTTGCTTTCTCTTGCTGTAGAGCAAACATTACCCTGGTGCAGAGAGGGTCCTGTACCACTAAGGATCTAGGATGTCAGTTCTCTACTGCAGACTTTTTCAGTTCCTCCTCATAAAATAGACAAATTGGTATATTTCTCTTCAAAATTATTTGAGTCTCAGGGCACAAATATATGCAGAATGGAAAAGTTTTTGAATTTGCATTTACAGTGCCTCCCTGTCCTGGACCAGGTCAAAAGCAATGCTCTTATATTATTCTTATTTTGCAAGCAGCTCAATTTTTCATTCAAATGTAAATTTTAAAACATGGCAAAGGAAGAATATTATTTTTGGTCCAATCTATTTTTTTAATGTGTGTATCACAGCATTTTGTAGTGAAATGCCCATGACAAAACTGCACCAAGGGCTGGTATTTGGGTATGGGCCAGCAGGGTTGCATCTGTAATGCTTGCAAGCCCCAGTCTTGCATAAAAACCACATTTTTCTTACCACAAGCTGGTGTGCAAAAAAGATGAGCTTGGCTGCTTGTTCACCATGTAAATAGTATGGAAATTCAGGACTGAGTGTCCAAGTATGACATTAAGACTGAACTAAAAGAGCACTTGGACATTGCCTACAGTGCCTGAGTACTGCTGACTATTCCATCAAACAGTTTTGACAAGATGAATTGACAAGTTAAAACTCATGGAAGAACATTCTGTGACTGATCATAGAATTTTAAAAAATTCATGGAATGAAAATCTGCAAAGGCTACTGAACACAAAGAGGCTTTGTCTGTTGTAGAAAGTCCTAGCACACACTACCTCTGGAACCAGAAGAATTTAATGGAGAAGCATCAAACAAAGTTTTTACTCTTCCTCAGCTATCTGCTGTATGTCACCATCACAGCCAAAATCCTGAATGAAATGGAATTTTGGTCTCAGCCATTACAGCTTTACTTCCCACTAAACAAATAAAGACATTCAGAAAAAAAGCATTCTGAAGAGACACTATTTATACTCCTATGTAAGATATGTTCAGCCCTTGTTGAACTGTACAGAATTTTGCCATGCCTAAGAAAAATATTTTTATCTGTAAGTGCTCCTGTTTAGGAGGAGGAAGTAAATTTCAGTCACAAAAATTCACTGAACTGATTTGGGTAGTCTTGATGCTCTTTGGACATGAATTGCACAAATTCCTTGTTATATAAAGGAGTGGATAATGCAAGCACACCTGCATAATGAAACTGAAGTTGTCCTTTTTTTCACTGACCACCAGGAATTGAATTGAAGACAGATGTAGGTCACACTTGTTAGCACTAAGCCCTACCAGGGACCCTTCTGGGTGCAATTGCTCTAGGGGATAATTAATTCAGTCTGTAATCCCTCACACTTGGACTTCCTTTTAGCAGAGATTAGGCTGCCACTGCTGAGAGATTATGATTTTGCCAACATATAAAGATGGATTCCAGTTTTTGACAGTCTAATCTGAAGCCTATAAATACACTCCAGGTCAGCTCCAAACTGGAGCAGAAATAGAGGAAAGAGCCAAGACAAATGTTGTGTACAACCGCCTGGTTGCTAATGTGATAGATGAGAGCAGAGTCACACTGTACTGGCATTTTTCTCTTTTTGGTCTTTATGTTGCTGATGCATATGCAGCATTTAGACTGCACATATTAATTTCTCTTCAGTGGACAAATTAGATTAATAAATAAGCAGGTGAAGATGTGTTTTACTGATGCAAGTGTTGAATCCTACAACTGTCAACCAAAGCCCCAAGTAATTTTACATTCACTGCAAAAGCTACAATCAAAATTCCTGTTCTCCTAAAATTAAGTCATACCTATTTATGTATGAACAATCTTAATCTAAATGGCTTTAAATCAACAAAATCACTATATCCAAAGGAATCAAAAGCATTTGCATTTTAGAGTATCAGCCCAGTTATTAAAAAAATTAATTGCTGTCAGCTTGATTCAAAATGTTGGCTCCAGACTTTACATTGACATTATAAACAAAAACGTATTGAGACTTTCCTTGTTTTGTTATACATCCCATAGTACACCAAATATTTGCCATTAATTATCATATCCCTTGTTACACCGAGTATTTGCCTACAGACATTTCTAAAAAGTCAGAAGACATATAAACCTACTTAGTTGTAGTCTGTAAATACAATGGTTCTGTTTGACAAGACTTCCCTTCATATTTTCTGTTTAAACCTATTTAAATCTGTTGGCTGCACATTTCACTACTTGTCTGCAAACTTATTAGTTTTTACTGAAGTTCATTTGTGGATATGAAAATCGGAAATAACTTCTAAGACGACTTCATGGTTTATGTTGATTCTCTTCTACTAGTTTACACTAATTTTATACTACTTTCCTTGGGAGAAGCTGATCCACCCTAGCAAAATCATGCCCAAGAAAATCATGCTGGAATGGGAGACTGAATGACTCCAAGACTGTTTGCTCTCACCTGCTCTTTGTGGCCCACAAACGTGCTATTTGCACAGTCAGGAAGAATGGTGTTTGACTAGTCTGGCTGCTCTTCAGAGATCACTAAATTCACTAACTCCCATCAGGCTGAAATGTTCTTAAAAACAGTGACAATTAGAAAGATCTACAAAGTCTTTTTTAGGTTGCTCTAAGAGCTCGTGTTCTTCCAAGCAGAAATCATGTAGAAATGCAGCCAGAAGCAGGAGAATGAACAACTGTGAAAAACTGTCACTGACATGAGGTGGCTCAGCAGTTACTCCATGCAATGCTTTGGCTGCAGAGCACAGAACTAATTTAAAAGGTTTAACAGTGGTGCTGCTCTGCCCTGGCAGGCACCAGGTCAGCATCAAGAGGGAATGCCTCTCACAGCAGGCAAGATAATGTCCCTCACAGCAGAAAAGCTCTGCTCTCCCTACTTCAGTTGCCCAACACCAGCCCCACCAAGCTCTGCCAAACTGCACATTAGCAAGCCATGAGGAAACCCACAGAAGAATTTCCAGAAGGACAAAAAACCCATCAGGTGTGTCAAATCTCTGACATTCAGAAACCATTTGGGGAAAGCAGCACACGCTGACTTAAGCACTAAAGTATGGATGCTTTAATTAATCCGGGGTGAATTTAATTGCTTTAGTTAAGTGGAAATTGGGTTAAAAATGATGCAGAGCATGCTGGGGTGTGTTAAAAACATGACATATGAGCTGGATGAATCGATAAATTAAAACTGCACAGATGTTTTAATTAAACCCAGGAAACTTAACGAAGATCACTAGAGACTTTTAAGCCTATGATTAATTCAATTCATTTAAAATACCTGTAGAGATATGGGGATGCCTCCATTTTGGGAGTTCTCAATCGATAAGTACTTAAGCTGTTCTACAAAAAAAATGGGATGATTTTTATAGAAGTGACTGGACAGCATTAACTGCACAATTAATATTTACATTCTTCTGAACACTCAGCAAACTTTTGCTTTGGTTCAAATTTATCACAAGGGTCGTATTTTTTCTCATGCCTTCATTGTGAGCCTATCAGTCAAAAAGAAAACACTTGCTGTTCCCTCCTCAACCATTGTACAAAGTATCTATTTCCATTAGATAATTGCTTAGGTTAACAACTGTTACAAAAAATCTATGTAAGAAATACAAATGTGTTTTCCCATACTAGCACCAATTTCCAGAAATGCAACAAATTTTTAAAACAGTCTCTTAGAGGTTGCTCAGTTGGTACAAGTAAATTTACTTGATTATTAACCTCTATGATATTTTCAGTAACAATGCAGACCATAAGAATAAGGAAATCAAAATGAAGCCAATATCAAGTACCTCAACTATTTTAATGGTGGATTGAGAGGACTGAAGCCCCATTACTGCTTTTGTGAAGATGAGCTTGGACAATCTCACTAACCACCAACAAAGATCTTAGACGAGGATATTGGAGTGCTTCAGTGGGAGGGAAAGAGGCCACTGTTCTGTCTCCCTGGAGAAGTCACAGCTGCACATAAAAAATGTAATTTCAAGTGGCATAAAACAAGCTACAATTTGGAGATGGAGAAAAAAGAGGACATTTGAGTGCGCTGACACTGATAAATCAGCTAGCTGTGCCAGGAGACAAATGTCCTGAGGACTTTGTTCTGTCAGTACATTCTGGATTCAGCTCTTGGTCAGCCTGGTTGTTTCTTTCTCCAGCATGGCAGAAGCTCTGCCACTGTCACTGCCTGTGCTAAGGGAAAACTGCAGTTCCCCACACAGCACAGAAGGTGATTTGCAGCCAGTCCAGATCAGGTCTTGCCTCTCTGCTGCCCCATTAAAGAGTGACACAGCTCAATATCTTTTTCACATGCATCAATGCATTCAAGGAAATGGAAGTTCCCTTCCTCTGGTTCTAATTTATTACAGAAGAATGAGACTGATCAGTTTGCCACTTACTTTATGCCTTCAAAAAGGAAGGAAAAAACCCAAACCAACCAAACAAACTTCTTTTCTGTGAGTAACACAGAATCAGAGCTGTGAAATTCCTGCTTTAGATATAAGCAGTGAAGTCGATACAAGAGCACGCAGAGAAACAAGTTTTACTTCCTACCAACAGATGGGAACCAACAGATGTTGAAATCAGCTACTGTCAGAGACAGGCATGTAGATATTCACTCCTATGTTTTGATAACTTCATCACTAGGAAAACTGCGGAGGAAGGCAGAACTAAACTATTTCAGAGTTTTCAGATGCTGTCTCAGTGGAAAGAATCAGTGAGGAGTCAAAGAGATGATGCTTCAAAAAAGCAGCAGAGATGATGCTCACAAAAAGGACAAACTTCAAATAGCAGAAATTCCCTTCCAAACATAAGTGTTGTGATCCATAACAGAAAAGCACTAACTCCACAAAGTCACTTATGCTCCTAGAAAAAGGAACAAAAAAAGTGAAAAATTTCTTCAAATATTTTTGGTAAGTTTTATACCATTTCCAGTGAATGCTGTAAAAATTATTGCTCCTGTGGTAATGGCTTAGCTCGGGCTAAACAGCAGTGCAATAGATGCAGGACTGCACACACAGCCTGCAGCATTCAGGGTATTTAAAATGCAGGCTGGTTTGGTTTCACTTTAGTTACTATTATTTGCCTTGCTAAATTTACCAGAAAAGTTAAATCATAACATGTTTAACTGCACAGTTCCACATTAGCTGCAGATATTTAAACATTTTTCTATGTTTGAATTAGAGATTTTTTTGTTTGTTTGAGAAAGTGAAGGGGGATGACAGTTAACTCAATTTAATCTTACTGAAGTAAGGACTAAATATAGAAAAATATCTAAATTACAGTTTTGAATCCAGATATAGTGTAGGTGTGAAAAAAGTCATGCATGCTGAAATCTGAAGCTGTGATTCAGGGCTGTTTCTTTTATTCACGGCTGGCAAATGTCTAAGCATGTCTGACAACAGCTGCATTTCTATAATGTGATTTACAATACTACTTAATCATAGTCACTTCAATGACATTTACCATCATCACAAGGACTCCAGGATGATCCCAACACAACTGCCAAGATCAACCCTTAGAACTTAATGAAATAAACACCAGTACAATTCCAGGGAGACAAAGCAAAGTAAAACCAAAATGTAGATTGCAACACAATTAGATAAGCTAAACAATTAAGCACAAAAACAAATTACAAGCATACAGCACAGTGAGCACAATTCAGCTCAGCAGAGCAGAGTGGGAGCAAAGAAATTCTTGGCCACCAATGGAAGGATTATGAAGGAAAAAAAGCTTTTTGGCTGGCCAGAACTAAGCTACACAATGGTTTTTGCCCTGAATTTATTTACATGGATGTACACTTCCTCGCTCTACCCAGAACCTTTTGAAATATTCTACTTATTGGAACTTCATTGAAACAGAAGATATTTGTGCAAATAGATGTGTTTGTGCTGCACTATTTAAGAAGAGAAGAAAGAGAAGTAACTGATAACACAGCAACCTTCAAAGGCAGCTGTGAGAGATCAAATTAATGTACCCAGTTTTTATTAGGTATGAAAATATTACATAATGCTGTTGAAGAAAAATCCATTAATAAGATTTTACTGTGTTTCCATGTGATTTTCACCTTGGACATCACAAAGCAAACTTTCATATAATACTAATCCAATAAAATCTGGTTCCAGTTCAGCTACAGTACTTTCTGCCTGTGGCTCTCTTTAGTCCCTGAGTTTCTCAGGTGGGGTAGTGAATGATCACTCAAAAATACCCGAGTGTTTGCTGAAATCAGAGAATTCCTTTTTGTTCACTTTTTACCTATCATGTTTTGTCCATCACAGTGACTTCTGTCAATTATTTTCTTCTTCCTTCACTACTGAATTCCTCAGTATTCTCCATTGTTTTTTTTTTCTTAATCCTTTTAGCTTTGTCTGAAATTTTCTTCTGCAGAATAAATCTGCCTTCTTAGCTGCACCACCATCCTACAAGCTCTTTGGGAAAAGGAATCATACATAACTTCAAGTTCATAGGCTACAGCATGAACTCAGAAACATATGAAAGGACAATGCAATTCATATGTACAAATGGGCCTATATGTTTATTGGTGGCTTAATACAGGAGACATGCTAATAAATTGCTACATGAGATGCAACTATCAGATGTAGTTAACAACATTAAATACATTTCTTTAAAAAATTTAAAGCATTTTTGTTGCCCTGTAGAGGCCCAACCATAACAAAAAGAATGAAGGATGTACTTCTAAACAACAGGGTAAACCCTACTTAAAATGATTCAGGACAAGATCTTTTGCAGATAAATTCTTTAAAACCCTAAATTCAATGCTGGAATCAGCAGAAGCCATAGAAACTTTAAGAACAATGTGAAGTTAATATTTTGCATGTTGAAACCTATATTCTTAAAGTATGTTTCCTCAAGTATTCCCAATGCTATGAGCAGCTCCTGGGCGTTATTTCAACTTTGCAAATATTCTCTCACAAAGAAAGCAGAGGGTATGAGCAGCAATTCCAGCCTGGTGCAGGAAAGGGAGAAATCTGAGCACTGCTAATCCTCCTGTTCAATCTACACCCTACTGGAGGGACAGGTACACATTCCTAGGCAGCAGTGAAATGTTATGATGTTAAATGCCTTGTATTGTAAGAGAAATTTAACAAGGTATCTGTTGTAGAATTCCAGAGCCCAGCCCTTCCAGCTCCCTGTTCTTACTTCCAATCTCCAGGAGGATCCATGAGGATTGCTGAGGGAAGCTCAGGGCAGACACGATGGCACCTCTTGCCCCGAGCCCCTCCTGGAGCCATGGCCACTAACAATCTGAAAGAATTCAGCCTGTGACCCCTTCAGCCCTTGGCTCCTTTTCAAATTGCCAATTAGAAAGAGTTGCAGTGATGGATTTTGTGTTGGGTCTCCTTGTCTACCTGACACTGGATCAAATCTACTATCTCATTTCATGCAGGCCAGCTAGCAGCTGATAGACAGCAATGGCTGTCAGTCATTGTCAAAATAGGTTGCATGTCTATTTATTTATTCTGTAATTAATTTTAGGCACAGTTAATGGCACAAGCTCTTTTTTTAGAGTGAAATGCAGTTCTGTAAAACCAAGAAAAACAAGGACAGGCAGGCAGGCAATCATTGCCTTGTACATAAAAACCTGGAAGGCAACTGAGGACATGACCAGTTTGCAAGAAGAAATGAAAATAGCTAATAAAATATGAGACTAGGAAAACAAGAAGAAAATTTATAACAAAGGCATTTTAAGGTACTGAGTCAGAGAGGTGGGAACTGCTGAAGGGGAACACTGCCAAAGACAGCCTTGTCTGCTCAAGTATCAAAATGATGCTTCCACCCACTGTGAGAGAAGATTTGAGTGACAAGCCAGGGCTGTGCTGCTGCAGCATGCACAGAAGTTGGCACACATACACACATAAATACACAAAACCCAAAAACAAACCCACCCAGAAAGAGACACAAAGAGAGAAGCTGAACATGCTGAATTCTGTCAACTGCAAGAAAGGATGTGAGATATGTGTGGGTGACAAGTCAGGAATGCAGCATTTCCAGAGAAAAGCACACTTTTTTTTCCTTCCTTCAACAGTACAGAGTAAGTGTAAGATGATACATGCTATGATTAGGAACATCTAAAATGCTTACCAATAATTATTTCTTCTTTGATTTACCTTTTTTTCTCTATCTCACTTCTTCTCAGACCTACCCTGCATTCTTGCTCTATCAAAGATGGAAAATACCATCATTCTACTTTTCATTAAGGTACATAGTCTGGAATTTTTTTTTATTTTACTTATTTTCTTGCCTCACATTCAGGCTTTAAAAAAGTTTTTACAGACATTTTTCTGCATTCAATCTCTAGGTCAGAATTCTGCCCTGGCTTCCAGTAAATAAAATCTACATTAAATAAACACCTTTTTCACCACATTGATAAATTCAGTCTTCTTCAGTCATGTTTACATGCAACACTGCTTCACTAGTCATACTGTTAATTCATTAATTTAACCTTCAGCTGTGTGTGTGGCTCTTCTTTCCCAGTTTTGTTTCAGCTCTTTTATCTTATGGAACATGAGCTGCATGCTCTAACTTCATTTACAGACCCCCTTCACCCCACACTGCTCACTGCTTGAATTCTGACTTCAACCTTTCTAGGACTTAGGAGAGGATGCTTTTGAAACTGAAATTTTAGAACTGATTTTTTTGTGAGTTGTTTCCTATGTTCAGTCTCCCCTCTGAATCCACAAAGACATTATCTGCCCCACCACCCCTCTTTAAAACTGCCTTTACCACAGTGCTCCCCCAAGCAGACAACAGTCACACTGCTGGTGTGTTTATAACACTGCATTATCGCCACTTTTTCTGTATCTCCATATCTGTTAATTGGTTCCCATTCATTCCCTTTAAACTTGTATTGAGGTGGTACATCCCTGGAGTCAGGTGCTGCTTTGATTTGTTTGCTTTGCACGTAAAGGATTAACCACAATAGGTCACCTTTAATTTATATTGTTGCTCAGGACAACATTGTAAATAATGCCACAAACCTGGCACTTTTCCTTTACTGCTGCTCCTCTCCAGCTGTTTGCTCTGCAAACCCTTCTGGTGATGGCATCACCATGCTTGATCCACCCTCCCTCATTTCTCTGACCCATAACCTGTTACTGCACTTGCAGGGAGCCACTTGAATAGTTCAAGACCATTCCCCAGTTTGACTGTGCCACGGAAGGCCCAAAGTGCTGCCTGACCTCAGCTTCCATCTCCTCTGTGGGGCCATGGCCATGTGCAGGGCAGGCAGAGGAAAAAGGGATTCAGCATCCCCTCAACTTCTCCTTCAGAGTCCAGGGAGCTTCTGTCTGCTTAAGCTATTTCCAGTTCCTAAAACTTCAAGCCAAGTTATGTTGACAAATAGTGTTTCCCTGACCCACACAGAGAGGAAATACACATTCCTATACATTACCAGCATGTGCTGGACATCATTCATTCCTGTGGGCCATGTGCTCTACAGCAGTGAACCAAGTACTGAGGCATTCTGCAGGATGCACCCCAAAATTTCATGTTGTCCCCACTGAAATCACTCCCAGAACATTGTATGCCACTGACAGCATTCTGGACATGGCAAAAAGACAGCAGTTTCAAGCAGTGTATTCAATGGATGAAAAAACATTACTTTATGCACTGTTGTCCAAGCAAGAAGCCTCTGAAAAGCCTCGGAGCAAGATGAGTCTCAAACAACTGAAATTAGATAACAACTGAAAAATGCAAGAATTGCTGCTTCTAGAAATCGTACCTTACTTACCTAATAATTGACAGCTTTTTACATTTTTTTATACAGAGATTAATAGCCCACACATAACAAAGAAAATGGCAATGGTAGGAACTCTTACTGTGGTGCAAACAGCAAATCCATTAGAATAAATTTACAGAGAGAGAGACTACATGTTACAGCTTTGAAACTATTTCAAACTAAATAGATGTTGCAAAAGAAACAAAAAGAAATTTAAAAAAACCTACCCTTCTTTTTATACTTATTAAAGTGGCGCCGTCCTTTGCCAGTAAGCCAAAAACAAACAGAATGAAAATAAAATAATGAAAAACCCACACAAGGAGAACAGGAAAAGAAATTGCGAATAACATAAATCCAAATAATTAGAGTTCTTAAAATCAGATTAAAAAGTCAACTGATCAAACATCGTACAAATTTCTGGTTTAAAAAAATCCAAAAGCCTTCATTTCATTTAGATTAAAATATTAAACATGTTTCTTATTACATTGCATAATCAACTAGAAGTATCTGCTAAATGGCAACTTCATGGCAGTTGACATAAGCTACTTGACTCCATTTTTTCCTTCTTTCACAAATTGGACACCATCTCTTAGCAGGCTATGCTCATCATATCAATGTAGAAATCCTATGTGATGGTGCATTGTTCACCTTTTCAGATTAGCTAAAGATGCTTATGATGCAAATCCAAGTATTTTAAAATGCAAAATTAAAGAAGGCTCTGCTCACAGTTGCAAAACAGTATTTGACAGTGTCTTTGGAAGTGGTTTTGTTAAAGGAGTGGAAGAGTTGCATGCCCTTCAAAAATCTTATTAGATGAAATGAAATTATAGCCAAGTCTGAGACACTTCTAGAACTGAACTCATTGTAGCACTGAACTCCATTCCCAAGTGGTGAAAGGCAGGACATGCTGAAGGATGCCTGCCTGCAGATTCACCATGGACCCTGAAAATCCAAACCATGATCAGACATAAACAGCAAGAATTCTAAGCAAGGACTTTTTGATATACTTCAGTGGTTATATCACAGAACTTACAGAAAAATAGAGATGAATAGAAAAAGGTGCAACACACCAAAAAAAAAAAGTTAATCACAGCTGTGTGTCTGATCCTTTAATTGATCCTTGGCCAGAGAATCACTTTTCACCAATAGCTCCCACACATAATTGTGGACAAGAGGTTACTCACAGTGCAGTTCAATTCACAGCAAATCTTCCACTGGCTTTAACTGTACACACTTGCTTTATCAGGACACATCTCTGCATGGAATTATCCTTTGATTATCAGATTTTCTTTTTCTTTGTATGCCATATCTTATCCACATGAGATCAAAATGTATCATTACCTTTTTTGTATGTTAGATGAAATTCTTTAACCTTAATAAGGATAAACTCCAAAGGGAATCTTGCCTAAGTAAGAATGGAGTAAATCTGCTGATACTGAATACCAGATAATAAGCTATTTCCACAGAATGAGAATGAGAAATACCCCACACAGTGTTTGGCAGGAGTGTTTGAGAGGGTGAACTTCGTTCCATTTCAATCAGGGTATGAAAGTGTGCTACAGCCTGTGGGTTGGGCCAAAAGTTCATCTCTTTCCAATAGTTTTCATAGTATTTTTTTCAAGCTAATGGATCTGAAGTTAAATCTGCACTGTCTCTCACAGCTTTCCTCCATTTTTATCTTTTAGAACCACATGGATGGAGGGGTCCCTGTGTACTGCCTACAAATGGTTTGCAGACACTCCCCTGATGTCTCAGTGCCTCTAATGGCCTCAGGATCAGCCCTGGCATAAAGGATTGTATTTCCTGTCCGTCAGACTTGGGTTTCACACAAAGGGAAGCTCTCAGAGTGGTAATACTGCATGGACCAAGTTCTAAAAGCCATCTGAGGAGCTTGCTCACATTTTCTCCACATTTTCTATTTGAGTCTTGCCTCAACTTATTTTATTGTGGAGAAAGGAGATATTGAAAGATGAATTGCTAGGGAAATAATTGAAAAAAATCAAATTGAATAAAACATTATCCTTCCATACTTGTCACAGTTCAAATATAAATTTAACATTATTGTACATTTACATTAAACATGTGTCCATACATGTAATATGATGCAAAAGATGTAATTCTCTATCTCATTTTACTGTGCTTTACCCTACATAGAATTCAAAATTTGATTCCTGTGTTCTGAAACTGCTCTCACATATGAAGAACATTCAAGTCAGCAGAAAAGCCTGTGGCTGTGAGAACAGGCATGAGAGAGGTGAGGCAAAAAGCCCTTACACCCAGCTCTCAGGATAGCGCTGTGCAGATGTTCCAGCACAGAAACACCGGTTCTGTCAACACACCCATGTTCTCATTTTGTGCAGTTTTTCAAGCTTCTTTGTTCTTTAGAAATACCATGATGTCTGACAAGAAAACAGTACAAGAGTTGAAGGAAGCTTCCATGAAACCATTTCTGCTTTTGAGGTGAAAGAGACAACACAGAAAGGACAAAGCAGGAAGCAGAGGGAATGCACTGAGGGGCAGGAGAAGCCTGACAAATAGTTTGACAAGCACCCTATTCAAAAGCTATTTATCTGTCACAGCCTGAACAAGTATTTTCTAGCACTAACACAGCATACAGTGCTACACAGAGGTTCAGTAGACAATGCAGGATTGCTCCACAACTCAAAATGCAAATGAGTTGATATAATGGCCATGTATGTGTGAAGGGTGGCAGTAAAGCACACAGTCACTGCATGCATACTTTCACAGGTTAACAACACAGAAATGCACAGGGCTGTCAGTCTGTATTTATAGCTCACATTATCACACCATTTACTTTGTGCAATACAGATATCTCCTCTCCAGATTTACCAGCTGTCTTAATTTCTCAGGTAATCAAACAACTATTTGAAGTGTTCTGTAAAATGAGCAGGGCAAGTGTTGAAATAGCAGTCTTAGTTTTCAAGCCTCTTGGGGTCTCTATTTATCTTTTTTTTTGTTTTGTACTGGGGCACCTTCAAGACCTAAATGTAGAGACAAAACCCAGTAATTTATTCACTCCAGTACAACTACAGCAGCTACTCAAGGAGTATTTCATAGACACAGGGACATGCCACAGGAGTGACAGAGGAACTCTCCTCACGACTGCATCAGGAGTCAAAGAAGAAAGGAGCAAATTTCTAAGGCTCTTCAAGTTATTTCGAAAAGCTTTCAAACACCAGGCTTTTCCCCTTGGAACACCAACAACGCCGTGGTAAGCATGATATTGATAGTGTGCCTAAATCTCACACAAACTAAGAAGTAAGCAAATTGTAAAATGTTCTGAGTGTGCTCAGAGGGGAATACAACCAAGCCACTGAATTTATACAACATATCTGCTACTGCTGTGCAAACCAAAGAGGTCCTTCTTTATGAATCCTTTCCCTAAGACTGCTATCCAAAACTCTCAGAAGAACTTAATGAACGCATACTCCCAATCCGTTGATTTCATTTAGATTTCTACTTAATCCTTGGTGGCAGTGTATTTCCCAGTTTTAGTTGTTAAAATTTACAACTGACATTTCAGAAAATGTTTATTTTAAGATTTTATCAGGCCCTACCTATTTTTCTATGAAAGGTAAAGTTCCTTTGGTCAAAGTGTAATTCAATATGCAAGAAAGATGTTTTGTACTAGAAGTAAGGCTCAGGCAAGCCAGAATATGTACTACACTCTATCAATGAATACAATCAGTCTTTTCTTGCAGACCAGCTAATGATTATCAGAAAGCATTGATAATTCATCCACTTTTCCAGAAAATAAATATTTTCTGCCATTTCTGTCTACTACCTTTGCCACAAAAAAAAGGCTGTAGCTGTGCAACCTCATTGGAAATGTGGCAATACTTCTTGAATGTATTTAACTCAAGACCTAAGAATAAAAAAAGCAAATTGTTCTATTTGAATCTAGCTCAGACCCATGCTAGCTAGCAGGCACTGTAGATCAATAGATCACAGACACACACACTGTGGTTATTTGTAAATATAGGGAAAATGATACCTTTAGCACAATCTGCTCCATGAAATCCTGGAAAACAGTGGCAGACACCTGAGACACACTCGCCATTCCCATGGCAGTGACGTGGGCAGTCTTGCACTGAGTCTGAAATTAAAGCATCACAAGAACATTAATTGTTTAGTTCCTACTTAGGCTACAGATTTTTTGTTCTTTTTTCTCCATTTTTATTTTTCCTCAATACTTAGAAGTACAACCCCTAACAATATTAGCAGGACAAGGTTCAGGTGAAGCAGAATGCACCGAGTTTCTTGACAGCATGACTATGTGTAGAAACCTAGTGACACACTAAAGACACATAAGTTCTGGGCTTTATTAGAACCCAAAGTCTTCTGATAGTGCTTAAATCTTCTGTTCCAAAAATAGGCAGGACCTCTTAAGTCCTCTACAGCCATGCTTGAGTTTATATTGTGCAGCAAACACAATGCTTCCTCAGGAAAATCTCCCTTTTGCAATGAGACTGTTCTTGCTCAACCACTCTGCCATGGGAAACTGATTATCCCAAGGACTGCATCTTCTCCTTCTACAGGCATTTAAAGCCTCATTAATTAAGCTGACAAAAATATCTGCTGAACATGACAAAGAGGAACTATTTTGCTCTGGCAAATCTACTCGATCCTTAAAGAAATGAATTAAAAAGATGCAAGTAGCTGTGCAACAGGATGAAGAAGAGTTCTGTAAAAACAGAGGACAAAGTTTAATATCAGAGTTTGAATGACTGACTGAAATGTTGATGACCTCAATAATATGAGAAAAGTAGACACATAAGCCTGATGATATGTCAGCTGTACCAAAATACTTATTTTCCACAATTTCTGTTATCGTTTGGATAAAGCATACACTACTTTGCATAATAGCAATCTAAAAATAAAATTCCATTTTTGAAATTCATTCTTAAAATTATTTTAATTTGAAAGCTGTTGGATTTAGGCAGAACATATTTTCAACAGCGAATTATTGGAACAAAAATCTAATTGGAATATTACTCTTCATTATCACTCCCTGTTGTTGTGGGACGTGTGGTTCCAAACTAAATGTTCTGTCACCCCCAGGCACCAAATCTAACTGCTGTACAACACAGAAAAGAGAATTTGGATTTGGAACTAGCAGAACTATAGAGAGTATTTTTATTTGTCAAATTAAACTGTAAAGAAGAAAAGGATTCAAACAGAACTTTAAATCTAATTTCACAGTTGCAGGACACCAAACACAAAATATCTAAAGCAAATTTTTAAAGAGTTGTCTTTAGCTTGGGCTCTTGAAATAAGTCATGTAAAGAGAAATTGAAATGTAATGCTCAAAGATATCAATTTGTCTAATCAAGAAGCTTGTTTATAAATTTATTCATTATTTTGCTTCATGGCACACAAAAGCATTTCCTATGTATTCAAATTCATGGTAAATTTCGTATTGCCTGGGAGTTAACATAATTTCTGTTATTCTTCCTCCTCTTCCACACCAGAAAGATGTTCAGCTGCCTCAGAGCCTTTCATTATGAAGCATCTGATACAAGGTGTGTGTAGAACCAGCTAAAACACTATATTTTTCTCCAGATTTCATTTCAATTACTATCATTGCTCTATCAAGTAGCATACCTGGCTATTACACCTTTGATGCTCTTGAAAGCTATAGCCTTTGTCAGGCAATCCTTTAAAGGGCAGCTTATAATATCCTTAGGTTTTCTAAGCACAACAGGGGCATAACAAGATTGTTTTTAGAGAAGTGGAAAAAGCCTTCTATGGGAAAATATGAAAAAAAATTTCAACATTCATAGAAAAGTTTTTTTTTTCATCTTAATTCAGGGTAACAGAAACAATTATGTTTGCACTCAATGACAATATTTATTATCCACCTACACCTTTTGGGATTTAGGCCAACAAAATGAATGCTATACTAATGTAAAAGGGAAAAAACCTAAGCTATATATTATTAATAAGGGAAGACTAGAAAACACCTCTGACTATTTTTCAAGAAATCTAAAACCTCAGTTTTACTTTTTACAGTTCCCCTGAAGAGGAATTACAGATTTATAGAACACAGTGCCATTTAAGATTTCACCAGCCAGGACCGAATATTACATAGGATACCTCAGAATTTGTTGTACCACTGTGAAAAGGTAGTCAGCAAAGTTCATTAAGAGCTTCAAAGGTCAACAAATCTAATAAAGCTTGGAGAATTTAGACTCAGTTTGATCTCCAGCTGAATGTAATCCTATTCTAAGAAAACTACAGCTGGATGTTCTTCCACCACGTTGAGGAGATCACCCACTATTAGGTGAGTGGTAAGCTGTAAAGCAACATACACTAATTAACTGGCTCAATTAATCTCTAGGATGGCTGCAAACAATAATCTCATTTGCAGGTATCAGCTTCTTGAGCTGTCTTTCCACCAAGATTAAACAGCTCTCCTGTTGGATACTATTCCACCTGGGTGTACAGAAGCATCTTCAGAGAAGCAAATAAAAAGTATCAAAATGACAGAGATAAGAGAGATGAATATTAGCTGGGGAATGCTTAAAACCACACTGAATTTTCTGAGCCTTGTTTTCCAAGACTTAACTCTAGATGAATGGGAATGCTAAAATATTAAGAGAAAAATGAGTGAATTAAAGGCAGCACACCCCATTACTGAATATTGCCAGAGTAGTGTTGAAAAAAAAAAATGCACAGCATAACACAAGGAAAAACAGGCCAAATACTGAGGAGTGCAGGAAAATATTCCAACTTTGGGTAAGGGAGGATATAAACACATAGAAAAAGCTGGTGGAAGTACCTACCCAAAATGACTGTGCTGAAGGAGACCACCTCTTTGTCCTTGCCATCATTGTAGAAGGCCAGGTGCCACAAGCCCACGTCCAGGTACTGAACAAACACGGCCTCGTTCTGAACGAGTGTCTGAATGCTGCGACGCTCCCGCGGGGACTCCACCACACTCCACTTCTCTTTGCCATCCAAACGTTCCATGAAATCATACTGCAGGGAGGAAAAAAAGAAAAAAAACAAGGGGGAAAAAAAAAGAGAACACAAACAAACAAAATCCCAAACAGGCCTGAATACAGAATGTTTCAGCTCAAAAATCTGACTCTCTATTTTCTCCTCTATCTCTTTATAAAATGGTGTTTCTGGAAGAAATGTGAAACTAACATTTACTAGCTGACCATGGAACACAAAGAGATTCTGTGACTTTTGTTCTTTCTTAAACAGTGACCTAGAATTATGCATCTTTCCTCTGAATAAGTGATAACAAAATGTACAAATTGGCAGGACGGTTTTTGAGAAACAATTTGAAATCTATTATTTGAACCATTAATTTTAGGTTCCTACACAGCTTTCAGAGACTCATGAGACCCACACCCTTTTCAAAGCAATAGCCTGCAATAAATTCTATTTGAAACAGGAACAGATATCTGAGGTGTAACTCCAGACATATCATTGAATGGAAGCCCCCAGAATGTGAAACAGGAATAGCACAGACAGGAAATGTGTTTGTCTAATGTAACTCATCACCAGACAAAAATACACTGCACAAGTTTTACATCACAGAGTAAAAGTTGCTTACCTGAGGTTGTATGAGGAACAATCAGGGTAAGTGTGATACAAAAACCAGAGGGAGCATGGAAAGGAATAACACAAATAAGGGAATTGAACTTATATTAAGGAAAACTGAGAATTTCTGTTTGGATGGCTTCCAAATAAGGTAGAACATTGCATTAATCTTTGGAAAAGGGATCAAACAGAGCAAGTGATTATTTAGAGCATAAGAGCGATGGCACCATTAATGGCATGAAACTAAAAAAAGAAAGAAAGAAATTTAAGATGAATGTCAGATAAGCTTCCCATCTATTAAGCTCAGTAAATAGCCTCCCAATGGAAATGCCACAATTAAACAAGACTGGAAGAAATATTGGTTAGTCTACAACAGGGAATAACTCTGCATAACAAAGCAGCTGGGATAGCTGTCCTAATAGGCTTTTTTCTGTCATTAATGTCTGTGATTCTGGAGCTCTCAAGCTCAACTGAGTAGATCTCATAGTCCCTATCTAAGGGAAGCCCTTAAGAAACACCAAAAACAATATATCTAATCTTTTGATAGCTGTATAACAAGTCCCCTATGAAAACACATCTTGTTTTAGACACATTTATCTGTGTAGGAGTAGATAGAGATAGATAGACATGTCTAAAGAAAGATGTATGTGTTCAATAAAACACAGTAATAGTATGTGCTTGCTTGCCAGTAGCTTCATTACATTTCCCTCTGTTATCTCTAACACTTTCAGGCTGTGCTCGCAACAGCTACGAGAAAACATCCACCTTCCCTTGCTTTCAGTTTAAACAGAGAAGTGTAATCTTGCCTCCTAAACAGAACAAACATCCAGAGAAGGACACACACACTGTCTTGCACACTGTATTCCACTCATGAACTGTAAGCCCAAGTAAATGATTCATGATTTGTGATAAAACAATGAAGATTCTCCCTATTAGTGGAAGAGGCAGACAAATTTAACACTCTAGTGCCATCACATCTACCCAAAACTGGGGTATAAAACCTCACCTTTCTAGCTGAGAATCTCTTATAGAGCCCTGGTATGCTCAGTCTTACAACAAAGGGAAATGTCTGGAAGAACTATTGTCTTCATGGTAAGCTGTGGAACTGACACCAACCTGCAGCTTTTCCACAAAGGAAATCCATGGCAGGGAGGAATTTGAGCCCCAATCTACCAATGTTGAGAGCTATATATCATAATAGATAGGGTGCATTCTGCACCCTATCTATTATTCTATGCTTTTAAACAACAAAGTAAGAGAAGTGGAACAAAAAGTTTCACTCAATATCTGATTGCCACCCACTTGAGCCTTTTTCCACATATAATTTCAATGGGAAAAGGTAAATCAGATAAATTAGTAAAATTCAGGCAAAGTATGCCAGAGATGTAGAGAATTCTGCTATGCCAGTAACTTTCAGCATATGTGAGGTACCAAACACACGTATATCTATCTCTGAAATCAGTGGCATTTGGTAAGATTGCTAAAAGCCATTGCCTAACAGTCAGAGGTTAAGGACAGACTCATCACCTCCTTGGGAAATGTTATTACTTGGGCAACATCTTGGGAAAAAGAAATTGTGCTCTTCAGAACAATTGTTCACAAAGGGTCAACTAAGGAAGCAGCAATAAAAGCTGACATTTCTCACTGGCAACACGCTGTTCGTCTCTGCTTGTGCTGGCAGGTTCCTCTGCCTCCCTCTGTTTGATGCTGATTCTACCTCATATAGTAGAGAAGGCTCAGCAGTTGGCCAGATCGAAGGGGAAGAGTTTTCAGCCTGAAGCTGCTTGAAGTAGTTTTAGCTGCAGAATCTCTTTTCATGATGATGGGGTGAGACATAGTGAGAGCAGGTCCCTTGGCACAATGATTTTAACTTTGGGACAGTTAAGAGTGGTATTGTCCCTCTTTAATCAAAGTATGACAAATAATTTAATGCCCAGGCAAAAGCAAAATTATTGAATCTGGATAACTGTGAATGCTGAAGTACTGGTGCAAAGTGATACAGAAAACAACAACACATTTTTATCCTTCAGGTCTGAGGGAAATAAAAAGAAGGACCATCTGCTGGTGGTTCCCTGGGTGTATTAATCTTAATATGTTAGTAAGGATGAGGTATGTGCCCCAAAATCGAAAATCTCTGTTGAAGGGTCACCAAGATGACACTCTGAACTCATAAGCAGATAAGATTTCTTCACATGCTTGGCTGAATCATCATTTTGCTTTTCACAGCCCTGTTGATTTTCTGATTTACCACCCTTGCATGATTAATTACTTTTACATAATGTGCTGAAGATATCACTCTTGCTTTAAAGCTACTTATTGGCATATATGAATAGATTAGAAAACCCATCTAGGAAAAGGAGGCAAGTAATTTCATGATCATTAAAAAGCAACTGTGGAATCCTTAATCTAGCACACAAACACAACTGCTAAGGAAGAGGCCACTAAATCACATGAATTAGGGAATGGACATGTGAAACCAAATTAAATTGCTGAAGCAATGTGGAAGTTTCACTGACTTTTGGCTTTTTTGTTTTCTTTTTTTACGAACCTTTATGTTTCATGGCTTCATACTGAAAGTCACAAAAATGGCTAAAACAGTCAGGAACAACATGCAGAAGAAATCCCAAATGACTACATCATCAGAGTTCAATTTTGCAGGAGGGAGTACTTACTATGATTAAAGCTCAATATAAGCAAGTGACTTGCCAGCCTGCATCGCTAAACAAATTCCAAATTCACTCTCTCTGTGAGTTTGTTTATTTTTACTACCCAGCATACTGAAATCCTACTGCTTACTTTTATTTACAAACCTAAAATCTCATGCTAAGTTCTTTCTGAGCAATTTGTTTTTATAATTTCTCCATTCAGGGCTTTCCACCCTCTGATGCATTTTATTCATAGGCTAATAAAGACTTTAGTTTGCCTATAACCATAGGGAGTCAGCAGAACAGTTTGGGAACTTCACACCTATGGTTGTGACTCCATCACTGCACAGAACCACACAGAGGAAGAGAATCACTTGTGACCACTGTGGAGCTGAAGGAGCTCGCAGGGCTCAGGACTGGAAACGCAGAGAGCTGCCATAATCTTCATAATTTTCTTAGATTTGAAACAATTTGCATGCCCCCACAAAATGGAGTTTTTGAGATTAGGAATTGAAAAGAATGATCTCCTAGAGCTCTTGTCTCGATAAGGGATGAATATTCAACAGGAGAGGGGGAGCACGCCTGGCGTGGCGGCCAGCGTTCGCCTTTATGCCAAAGCCCTGTAGGATCTAAGCAGCCAGGAAAACATATGGCAGGGAAACTTGTTTGCAAAGTGCTGTAAAATTAGTTCTTCATAAAATCCAGTTGGTAATTATTCATTAAAATACAGCCATGAAACATCTGACACCCATGATGGCAGCCAACCAACCGGTTTATTCCCACATTTGGATGTGCCACAAGCCAGCAAGTTCAGGCCAGCCCCGTGGCTGAGCACACCTAAAAGTGTTTGAGCACCTGCTAAAAGCCAAGAGAACACTGATGCACCCCTGCTCTCCAGGGTTTTTTTTTAATAAAGCCATTTTCTGTTCTGAATAAGAAGTTTTCATTTTGACATGAAAAATTTCTAAGTATAAACCACACTGCTGGAAATGAAAACAATACAGATCCATGCACTGCCTTCTCCAGACATTCCAGTGAAGTTCCTCTCAGGTTACCTTATTTCATGCATCATTTGGAACATGGTACCAGCACGTAGCAACACCATAATTGCTGTAAGCTCTACAGAGTCACTTCGTGCATTATTTGACATTTACAGTTTATTTTCAATACATTATCAATTCTATTAATATGACTCTCTTCTGTTAAATTCCTATTGATCATTCAAGCCTGCAATGTGCACTTTGTTATTCTGCATAGCACTACCCAGTTTGGAGGGATTTTGCCCAAAAGCACTGTATCCCTGCTTGTACTCGTGCTTGCCACTCAAAGCTGCATTTTTGCCTCTCCTCCAGAGCTCCACTCCCCATGCACACACACACAGGCTGCATCCAGACAAGTTTACAGCTACATCAGTTTGACTGACTAAACCAGGCACTTGGAATATTTGCTAAACAGTAATACTGAGAAGGTTAAATCTCAGCAGGGCTCTCAGACAGGAACTGCATCTTGTTGTCTCAGGTTAATCATGTACCTAATTTGCTGATTATTGACTTGTTCCCACAAAGGATTTTACTCAGCTTGACATATGAGCACTGATCAGTGATGAACTGTCAAGCTGTTCACTGCTTTAGAGCTCATGTCCCTAACCTACAGAAACAAGGATTTTAAATTTCAATTTTAAAATATCGTCTAGTGTTAACTTCAGACTGTTTTCATTCATACAAAAGCATTGTGCTCCTTTCTGTCAGAACAAGGCTTCTTTGCACTAACTCAGGTCTGTAACAGCTTGCATTTCTTATTCTAAAACATTTTCTCTTGGTAGCAGCTTGACTGAATTTTGATTGCTGGGCAAAACTGCCATGGAATCTCCTGCTGCAGCTCCCTATTAACAAGCACCAGGACCCTGCCTGAATGTGGGAAAGTTTATGCTGGTTCATATTGCAGATTCAGACCACATCTATACTAGTTTATCGACAGTGTGTTTCATTAACCCCACTTATGAAGAGGTTTAGAACTGCTTCCTCTGAAGACTGGAAAGCAGGTCCCCTGAGGAGGAATCCAGCTCAAGAGGAAACACAGATGATATTTCTCATTATTTAATTTAACAGAAAGGTCACAAAATTTCTATTCTATCCATGTGAGGTGGAGTGAAAGGAAAAAACTCTGCCTGATCACAGCCTTCTCAGATGAGAACATCATAATGAAACCTAGAACAAATACATCTTATCATACTGCAATATAAAGTTCATTCTGAATTAAGAAAAATATTTTATACTACCAACTACTGCCAATTGGATTTCTTGTAAAAGATACAGGCATACCTCCTTCATACCTTAGTCAAAAAATTAAAATTAACCTGCATTTATAGAAAACTTGGATGATTGCTTCGGAGCTTTGGTTGCCCTAAGTAATTTTCATTTCATGATTTATACTTTTGTTTGTTTTCCTTGACTAAATTGCCATTTTATTCATGATGGAATAGGGGAAGTGAGCACTAAAATTCTGAATTAAATGAGACATGCGCAATGAATTATGCCATTACCTCACTGGAACAGCTGAAGATCCCCAGACATAATTTCACCCTCAAGACAGCATATTGAATGAAGCCTTTCAGCCAAAATCAAAACATTCTTAAGAAAGGCTCCCACCCTGGAAGATATATTCTCTGAAGATATATATTTTGTGTTGCCTGGATGGCTGGAAATGACTGAAAATCAGACAGCAGCCCTCTGCAATTTCCCAATTTTTTCAGTCTTTGTATCAAATTTCAGGACACCATATGCTAATATGGAAAACTGATTACATATCTTCCCCTCCTTGGGCTGTGCACTGCTGAGGCTGATTTCTTACCACTCAAACACACCCATCCAGTAACTCACAAAACACTGGAAAACAGCTTACTACAGAATGCTGGTGAATTTTGCACAGCCAAAGTTCCTTCTGCAAAGGAAATTCTTAGAAGCAGAGGTAATAAACCCAGGTCAACCTCCTCACTCCTTTACTCTTTACTCTCAAGTCTAATCAAAGATTTTGTTCCTCAACTCATCAGTTCTGTCTCATAGATAATGGGATAGTTTTATCCCAATTTGTGCCAAGATTATACCAGAGAATTAAAACCTTGTATGACATAATTACTTATTTTATAAATGTATTGTTGAAGCATGTAACAACAAATATGATAAATGAAGGAATTTAGGAAATCTCTAAACTTCAATCCTGTAAACTCCAACGTAAACCTAACAAAGATGACCTAAGTTTTGCATTCTGACATTCAAAGCCAACAAACACATTGATAAAGTACCTGGGCATGTGATGGTGGGAGTCCTCTTCTTATATAAACACCAAAAAGAGCATCCTTCCCTAAGGATATGTTGAACTTCAGGAACTGTGGCTGGCTGATATGGATCTGAGACCTCCAAAAAACTCCGGGGGGCACCTCCTGGGTGACCCTGTGGCCAACTTCTGTTTCTCCACTATCTATGCTGCTATTCCTAATGACCCATGGTCCTATAAAACAAAAACAAATATAAATCAAATTAGATAAGTGGTTTTAATACAGGTAGTTTTATTCATTTAAGATGAACATCTGTGGCAGTGACACCTCTTAAATCAAATTGTAACTTTCTCATTCTGATGCAATCTGCCTGCTGTTTCAATCTGTATGTAAGAATTTGGCCCTTATGCTTGAAGAAAAACCCTGCAAACCTTATTTTTCTGTGGAGCATCAGCAATCTTCTCATTCCTCAACTCTTTAATTATGATTGCTCCTCACTGATCAAACAGCAACAGCAGCGTCAATTAAACACATGTGAATCTCCCTGTGCTTTTTTCAGTTGCATCTTGTACACAACCAGGGTATAAAAAATTGCCAGAAAGGTGAACTGAAGGGTAACTTCAATCTAAATGAACTGATTGCAAATTTTTATTACCACTTTTCTTCACTGAAGTAGTCCAATAGACTTTAGGTCACGGACAAGAAAGTTGACAGAAGAAATGAAATGCACACAAAAGGGTTTAGAGGACAATGTCTGTACTCCAACATGCCTCTTCTCCTTGAAACAGAGTTAGCACAGAGTTAGCACAACTCAGTGCAGTGCCTTTGAGGTTCTCTCTGCCTAAAGCAGGGTCTATCTACAAGTCTTTTTCCCTTGTGCTGTGGTTAGTTAAAATCCATCATTTGTTGGTTTTTCAGCATGCATTATTGAAGACAAGATACGAGGCCTTTCTGGTTGAGTGCTCTGGCTCCCAGCCCATGAAATAGTCAACTCTTAAAACATGGTGCAAATCCCTTCTGTTCTCAACTGAACAGGTTCTAAGGCTACACATATTTTAAACATGGAGTGCAGAACATGGAGTTAGCAGTGTTTTTAAGCTACAATATGTAGCGATGCTTGATTTTGTGCTCTACATTCCCAAACAACATGGTGAGAAATCAATTTAAAAATTCTTGCAACAGACACTATAATAAACCAGACAACTACAGAAAATATCTGTTGACAATCACAGAAATTTAAAGGTATCACTAATACCACTGGATGGTAGTGATACTTCTGATACAACCTGACAGCATTTGTGAAAAGTTCAGTGTTTACTTCATGAGGGTTCTTCTGCCATGGTGTAATGCTATTTTCAATACATGGTGAGTTACTTTTGAAATACATTCCAGCACTGTATGAATGTAATGGGATGGCACAGAACAACATATAATTCCAGCAGGTAAGTACATAACAGCTTTTCTGTCTTGACTATCTTTAATTGAGAGAGCTGCAAAAGCATGGTTTCAATTATAGATTCTAAATTATCTATGCTAGCAGCACTTACACTTGTACATAATTAAACAGATACTATGTTGGTGGTGTTTTGAAATGGTAAAAGAATGCTCTGAATACCAACTGCTATAGAGTTTTTGGCAACTTGTTTGTTTTTTAATTTTCTATGTTAATGGGGCTACAATAACAACACTGACAAAGAAAGAGAAAGCAGAAGAAGCTGCAATAAGAGGCTGCAAAGAAAGGAAAAATGGCTGAGAGTGTCCAGCAATGTGTCCTTACAGCCACAGAGAGCAACCAGATCCAAACATGTCCTGCTTCATGGAAACAACAGGATTTCATTTCTAATGGATTGCTGCAACAGAGGATATCTCAAGGTTCCTATCTCAATGAAGGCAGGCACCACCTCACTAGAATTTAAATTACTACTTACCTACCTACATGGAGAGGAAAACCAGGGGCAGAGAACACACCAAAAATCACCTGTGGCATGTTATACTAACAGTGACAGGGCTGGGAAGTCAGCAAAAGACTGCAGGCACCTTCACCTCCTTTGAGAACATTACCTTTACTTCACAATTCCAACATATGGTAATAAATGATGAATATTTTTTCAATATTAAAAAGCATACTGTAATTTCTTTAGAAGCAGACTGATCGTTTTTTAATGAACATCAACTGTATCTAATCTGCAAAAGGCTCAGTGACACACTCTAAAGAACCCTGTTCTTCAGGAGCAATATATCCATAGCTAACCAGTCAAAGAAAAAGCTATTCCCAGGAGTAATACTACTAATAATAATAACAATTATTAATATTAATATCCAATGCAGCAAATGTACAGAGCATGTGAATGGTAAGGCCACAATAGGCTCTCCTGGCAGTTAAAGTTTCATTGGCTCTTAAAGCAACTCCAAAAGTGTCAATGACTTTTGCTAATTATGTATATATTCTCTAGAATTGTAACTTTGTAAATAAATTTAATTCTAACAGAGGATCAAGTTTTTGTATTTCTGGAAAAATTTAGCCTCAGTTTCCTTTGAATATCCAAAATTCTGCTTCATATTACTCTCCGTGAAAGGGCATTTTTCAGGACTCAAGTATTCTCAAATGCATCAATTAAGCTAAAATGATAAAATTTCAGCCATCAGGAAAACCAGAGTTACATTCATACTACTTCAGCATGCAAAGGTAAAAAAATAGATTGGATTACAGACTTTCTCCCAAAAAATTACTAGAAGAAGACAATTCCTTTGTATTTCTCATCAGAATGTTGAAGTTATCATGGTAAAATAAAAATTGGTGAAAACTGCAGATAAGACAATCAAATTTGTAGCTATTACTGAGCACAAAGACATGATTCAGGTTTTCCCAGCACTGAAATGATTCTGTTCAGTTTGATATTGTCCTTGGAAGCATCTCCCCACAGATACACTTTTATTTTGCTTCACAACTCAAATGACCTGGTTTCTAGTTCTCCAAACCACTCCTCCTGGAACATCTTAGGAAAATCTCCCCAGGAAGGGAATTGTGACAGGGGTTCACCACAGCAGAGGATTTTAAGGTTAGATGATCAACTCTCAGAAGTGATTGAGATATTTTTAACCTGCAGCAAAGAATGGGGCAGACGGGTGACTCTCTTTCAGTCTGTATTTCTGTAGTGCAGAATGCTCTATACCCAGCCTGTGCCACATCTGCAAGGAACAGCTGCTGCCTCACCTCTGGCATGCTGAAAGGATCCTTTCCTTTTGCTTTTAAGAATTTAATTCATGGCATCCTGTTTTTACAGAGCTACAGTACAATGCTGCAATAACTAAATTTTGGAATGCTAAAATCTAGGTCTCATATTTGCAAGCTTAGCTAACAGCTTATAAAGTTTTAAAGCCCAGCAAGATATCAATAAACTCTAAAAATTATGCATTATTGAATCATGCTCTCATAAATTCCTGCTGAGTTACCCTTATTGGTACTAGACACCAAACCAGTGACAGCATCTTGGTTCTGCTCCTTGCTCTGATACTGCCAGGGCACCTGGGTTGGTCATGATCTTGCTGCTCTCAGATGCCTACTTGTAAAACAGAATTATTAACAATGACAGAATTATTAACAGTTCTCACCTTGAAGATGAGGAAGGCAGAGCAGTAAATATAAATATTACAGGAGATGTCTCAGTACTGGATTCTTCATGTTCCTTTCTCCCCAGGTTATAAATACAGAGAGGAATGCAAAGTAGATATGACCACTGAATTTACCTTAGTTAATAGGCTAAAGCTTTTTTTTTTTTAACCTGAAAAGCAGACCATCATCCTAACTTTGGTATTTGCAATGCCTTTTTCTGCACTAACAGCTTCACTGGCAAACCCTGTCACTAGAGACTCAAACTTTTTTTATAGCTCCCTTCAGTCCTCACCTCCTGATGCACAGAATGTATCTTGCCACCTGACTCACTCCCCTACAACTATTTTTAGAAGCTTTTCCATTTGATGGACCACTGCAGATCACATTCAAAGAGCATCAACTGCATTTAAGTGAAGTTACAAATGTGACAAACTGACAAATCTGTGAAGAAAGACTAACCCAAACTACTCATACTGCTGTGAACAAATGAATCCCAAGATCATTCTCTCTGTAGTGGGTGACTGCTGTAAAGTTCTATGTTTATCTCATAACCCCATAGATACTTGATTTTTTTCCCCTGTCATTTTCTCTCTATAAACATCTACAAAAGAGTTTTAAAAGCATACTTCTTCATCTTACCCAGGGGAGCCATTTCAATCACTCAGTCAAACATATATTCATCAACTAAATAACACTTATTCATTTAAACTGCTGTTTTATTTACCCAGCTGAATTACTATTTTGGCATATACATTTGAAAAGACTGTTTTTAGCATTCAAGTGTATTTGCCTTTGAAGCTATCAGACAGGCAATCCATGACAACAGCAATGCAAACTCCCCCTGCTAAGTTGTCAGCAGGTCTCATCTGTGAGCTGGAGGTCAGATTCAAGGTGGCAGTGGATGGGACATGCCCAGTCAGCCTTTAATTTAACTGATGTCAAGCAGTGTCAGCCATGGAGGCAGAGCTGTATTTACACTGAAACCAGATATACTTGATTATTTATAACTACAGTATCCTACACTGTAGCTAAAATTAAAAATAAAAATGAAATCTAGCTACCAGCAGTGTCACACTACAGACATCACATTTAAACAGCAATTAACTCCAGTGCTGTGGCTGTGTGCCTCTATCATGGGGATGACTGCAAATTGCATCTTGATGGCACTCTTGAAAAATACCTACCAGAATAACCATTCCAATGGATCAGAAATGAGCTACCAAGACAATGTGGACAACCTCAAATTAAATACAATGAATAAATATCACCAGGGTTGGTTAAACTCTCTTTACCTTCTTTTCCTGTAATTCTATAGTTCTTATAAATCACTGCTACAGACATGGTTTATCTTTTTATCTAGCTTATTTTTCTGTTGTTCTTTTTATACAGCCAGGGATTTTCACAGATGACTTGGAATGCTGAAGAAATTTATGGTACAGCTGTGTAAAGGAAACCATTCAATATAAAAATAGACTCCACGGACTTTTTGCCAAAAAAGACCGTGTGAGAATTACGATGATTCTTCACGATAGTTTAATTTCTTTCCTTAAGTAAATTTTCTACTTATATGACCAGACATGTCTTATTATTCCAGAAAGGCAAATAAAATAAAGTAGCAAATGCCTTTTCCATACAAAGATCTTCAGTGGAAAAATCAGAGCTATGCACTGTTACCATACTGACAACTCCTTGTATGAACTTACACTTCAAATTATCTACTATCACCTAAGTGCCCTAGGACTCAGGTGAGAACAGATTATCTCTGGAATGTGTACAATAGATTGACTGCTACTGCAATACAAATTCCCTCAGCTGCAATGAGCTAAAAAGCCAGGCAATGAGTTTGTCTGCAGGAGCTGCTGTGGCACATTTGAACTTCAGTTACACTGAAGATGCTGAGGTACCAATGAGCTCTGTTTTGGGAAGCAAGGAGGAAGGAAGCTTCTGAGTCTATGAGCTTTCAAAAGTCCTGAAAAACAGGTTCTGGTACAAACCCAAAACTTCAGGTTGTCTTGTCAGCATCCTAAATTTCTGTTATGGCAAGAGGAAAGAAAATTTTCAAAGGGAGTGTCTGCATGAGACCCCAGCTCTGGCTCAGCTGCAGCCAATCAATGTGGCAGGGAAATGAAGCACTTTGCTTTTACTAAAATATGCCATGCCTAATACACCTACAGCTTTAGGCACATCTTCACATTCATGTGAGCATGGCTTCATAAGTGTCATTGCTTTCAGAATCAAAAGCAAATTATAAACTGAAATAAAATTAAGATCTGTTGGTTCACTGCATTTCACAAAAAGCAAATACATACTAGTATGGATTTCCAGATCAGGATAACAATCATCTTGGATTCTTCATCTCTTTGGTGCCTGAGTGAGAACTGAGGACTTCTGGAAATTGGAACCTTGGAAATGGCATATACAAAACTTCACCATCTAACTTTGAATGGAGCAACTCTTGCTATCACCATTAACATACCCACAAATTTAAAATTCTTCTTCTGTTGAATTTAGCCAAATCCTTTGCTTTTCTGAGACAGTTTTACAGAGTCTGCTGTATTTTCAGAAGGCCACATCTGCTAGCCTTCATAGCCTCCATCTTAATAGTTCTGCTTGATAATGTGTTAATTAAGATCTACATTACATTAGCCACATAACTACTTAACAAGATTAATCCATCTGGAAAATGATGGCTTGTCTTGATTAAACCGAACGCAGGTAAGAGGAGTGACATTTAAAACACATTGACTGTTATTACATTTTGATGGTCTGTTTCAAAGTGTGTAACAGGAAATAGCAGAAACAGGGAGATTCATGTTGTTTACATTGTTAATGAGGGATGAGTTTGTCTTTACAAGACGACAGAGAGTTCCCTGCAGCTGCTGCCGAGTCCTTACACCGTGTGCCGGGTGGGATTCAGCAGGAGCACAGTCGGGGGTAGCACGGCTGCCTCGGGCAGTGAGTCAGGAGCTGCTCTGCTGGCATCTGAACCCCAGCTCATCCCTCTGGCAGGATGGCAGATCCTCCCCTTTCAGGATCTTGTTACTCTTTTAGCATTGCCTGTGTGCTGCATTGCTAATAAAATATCTTAACTATTAGAAAACAATTTGTGTGCAAACCCAAAAGCGACTCGCAGCTGCAGCATCTGGCAGAGCTCTCAACATCATTTGGAGAGAGCTGAAGACAACCTGTACAGCTCCACAGTGACTGCTGAGCTCAGCTTTCCACATCCATCCAAGGACAATCTCTGCTACATCAGTAGAAATCTGTTTTTCCTCTCAGCTCAAGCAAGTGAGATGGTGCCAAATTTAACAGCTAATTAAACTTTATTTGTTTCATTATTGACATTATATTTGTAATTCTGAATTTGATATCTGGAAACAAGTATTTTTTTTTGACACTTCAGTACTTTAATAATTGTAATATTTTTGAAAAAAATCTTTCTGAAATCCACATACACTCTGATAGACTTTATGAAATACTTCAAACGGAGCATGAACTTGGATTAGGCTGGTTCATCCAGAGAGAAGCAAACCCTGGATTATGTGAGCATCAAAACACAAATTAATATCAAATTAATATCAACGTTTTCAAAAGTCAGTGCATTTATTGTACCTAAAGTGATCTTTCCACAACTGTTCACAATTACTTCTGGTGTCTTTTAAAATGGGAGGTTCTAGAATCAGAGATCACAATCTATTCCTGTGTTTTTCAGCTTTCTAGAACATTACTATAGCAAACAATCAAGATAAAAAGTACTAAGTCAATTTTGAATTACTATAAAATTTGCTAAATTTGTGAGCACATCAAAGAAAATATGTCCTAAACAAAAAAGTTGACAGCAAAGCATTCTTTATATGGGTTTTCAGCTGGGGTTAGTGTAGGTGTATTCTGTCAATTAGAAAGGAAACAGCCCATTGTCACAGATTTTATGCAAATATGTGTCTAGCCCACCACATAATTTTATGTGTAGAAAACTTTTGGTACAGATTAATAGAATTTAGGCACAGATTAATCCCAAAAGGTCATCTGTTTCACTTTTTGAAGAAGAAATTATTCCCAAACATGCCTTTTTTTCTTTTCCCCCACTTTCTCCCTTAATTTAGATTTATTACACCCAAATTCTAATGCTATCCTTACGCAACATAAGAGATAAATAGGCTTCACTCTCAGAAAGCTTTTTCATGTCATTATAATCTATCCCATCCCTGTAGAAATTCCAAGGCAGTATGACTTTTTGGGGTTTTATACACTATGAAGGGATACTGCCTTATTATCTGTATTAAGAAAGGAGATTTTGTCTCTTAACTTAAATCCCTAGTTGAACACAACATTCACAGCATGGTGGACTTCACTTGCAGTTTTAAAGCAGCACTGAGGATTTTTCTGCCCATTGCACTTGCCTTCTCCTTTAAGACATACCCACTATTAGTGAGATGTAGTGTGTAATTACAAAAAACCTGAAACTGTGTTATCTTACTAGTGAATTTTGTTTTCATTCAGATAGGAAAATGCAGTAATAAAGTAATTTACATTCCCCTTAAATTGCAGTTTTATTATTTCCTACCAGATTTTAGTCTCTTAATAAGGAACAGGCAGATCAAATTGAATACCTGCTCTTTTTTTTTTTTCTCCTTTCAAATTGCTCTACTTTAAAATGCTTTGCTTGCTGAGTAGGCACAGCTTGTGTTTAAGTGGCCCTTCTCAGACTAGGGGTTAAAGGTTTCTTTGGGAGACCCGTGTTTTGAAAAGAATGGCTTCATCCTGAGTTGTGTCAATTATAGAAAGGTCACTCTCCACAGCCAGAGCCCTGAAATGGTTGTTGTGTTAAAAGCTGTCAGAGGCTTTCCTAAAAACTGCTGGGATAGCAATATTAACTTGGACATAAAAAGAAAGGTGAGGTAGAAAAACTTTTCACCCTTCCCTGCTCTTAGAATTTATCTTCTAGATATTCCCTGTGTTCATCCAAACCTGTCATTCATTTTATTCCACTGTGGAAGATTACTTGCCTAAATATTGTTCTTCCTCCTTCCCCCACGTTATCTGGTTGCATTTCAGCAACCTTCTACAAAATGTCAGAAGAACAAGTAAACTTTTCCAACATGCTCTGAGGAGAGCTAACTGCAGCAATTTAAGACACAACCAGCAGTTCTGTCTCCTTGTCTCCTCTACAGGAGGTTACCACTCCCAGAACAGCATCTCAGCCTCTTCAAATGCACAAAGCTAATTAGAGTGGGGCTGGGATAAACTGCCAGAATTTGCACTGAAGTGCCCCAGGCAGATGAGCCCATTCCAATTCTGCAGTCCTGCTGCCCTATATTTGCACAGAGATGGCAACAAAAAGCTGCAGGGAGGGAACTGGGAAAGGTGTTAAAGCCCTGCAGTTGTCTGCTAAATGGCCATAATTGCCGACCTGAGCTCTTCAGGTTCCTGCCCAAAACCACAGGGTCTCTCACCTGTGCACTACCTGGAGGCAGTTCAGCAGCAATGAAAACGTTCTGCCTTGCACTTAGGGATGTGCTGGTCATGCACTTTGACCTACAGCCAGTCAGAGATGAAAGCCAAACCCATGAACACTTGTCTAAAAATGTTCAGGTTTTTGGCACTGTCAGGATGTAGGATTTCATGACAAAGAGGAAGTAAAAACTAGACCCTCCGTGGAAAACATGGAGAAGATGAGGTGCAGCAGCATTTATTGAAAACAGAAGCAAATCCATTAAATGATCAAGCTCATAAAAGAACAAGTTCTTTTCCAAGTCTATTTTAACTGATTGTTTTCCCAATATAAGTGTCCTGTGTCAGCATTTGCTCTAACACTTGCTTTGGCAATTACCAAGTTTAACATGAGCCACAGGTCCTGAGTGCAAGGCAGTGCTCAGCCTCTGAACAGAATTCTTCAGCTGACAAAAATCAAGTGCTCAGACATCTCCTGTTCTAGTCATGCCATCCACTCCCAGCACACTAAAGTGTGGGAGATGCTTTGTCTAATTGTAACATTCTGTTCTGCCTTCCCCCCATAATTTTTATAATAACCAGAGAAGACCTTATTGTAATGTAGCAAAGAAAACCTGTGAACCTCACTAGTAAAAAGCATTCCATTTAAATGATTAAAATAACTTTTGTGGCATCTAAGTTCTCTGTGTTTTTAACAGATTTTCTCAGTTTAAGAAAGTATTTTTGGTTCTAGGTTTTACTTATTTTTTCTTTCCCCTCCCATGTCTTTATCAACCTCCTCTGGAACACGGGTTTTCTTTAAGAGAAAAAGAAGCCATTTGTTATCTAATTTCTTACATTATTATCACAGGACAGACCATTTACCATGGGTCAAATTCTACTCTCCTTGGTGTTTGCTATTAGAATTCATCTGTGAAAGAAGAACCACTGATGTGGTCCTGGCTGCAAGCCAGTTCTTGCCTTCTCTCAAGCACTACGATGTGCTGGTAACTAAATCAAGCTTTTCACAGAGTCCCAGAACGGGTCAGGTTGGAAAGGATCACAGTGGGTCATGTGGTCCAACCCTCCTGCTCCAGCAGGGTCGTCCCAGAGCACAGGGCACAGAATTCTGTCCTGAATGTTCTGGAATATCCCCAGTGAGGGAGATTGGACCAATATGATCCAGTGCTTGGTCACTGCACAGGCGTTCTGCCTCATGTTCAGGTGGAGCTTCCTGAGCATCAGTTCCTGCCTGCTGCCTCCTGTTCTGCAGGCTGTGAAGAGCCTGGTCCATGCTCTGAGCCCTCCCTGCAGATATTCACACAATTAATGAGGTCCCTCTCAGCCACCTCTGCAAGCTGAACAGCCCCAGCTCCCTCAGCCTCCTCTTTCTCTGGGATCTCTAAGCCTGGAAAAAGAGCATGTAGCCAGTAAACACAGCACATTTCTGAGAGCACTTCCCCAGTGTCTGAGACAACACAACTTCACTGGCAATAAACCAGAAACCACAGGATTAGTGTGAGCATGGGGCCTGCTGAGAGCCACGGGAGGGAGACGATGGGTGGCGTTTTGGGGCTGTTTAGCAGCGTTTCGGGGCGATCTGTGGGGGTTTGGTGGAAGTTTGGCAGCATTTTGAGGTGATTTATAGGGGTTTGGCAGTCTTTTGGAGTGGTTGGGCAGGGTTTTGAGGTGGTTTGGAGGGCTAAGCAGTGTTTTGGGATGGTTTGGTAGCGTTTTGGGGTGATTTGTGGGTTTGGTGGTGTTTTGGGGCTATTTGTAGTAGTTTGGTGGCTTTTTGGGGTGTTTTCTGGTGGTTCAGTGGCATTTTGGGGCAGTCTGGCAGCATTTTGGGGTGGTGTGGTGGGGTTTTGGGGCAGTTTGTGGCGGTTCAGGTGGCGTCTTGGGGCCGTTCTTAGCAGTTTGGGTGGTGTTTGGGGGCATTTTAGCTGGGGTTTTGGGGCAGCTCATGGCCATTTAGCCGGGGTTTTGGAAAGGTTCATGGTCATTTAGCTGGGATTTTGGGAAGGTTCATGGTCATTTAGCTGGGGTTTTGGGGCGGTTCCTGGCCATTCAGCAGGTTTTGGAGCGATTCATGGCCATTCAGCTGGGGTTTTGGTGCAGTTCAGCTGACGATTTGGGGCGGTTCGTGGCGGTTCAACCGAGGTGTTTGGGCATTTTGGGGCAGTTCAACGGGGTTTTGTGGCAGTTCAGTGGGGTTTCTGGGCATTTTAGGGCAGTTCAGCGGGGGGTTTTGGGTGGTTCATGGTCATTTAGCAGGGCTTTTGGGGCAGTTCAGCAGGGCTTTTGGGGCGATTCAGCGGAGGTTTTGGGGCAGTTCAGCAGGATTTTGGGGTAGTTCAGTGGGGGTTTTGTGGCAGTTCAGTGGGGGTTTTGGGGCAGTTCAGGGGGGGTTTTGTGGCAGTTCAGGGTTTTGGGGCGGTTCGTGGCAGTTCAGCAGAGGTTTTTGGGTGGCTCATGGTCATTTAGTTGGGGTTTTGGGGCAGTTCAGTGGGGGTTTTGTGGCGGTTCAGCGGGGTTTTGGGGTGGTTCAGCAGGGTTTTGTGGCAGTTCAGCTCAGGTTTTTGGGCAGTTCAGTGGGGGTTTTGTGGCGGTTCGTGGGGGGGGGGGGTTGGGGCAGTACAGCGGGGGTTTTGGGGCGATTCAATGGGGTTTTTGTGGCAGTTCAGCGGGGTTTTCTGGCGGTACAGCGGGGGTTTGTGGCAGTTTAGTGGGATTTTGTGGCAGTTCAGTGGGGGTTTTGTGGCGGTTCAGCGGGGTTTTGTGGCAGTTCAGCGGGGTTTTGGGGCGGTTCAGCGGGGTTTTCTGGCAGTTCAGGGTGGGTTTTGTGGCAGTTCAGCGGGGTTTTGTGGCGGTTCAGCGGGGGTTTTGTGGCAGTTCAGCGGGGGTTTTGTGGCAGTTCAGGGGGGGTTTTGTGGCGGTACAGCGGGTTTTGGGCGGCTCGGGGACGCCCGGCTGCCGGGGCCGGGCCGGGCCGGGCGGCGGGGCGCGGCGCGGACCCACCTCTGCCGGCAGGGGGCGCGGGCGGGCCGTCCTCGGCGGGCGGGCGCAGGCCGTTGTGGAAGGTCGGCGGCGCGGCCGGCTGCAGCTGCCAGTTGAGCCCCAGGAGGTGCATGGCTGCGGACACACGGACACACACGGCGGTCAGCGCGCCTCGGGACCCGCCTGCCCGCCCCACAGCCCGCCGGCATGCGGGTGTGCTCAAAGAGCCGGCAACCGCGGTGAAAAAACCCCCCCAACACCCCCCCCCCCCCCCCCCAAATAAACCAAAGCCATCCCTGGTGACTCGCACGCATCTGAAATACAAAAGGCAAAATGCTCACAGCTCTGCGCAGAGCCGGCCACTTTCCCGGCTCGCACAGTGCGGGGCACGCATCTCGGGAAACAAAGCGCTTGCTGCAAGTGCCGGCTCCGAGTTTAAATGATAGGTGGTGATTTATATGTTGATTATAAAATTGGTTTTAGCCCTGTGTAAAGTAGTGACTTGGTAATGCAATTATTCTGTGTTTAGTACAACTTATTTAAATCAATACATTAGGATAATAGAATCACAGGATGGTTTGGGCTGAAAGTAACCTGAGCATCACCCAGCCCCCATCCCCTGCCATGGGCAGGACTCCTTCTGCTGGACCAGGTTGCTCCAAGCCTTGTCCTGCCTCACCTTGAACGCTTCCAGGGCTGGGGCATCCCCAGTTCATCTGGGCAGCCTGTACCAGGGCCTCCCCACTCTCACAGGCATGAATTTCTTCCCTACACCCAACCTACCCCTACTCTCTTTCAGTGTGAAGCCATTAGAGAGCCTCTATCTTCATTCTGTAGATTGAGCTTCCCTGCCCAAGCCAAGGCTGTGCCAATCCTTTCTCCTCCCAGTGTTTTGAGCCCCAAGCCCCGCACAGCCCCGGGCAGGGAAGGCTTGCCTGCTCACGGCCATGGGCTCTCCAGCCGTCCCTGTGCCAGACAGGTCCGTGTGGCCAGGTGGGAGGCTGTGCAGCTGCAGCTGCAACACGAGCTGGGCAGTGGGAGCAGGGCCAAGCGCGCCCTGCACAAGTGCCTGAGTTATAGGCACTGTGGCAGGGCTAATTGAATAAGTCCTGTGCATAATGCATGAGACTTGACAGGTCTGAATCATTCAGCCAGTGGATTTATGTGCATCTTCACCTTGTATAAACACAGCTACCTGCACACTCTCATCACATTATCCCCATGGCACTCTCAATACAGTAGAGCAGTGGTGAGGGATAAAGACCACCAAGCTGCTTCTTTCCTTTTCTTTGCATCTTTCTGCTTACACAGGATCTATGTAAACTATATACCACAGAGAACAGCGCTTCCAGTTATGTCAAAAGGTATTTGAGAGGATTCACTGTCAATTTGCAGGCAGGAAAAAAATACTATTGTGGGCACTCTTAGAATTGTTCTCTTCTGCAGTGTCATATCCACACGAGATTATCAGATATTTTGCATCCACTTCAAAGTGATTATAGTGGTCACAAATGGCCCAGCAGTGGCCACACACTAAGTGTTCAAAGAGTAAATGTTAGGGATAGGAGAGGCAAAACACTTCTCACAGAAACTGCCATTTACAGTGCTGGAGCCACCACTCAGATAACCTCAGAATGCAGGGAATCCATTTAGATGTGAGTGCATTCCTAAGCCCCAAGAAAACAAAAAGCATCCCCCATCCCCAGAATCCATCTATCCCAACCCCTGGAAATGTCTCGGCGTGAAATCTATGCAGAGTTTAACCTCTGTATTTTTGCCAAAAGCAGCAGGGGAGCAAGACATCTTTCCTAGGAAAAATCTTCCCCTGGACATCCTATGGCTAAATGTCTAAGCAGATGTCTAAGAATAGTAACTGAATTCAGGAGACCTTTTCTGTGAAGAGGGCAGTTGCCAAATTTCATATTCATGCTGTAGTTGCAAATTTTGTTTTTATTACGTCAAAATACCTTACAAAAACAAACAAAAAATACCTTAAAGCCAGGCATTATATTATATACAATATAATATATAATATTTAGCAATATTATATATTATATATTTTAAATATCAGACATGAACCTGAAAAGGATGTTTTGCAAAGAAACGCCTCAAAATTTGTCTCTACAGAATGTTTAAGAATCCTTGGAAAATAGACAAGAAATTTATGTCGGATCAAATTATTTATTCAATTACAACTGATTTGTCTTGCCAAAACAAACATTTTAAAAGGCTTTTTCAATATAATCTCAAGCAACCTTTTTTTTTTTTTAATATGGCAAATGAAACTGAAAAATCATTCACAAGGCTCAAACCTTACCAAACTGCATCTTATCTACACTGGCCCACCGAGCAGAGGCAGCTGTGCTGGGGCTGGGACAGCAGAGGAGCAGCTTGGGGTGTTTGTCAGCAATTCCCAATCCCTGCACAGGCACCAGATTCTGCTGGTCCAGCCCAGAAAGCCAAGAGTGCATAAAGATTAAGTGAGTTTCAAAGCCCCACAATGCAAGCAAGCCACAGAGGAGAATCAGACTTTGTGTTTTATGCACTCAGGGTGTCTATTCAAGGTTGCATTTTTTTTTTTTTTTATTGTGAGCATAACCATAAATGTAGGTCACTTGCAGAGATGAAAGCCTGCTGCTTCAAGTGTGAACCAGTCCTTACAACAGAGAGATAAAGAAATCAAACTAATAGTCTGTCCAAGGAAATTATAGTTGCTACCTTATAATTACCAGGTAAATTCAGACAGGGAATTATAAAAGATCTTATTAACATGGTATTAAAAAATACCTGTGATCCATCTGCTTCCAAGCACACCGTGGTTTCATTAATAACTGTGTTTTAATCATGAATGCACGTTAGGTAGGAGCAATTAGAGCTCCTTCCTAACGGGGCAGGGATTTGCACGTCTGCTCCATCCCTCATGGAGACTGAGAATCTCCTGCACAGCTCACACACCCATGAGGTGATCCACAAACTTCCACTAAGACAGCTGCAGTCACACACACGAGGAACGTTCCCCTTCCTCCAGGAAGGAGTGGAGAAAAGTGTGTCACAGGGGCCTGGGGGGAAAACTCCGCGTCTGCATCGCGCTGAGCAGAGCTGAGCAGGGGGAACAAGGGGAAACCTTCTCTCTGCTGCTTCACAACGCTGTGAGATGGCAAATTTATATGATTAACCTTTCGTTCTGTTAATCAAACAAAATGCCTCCAGCAAAGGAATAAGTAGAAGCCCGTTTAATTAGAAATGTGGGGATCCACGCAGAAGTTGAGTGCATGCGTCTCAGAGGAGAAATTTGGGCTAGTCAATTTGTGCCTGTTTGGTTTTTCTGCTTTTCTTTTCTAGTTTGAAACTGACTTTGCTTTTTTTCCCAATAACAATTTGTGTATCCACAAATTATATTTTGCAGAGCACTTACAGGTGTTATTTTTTTGTGTGTGTTTGCTTTCCTCCCCCTCAACATTTAAGCATATTTCCAAAGTTATTCTCTATTATACTTGATTTTCAAACACTAAGCTTGTCAGAATTTATAGGGTTCATTTAACACTAACATCTAGTAATTCAGAACAGTGTATTTATATTTTCTAAGCCACGAGAACTCAGAAACAATACATTTTGAAGAAAAACCTTTGTGGTTTAAGTAAAAAATAATAATCAACCTCTCACTCCCACTCTAGCACCATTCACATACAGAGAGGAGAAGCACCTGGAAGCTACACCTGCATGCCTAGCAAGAACAAAAGCAGAGACCTGGCTCATCACTCCAGGTGGCAGATCAGTCTGAGACTTAGATAAGATGGAGGTTGCTAGAGCAAATCACATATTATTTTAAGAAGTCCCAAAAGATACACAAATCCACAGGAAATTGATAAAACTTAGATGCAAATTATCTTGAAATTAACTACACTCAGTAGTGCCACACATTCCTCCTTCATTGGTCTTCTCTCATTTTGGCCATGAACCCGCTGCCCACTCCAGTCAGAGTTTTGTCTAAAGGACAATGGTTCCCAAGCTCAGGAAGCTCTCTGTCTTGTCTTTGTTCTCTTGTCACTCTTGACCTTGTACATCTAAAAAGGAGACAGCTCGGGTGTCTTTGGGAGCTGGAGATCTCCCTGTAGTACAGCTCAGTCTGCCAACAATGAGGATTTTCAATTATCCCTTTACTTGATTTCTTAAAGGGAGAAATTTGCAGACTAATGATCCATCATTTCCCCCATTCATACTGCATCCTCCAAGTTAGGGTCTGTAAAATACACACTGCTTCCTTGTTGGAAGATTCAGTATTCCCTAAGCAACTCAAAAAGATGGGAAGTTTATACAATTGAACAGAATTAAGGATGTTTCCATAGTTTAATTTCCAACTAGTCATGCTTATTAACCCCTGAATTACCGTAATCCACAATGAACCCATCAAGCATGGCTTTGGCAGGATATATCCAGTGTTTGTCTGGAGTAGGACAGCCTCTTTGCATATGAACAAGAGATCATTCCATTGTATCACGAACAACATGAACAAACATACCCTAAAAGCACATTTGCTGTTTGAAGGCCATTGTGTTATAGGAGCAGAAATGTTCAAAGTTTCCTTTCCATGAGGTGAATGATGATGCAACTCTTACCATTATTTATTATGTAGCTTTCAGCAACATCAAATTTATTTCCAAGCCAGATCTAATGAATCACAGACATGATGAAACAACAGGTACCTAATAAATCTTGGCATAATGTTAATTTCATAGCATCTATATTCAAAGACCTATTTGGACATCTATTTTTTTATTTCACATGGTCTGAACGTTGTTTTAATGCACTACAATGTCTGTATGAAGCAAAGGATATCTAGTATTTTGCACCTCTGGGTGCATATAGATAGGTACCCAAACAACCTGAAAAGAATAAACATATTCCCCCCCAAAAATAAAAAAGAATTAAACATTATTGTATGCTTATTTGTGTTAAATCTTACTAAGATGAGACTTATGGTCCTTTATTAGTTACTACTTCTTGATCCTGCAGCAGAACTTGAGGAATACCAGAAATTGATCTTACTGATCTCAATTATTATTCACAAAATAACAGTTATTTAGAAGATTAGAAGCATGGTAATTTAAAGTTTTATTATTTTTCTGGAGAAAGAGGTTCAAGTTCAACCCAAGTCACAAGTGAAACGAGTGCATTAGGCCTATTCCCCAGTGATTACTTGCCCCCATTACAGAATGAATGCACAATCCATCACAGCTGACAACCTCTCCTCAAGAGATGCCCGAGACAGGAATAGCAGGGGGCTGAAAGTCAGGAAGGAGCAATGGGGGAACTGCATGGGAAAAACTTGCACAGTGCTGCAAACTCCCCTTGATTGTGACCAGTGCTTTCAGAGCTCTGCTGAGGAGTGCAGGTCCCCAGTCACTATGACAAGGGAAGTAAGAAGCCTTTCCCAGCTCCTCTTATGTCTGAAGAGGTTGAAAGACAGTTCACAAACATAGAAATGATCAGAATTTGCTGAACTAAATCTCAGTTGAGATCCATACCTTGCTAATATGCCTTACATAGTAAGTAACAGGTACTGAACAGAGCATAGGGAGGCTCTGTAAGATGGGCAGTGCTGCTCGTGTTCCTTTTTGTACAAGGTATGTCACCACTGGGGACAGTCTGCAAAAGCCCTCTTCCACAAAAACTGGACTTGGCAACACATATGCCAGACAAGGATTTCAGTAAATCACAGATGATTTACAGAGGCGGGCAGCACCCCCTGCTCAATAATTTTGTCAGCCAGCCTTCAGCCACGTTTGCAATGGGGGCAGTAGAAGCACTGTCAGGATGAAGCTGGGATGAGACAGAAGTCCTTGACAAAGACTGATGAAGGTGTGTCAAAGAAAACTCACAATTATATTCATGCCCTTTCATATTCTGCTATTGGCAAAAAGGGACAGTGTCTCCAGGAGCTCTAAACCTGCAATCCACACGTTAAACAGATATTAAAGTGCTTGGAGTATCATTATCAAAGAATATGAGTCCTGCTACTTAAAAGGAGCAGTCTTAAAATAAACAACGTGAGCAAGTAGCACCTCTCCTTGCTAGAGGAACAATGACGTCTCTCCTAAAATTCAAAAGTGTCAGAACTTTCTATTCTTCATTGAATACCTCATGTGACTGTGACAAGGATGCCAGAGTTCTCCTGAGGGTATCCAAGAGATGTCACAAAAACTGATCACATTCCCACGCCTTTCTCTAAAACAAAACAAAAGCCACATGGCTTGCTGGGTGGACATCTGCCACTTTTGATATATTGTTTAAATGAAAGTCTAAAGTACTGTTTTAAGAAGTCCAAAGCTATCTTAGCTATTATAGAACTCCAAATGGAAAACAGGCCATGCAGGAAAGGGGGCACACTCTGCTGCTGATAATGCATTATTCAAGAAGAGGCCTGACCGAGAACTGCACAAGGACATAAAATAAGTGAGCAACTGGGCCAGAAATTGGCAGATGAAGTTCAAACCTGTAAAATAAAGTATGCTGGAGAGGAGTAATTTAAACTCCACATGTAAAATAATGACTTCTGAACTGACTAATATCAAGCAGGAGGAAAATTTTGGGATGATGATGATAGTCTCAAGATGATAATCTCAAGTAAGTTGAACATTGAGTCATTATGGGAAAGGTAAACAAAGCAAGGAATATTGTTATGCTACGAGCTCTCCTCTCAGAAAAGACCTAGAATGACCAGAGGTTTGAGAATGAGTAGGGCAAAGTACATACGTGATTTGTCCTTCTTACAAGGCAACCATTTTTGGGTGCTGGAGACAAGTGGATAGCTAGACTTGTGTCTAACCCAACACAGCTGCTGCTACACGTGCACAACAACATGAGTGTGCATGAGTGTGCACAACAACTCTGGAGTGTATCCACCAGTCCCAGTGTTTCTGGAAGTGCTTGATATGAGTTGATGCAGCATGGCTCTGCCTATCCACCAGGCCTGGCAATCTAGGGAATGTTTAGTAGGACTCATCACAGGCAAACCCTGGGATTTTTATACCACAAAGTTTCTCCTAGAAGCAGCATGATTTTAGGCAGAGAATGCAGTACATAAATGGCAATTGCTGATATGCCACAACTTTTGTGCAGGTGTCACAACCCAGTGTAGCTATTCATCAGTACAATGGGAAATACTCTAATTAATAGCACAGCAGAGTCAGTTATAATTATGAGAGATGAATTTTCAAAATATTTTGTTGGACATCTCAGGGCTACTGCAGATAAGGATTTAACTTTTACAGGGTTGACAGCAGAGATCAAAGATCAGCTAAAAAATGCATCATTCTCTGGACTACCAGTACTTAGGGTATTTATGAACCTGTGTTTTAATATTCATGACTTAGAATCCTACAGAGCTCATATAAAACATTTGGATGTGTTCTTGATTACATTGCCTCTTCTGCTTGTGACCATTCAATTGTTTGTAGGCAAGGTTAAAGCAGCATTTTAAAAATAGATGATTTGATGTAAATGTAATACTTATTTTTGGAATACATGCAAAAAAATCTTGCTTATTGACTGTGACCATTGAAATGCAACAACAAATAGATGGCTTACTTTCAAGGTCATTCATTCTCAGCAATTCATCTTAATCATCAATGTGCTATTTGCTATGCACTACGTTTTTGTAATAAATCTAAATTAAAAGTTCATTTAGGAACTTCATATAAAGCATTATCAAAATCCACAACTTCAAGAATTTACAGATACCACCATGTTCATTAAAACAATAGGCTTGCCTGTATTACACCTAGAGAGCACAATAAAGAACCATTCTGCTTTGTTATTTATCCTGCCCATAACATTGAACAAGACCTCTCACTTCTCAGAGTCACTCTCTGCAGTTTACAATGCTGAAAATGGAAAATTCCATTAACTATAATGGCACTGCTGTGTATTTTTATATCTTGTTGCATGGTTTTTTTCCCCACTTCTCTATCAATTGAATTAAGCTCATATTGTTACCCACAAACAAGCTTCTATATGTTACCTAGCCACAGGTTTATACTCTTGTTAATTGTGCCTGACATCTGCAATAGTTTTGTACTTAAAAAAAAACAAAACAAAAAAAATCCCAAAAACCCAACAACAGCAACATTTTGTAACTTTTGAAACAGAAAGTGTATTTTCTGGCTTCAGGAGGGAAGCCATGAGGACTGTTTATAAAAAGCAGTGTAAGGGATCTCAGGCTGCCATTCCCGCTGGCCTCCTCCCTGCTGCAGAGAGAATCCAGCTCTGAGCTTCTCTCACCCAGAGTGTTCCCATAAACACAGACATGGGGAGTGTCAATTCCAGCATCTAAATTTCTGGGATGTGAACGAAGGGAAAGGAGGCAGACCCTCAGCTTTGGGCAGTCCTTGCTGTGGAAGAGGGATGAGCTCGGTGTCAGCCGTGCTCCTTCTGCTCACCAGGGAAACGCAGGAACCATTGGAAAACACGAGGGAAAGCTTCACACTATCTTAAACTTTAGAAAGAAATCCTTAGGCATAATTTCACCCTCAGCATGTAAACTCTTTTAGACAATAAACTATTTAGAACAAGATGTTTGCTTTAAAGCATCCAGCCCAAGAAACTGGGCTTATAGAAATATCATAAAGGATCTATGAGTGAGTGTATTGTTGTCAGCAGCAGGAAAACTTCTGCTAGGAATTAATTGTTTTCTTTTGAATAAATGCTATTAAATATTGAAAAGGAGATGGAAGAAGGGCTATAAGATGCTTCACTGTCACTGTGTTCACACAGAAAAAATAGGGGGACCCAAAAAAAGTTCGTTTTTTTTTTTTCAAATTGATCACCCCCCCTCAAAGCTGACTGATTTATTTCCCTGTGCATGTCAATAAACTGAATGGAAGGGATTTTCAAAGCACAGCATGAAAGATATACCTACAAATCCCATTAGGAGTAATGTGATTTGTCTGCTTATCTGCCATGCAATGCTTTGAAAGTTCATTCCTCTATTTCCAACTTCAGCTTTTCTACTTCCAAAAATAGTTGAAAAGCTTACACACACTTGCAGCTCCTCTGGGGGTAGGGAGAAGTGCAGGATGTGAAGAGCAGGTGCCCAATTCCCAGGATAAAGCCAGGCAAGCAGAGTTCCAGCCCAGGAACATGAGCTGTACCTTGGGTGGGTGTTTGTTCCCCAGCCCCTACTGTGATGGGATAGAAAGGATCCCTGGCTCAGGCCTCGACTTTGCTCCCCGCAGTCCTCTTTACTGAAATGTTTTGATTTTGTGCCACTTTGAGCAATCTTTTTGTCATGAGAAGGGTAACAGCATTGCGTGCTGCCTTCAGAATCTGGAATCTCATGACAAAGACCTTAAAAGAGAAGCAGAATACAGTGCATTGCTCATTTATTCTCATGACAGGCTTTAGATTGTACAGAGTGTAGAGAACTGGCACACGATTAATCAGTTCCTGAGACTGTGTAACGTGAACTCACTTCTTATGGCAATTTCGAGAGTCAAGGCTGCAATCTTTTTGGTCTTGCATCTGAACTTGATGACTGTAATTAATAAGAAAAGTGTATACATTTCTATTTACCCAATACAGCATCTTTCAGCCTGGGGGATCCCAGATCACATTATACAGTATCCACTTTACCAGCCTTGCCAAAACACTGCCACTTTTGAAACAGGCTTAGAAGAGCAGAAAGGGATGCTCTTAACTCAATTTTGCTCTATTTTTGAGCAATTGTGAGCATTTGGTGTTAATACAAAGCAAATTGAATCCAATTTTAATTTCACACCTAAAAGACACCATTATCATGAACAAAGTACCCAGCTTGTCTTTATTCTGTTTCCAAGAGGAGGAAGAACCCAGATGAGACTTGAAACTGGTGTTTCAAGGAATATAGACACAAATACTCTTGAAAATCACTGAGGCCTGAACTTACAAGAATTAAAGTAACTGCTTTACTTTTAATACTGATCATAAACCTACGGGATATCACGTCAAACATTTATTCAACTACGTTCATCTTCTGAAACTGCAACTGCCCTAATTTCTACAAACATGTTGAACAAGATTTTAATAATCTCACTGTTCCAAAGCATTCAGACCTTGACTCAACCTCTGTTAGCCACACTGCTAAGAAAATAGTTTTTAGCTTTATTACTCCTTTGCATACACTGAATGATGTGAAACTGCATTACTGAGTGGTCAAATTTCTATCCACAGTACAAAAAAGTGCAATTTCTAATCATATAGTATATTCTTCCCTTAATAGAAATGATACAGAATGGCTTAATTTGATCACCTGATAAAATCACAATTTAAAACACTGTGTGAATGATAACGTTTAAGGTTTTACTCTCTACGCAAAGTAATTATTGGAGTTAAAAGTTCATTACAAAGAGGAAATAAATCCAAAGATGAAAAGCAAATATGATTTCTTCTCCCAAAGCCTCTAATTCATTTTCAACACTATAAGCTGTTTATATTTCTTTCACAATGTACTTCAAAAGGTGTATATATAAACTTAGCCTAAATCATATCTTGATATTGACATGAAGGTACAGATTATATTTAGCATCTCAGGAGACTGAGACTTTCTATAAGCCTTGAAAGGCTGACATTATTAATGTATTGTGATTTAGATGTCCTACAGAGCCAGAATAGAAACCTATGAAAATAAAATGCACCAATTTGATAAGTGTCTTACATAGTCAATCAGTTACTGCCTTGTAACTCATATTCTTTTGTGTGGGTTGTTTTTTGAGTGGCAATTTTGAAAGAAATAAGCAATTATCAAATTGGACTTTAGTTACATTTTTGAGATTTCTTTTCCATTGTCCTTACATGATTCCTGTTAGTCATTTCCCATAATGGATTACTACAACTGTTTCCAGTCTTTTACTTGTCTTATTCTAAAGTTTGCTCATGTTACCTTCAAAGCAAAAGTTTTACAGCAAAATTTTATAATTTTCAGAGATTAAAAGCTGGCCCTCTTGCATCTGTGCCTTCTCCTCTAGAATTGCAGAGCTGGTATGGGAATACAAGCTGCAAGTGAGGACAGGATTTCTGTGTGATCACACCAATACTGACGCACATGAGAAATCAGTGCAGGGTTACATGGTGCCAGGATTTTAATTTCAGATCACTGCCTTATTTTGAAGTGCCAGAGCTGCAAGTTTCCAGACTGCAGCAATGGGCATCTCACAAGGAATTCCTCTGTGTGTATGTGTGTCCATATATGATTATGAGTTGCATCACCAAAACATCTGTTACACAATTTCATCAGCCAATACAGGAACAAGAGTTTGCCTGTGCATCTGAAATCCCAAGAGACACCATGACAGCACATCAGAGTCTAAGTCCACTCCAAGCACTGTGCACCATGAATAATGGAAAACATTTTTATTTCATTTGGACACCTACAGTCTGATTAATCTAAGGAATGTCAAATATACAATTAAATATTAATATTATTATTAATTTTCTTTATCTCTTATGTCTCAAATTGGCTTTTAGAACATAGTGTTTTAAGACTGGCTCAATTTGATCTTGGTATGCCAAAACTAATCACTGCAGGGATTGCAGAAATCACTGCTACAGATGGAGCTGCTGTCCACAACAGAAAAATGATGCCAGCTTAATGTACAGAGCATCTGATACCTGATCACTGTAATGAAGCTTTCTGTCTTGCATATGAAATGCTGCAGGAGTCTCTGCACTGTCTGAGGTCAGCAAAGCAGGATGCTCCTCAGCAGCCCATTTAGGGCTGCTTAAAATCAAAGCCCATTGTAACCAAGGTCAAAACTGTCACTGACTTCAGTGGGGAGAGCTTCACTTTAGAACTCCTCCATTTAAAGTATTTGAGACTGTGAGGATCATAACAGTGCCTGAAAATCCAGTGTTTTCTACAGGCAACAGCAAGGCTGTATACAACTAATTAAAGTATTATAGAATAAAATACAAGCTAGATTACACACCCTCAGTAACCTTTGCTTCAATTACATGCACTCTGTAAGGCATAACTGAGTTATGTTGAATGATTAATACAATCATAATATAAGTAACAACTTTACTTAGTAATACCAATAAAATAACCTGGAATTATCTTTCAAAGAGAAGATAACTCACACTACAAGGGGCAAAAATTAATATATATATGGTAGCTAGAATTGCACACTGGTACTTCATTGCTAATACTCAAGTTCTAATTTTTCATGTGTGTTACACCCAGTTGGCTGGCAATCAAACCAGGATTATATATACATGAACTGCATCTCTCATTTTGCTCTTGAGAACTATTTTAACATTTGCTTTCAGGCCCTGGCAGGTAAGTTTTGAGCCGAGATGCAGGATTACCAAATTTCCATGCCTATCCTGCATGGTGGAATTTTAAACAAAGGCAACTCTTTACTCCTGGAGGCCCCCCAGCCTCTGGGACACTGCAGTGGTCACAGGGGGCTGCAGAAACCCCAGGAGAAGCAGGAAAAGCTGCTGTCCCACCGTGCAGGCTGGAAGGCAGCAGTGCCAGGGATGGAGCTGGAAGGATCAGACACTGCTTGGAACAATGGCACCAGCTGCACAGTGCCAGGGAGCTCTGAGCACTCCGTGCTGCTGGATGCTTCAGAGCCAGACCTCTGAAGTTCTTTGGACCTTTGCTGAGCCAATTTCACATCTGAAATATTGTCAGAAGTTATCTTCTCCATTTTAGCAAGCTAGACACAACACACTCGCCGGCTCCTGGCAGGGAACAATGGAGGGACGGAGCGTGCAGTGGCTAAGCACTCTCATTGAAAAAACCAGGGGATGCTGCAGTAATTGTCCTGAGAGGCTAGAAAGGAAACAAGCCTCTGTGCTGACAGCTTAGCTCAGCGTGAACTCTCATTTTTCACATGGAGCTAATTAAAAACTGAAATTAGTTAAATATGGAAATGACACTTGCAAGCACTTTAGCTGAATCCTGGTGAAATCCCTCTGTAGTGCTGAGACACTACCTGCTGCTTCAAAACTCCCCAACTGAATTTCACAGTTAAAAGGCTGAGCAAAGGGAAAGTTATTATAGAGATTTCCAATTCAAAATGTGTCTGTAAAATCCTAAATTAAATTTCATGGTAGCCCTTTCAATAAGGAGGGACACACTGTGCAGTCCAACGATCTGGTGCTCCAATAACGTCCCTGCGTGTATTCTCTGATTGTCTCACCTTTAGGCCCTGTGCTGGTTGTGCCAGCACTGTGATGCTCACAAGGATACCAGCATTACAATGCTACAAAGATATGCCATGTACTGCTACTGAAGGAGTCATTTGGAAAGCGTGGATGCACGGCACATAAAGGAATTTCTTTCACTGTCTAACAGCAGAAATCTGAGCAAATCAGAAGCCACCTACCAAAATGTTTTATGCCTATGATTTTAATTTATGTGATGAATACATATGCAGAGAAGAGTCTACACTGCAATAAATTACATGGCCTATATATCTATATCTCCATACTTTACAGGCAGTGTAATAATAAAAAGCACTTCTGCATATTTAAATGGGCATAAAGAACCAAGGGACTGGATATGCATAAAAGGTATGATGAGTGACATTAGCTTTTTGACTAAAGCACCATGTGAATTCCATTTTAGTGCATGTGACTTGCCTACTGTGCATAAAAGCAAGGGTATCTGCCCAAGGGCAAATATGATTTCTGAATGCAATTTAACGAAACCCGCCCACAGAATAGCTCATTTTGGAGCCAGACCAAGGCATTCAGGATAGCCAGTCACTTTCAAAACAACTGGAGCTTTTTGGGTTTATTCTTTTTCCTACATTCCATCCCTTTACCCTTGAGGCAGTCCCCTCCCCCTGGCCTGCTGCCACTATTGCACCAACAAAATTCTGTCTAGGAAAGCCAGCAAAAGATGCCACGTAGCATGAAATCCACTGTTACTCCCAAGTCTTCTGGCAGGGGGTATTGCTGTACCCAACCTGCCAAAACCTCTTCTCTGGCAGCTATCTGTATAATCTGTGCATCACACCCAGGCTTTGCTAGTCCAGGGCCTTGAAACATCTCAGCTAGCCCAGCTGGAGGGGATATGCTGCAGCTGCACCATCAGACTCTCTTATTTTATTGAATTTTGAATATGCAGTTTCAAAGCAATTCAAATGAATTTGCCCAAGGCCTCAGATCAGTAAAAGTACTGATACCACCTGCAGCAGGCTTCCTACGTTTGAAACATTTAAAAACAGGTGACAGGATAGGAGCTTTCAATGTAAAGACTGACTCTCATGAAAAGCCTGCTACACAAACTTGGTTATGGCCCATTTTGGCAAGGAAGGAACTGTATGGCTTTCAGCCCAGTTCTCACAATAGCACTGGGAATAATGGGAAGCTCCATTTAAAATTATTTTTTAAATCATGTATATTTTTTCAGGTTAAAAGGAAAAATTTATTTGACCACTGAGTTTCATTTATTTTCAAGCATCTATATGAGTGGAGTTAAAAAGCAGACGTTGACGAACATGGACTCATTAATAAGAGGGTGCATTAGGAAACCCAGAAACAAACATCTAGCAGGTTGAAGCCTCTTAATGCCATCCAATTCTTCTTCCAGCAAGCAGAGACAAAAGAGCAAATTCCCCATCCAGCAGTTTTCCACAGCCATGGGCCCTCTAAATTTGCCTGACGGACAGGTACAAGCTGAAAAACTACTGGGACAAATACCTGGCTGGGTATGGAACCAGGAGCCAGAGCCTCAGGCAGAGGAAGCAGAGCCTGACAGCCAAAGCCTTCTTGTTCACAGTGGGCTGCAGAAAGCAGCAAGAGCTCTGAAAGAAAGAAGCAAGAACTCTGTGGAGGTGGTTGTGGTCCTTCTGTCCTTTCCTTGTCCTGTGTCTGTAGCACAACCCTGCCAGGAGCAATGACAGCAGATAACCAGTGCCTGCTTCTCCTGCCTGTGGGTTTGAACAACACCCATGGTATTTGTGCAAAGAACTACCCTACTTGGGGATCAGTATTCTTAAAGAGATGAATTATTTTTGTCATCTTCTCCTCCTTCTGTTGTCCTGCCTGAGTACATTCACAGGAACATAAGCTTGGTGAGGGAGCTGGAGACAGAAAAGGGGAATCTGGGGAAGGGCACTGTCAGATACAGCCAGGCAGCTCACTCTGAATAGCAATCCTAAGGCAATGATTTGTGCCTTTAAAAAGAAGGCACTAAAGAATAAACTGTAAAGAACTGGCTGGAAAGAACAACAACATGTGATTGTACTTCAGATGTGCAGGGAACAGTCCCTCTCCTGAGGCAGCTTGTGATCCACATCTGGGTAAGCACCACTAGGATGAGACCCAAGGAACACAAGGGGACATCCACACATGCAGCTGCTTTTGCCACTAATGATTCTGGGAAAATATTGACTCAAGAAACAAATGAATAGTGGCTTAAAAATGAGAAATTAAGACTGAGGATTTTCACCTTCAGGCCCTTAAAGGTATGTAATCATTCTCTCATTTTTTTTCTCCCTGTTGCATTCAGAAATTTCCAATCAAGTTTAAAAACTTGAATCAAGGAGAAAATCTAAGCCTGCAGCCTCCCTTCAGGGAGAAAGAAGACAGGAGGGAGCAAAGGGGACTGACAGGCAGAAATACATCATTTATTCTTTCCAAGGTATCACAGTGGTGTGAGCCAGGGAATTCTGTGCCCAAGCACAAGCGCTCCAGCCATCTTTGGCCTTGTAGGGACTATTTCAGTGCTTGGAAGATGAAGCATCCACAAACCCAGCATTGTCATCCTTGTGACATAAACCAGTCTCCACATGCAGAAAGCAGTGAAGTGAAGATTATTCCCAGAGCTGTGGCCGATAAAGGGCTACTGGTTCCAGAATACTGGTGAGCCAGGTACTCCCACAGAGTTTACAAGCTGGTTCTTCGAGTCACAGGTGAGAACAAGACTCCTAAGATCATTCAGCCTCTCTCTGAACTGCTTTCCTGTACTGATTTTCTCTGTAAACAGAGTCTAAAGTCATCCCATGAGAGGCAGAAAGAGCCTCATTCTCAAATACAGGGTCCTCACTAGGAGCAAAACAGATTTTGCCCCATAAAGGGATTCTAAAATTCCAGACAGTCCAAGTTATTACATGAATTCTTTGAATTGCAAAACTTTAGTCAAGGTCATTTGCAAATGCAAACCTTGAGTTCAATTATGTTTTAGCAGAAGATGACACAATTACAATTAAAAAGACCCCGTTTTTATAACTCAACAGCTTTTCCCCTTGGTTATCAATTTTTAAATACAGGGCAAGGATAAAAAGTGTGTTTTTGAAAAAATTCTGAACACTTAAATGTTTCAGGTCTGTTCTACCGCACAGAAGAAAATGCTTCCTTTAAAAGTGTGATTTGATGTAATTTGCCTTATGATTTTTCTTAAGGAACAGCAAATGCTGAACAGAAAATGGCACATATTTCATTTCGAGAAACAGCCAAATTCATCCCTGCATTTTTTCATGCCCCATTGGTTTAAGTCAATTATTTTCAATGTAGCTATATCAGTGGGGAAGAGGAACAATCATGAATCAAGTCCATACTATTTTTCATGACAATTCCACTTGAGCATAGCCTCAGATATAACCTAGTGAACCACAGATCACAGTCATATTTATATAATTTATTCAACAAAATGTATTAAATAAACTTACCTTTCTGCCTGTATCTTAGCAACTTAGCAACCTTTGCAATATGAGAATGCTGGAAACAAACGTCTGAAGTCCACAAATGCAGATTTGACTTTTAAGAATAGGTGTGCCAGCATTGAGGGCCATAATTGCAAGAATAAATTTTGCTGAATGGTGCCATAACACACATTTTCCTGTATCTGCACCCAGTCCTTATGGGACTCCTTTATTAATGGCAGCATTTTCTAGGCTATTTGCTAGATCTGTCATGTAAATTCAATGGCAAGGATATTAAGGTTTCATTACAGAAGATACCAAAAGAAAAGTATCCCTCAACAGCTGAAGTTTTCCATGGCCACCTGTCACCTGGTTTCCAGTGATTTCACTGCTGTGAGCTGCAGGAAAAGACGTGCCCTGTGGCACTGCCTCCTCCTTCTCAGCACCAGCTTCATGCTCTGGGAGCAGCCCAACAGAGTCCTGCACACACACCACGCCTTCATATGAAACCATCCCTCCTGGTGGACAAAAGGAGTGTGGATGTGGCACTTGGGGACTTGCTTTAGTGGGGACATGGCTGGGCTAGGGGTTGGACTCAATTATTTAGAGACCTTTTCCAACCTTAATGATCCTGTGATTGTGTGAGCCAATAACAGTGCTGCACTGCAGGATGGGGAAAGGAAACTCGAATGCCCATAGGAAAAGGCAAAGGGGCTGTAAGGAAACCACAGGAGATGGTCTGCAGCAGCCTAGCCATGTGTTAGATAGATGGCAATCAGTCTTTAATAGTGCATGGAAAACTGGTTTACACTAAAGCAGCCTGCAGTTTTCCCTTGTAAGAGACAAGCAGCAGCTCAGCTCTGCCCAGGAGGGCACAGCCACTTCCAGCTGTGGGACACAAGGACAGCAGAGTCACCCGGGCTGTGTCCAACTGCCATGAGACTGAAGTAAGGAATCTGGGGTTACCCCTGCACTTGTAACTCAAGGTTACTCCTGTGCTGCTCAGCTCCTGCCTGGCGAGGCACTGGCACAGTGTGGGTATCTCTGCACTGCCTGAAGCCTTGTCAAAGGCTGCCCATTCCCCCCAGAAAACTGGAGTGGGCCCTGCCACTCCAGAAATGTAACCAAACCCCATAAAATAAACTTGGGAAACAGTGCAAACATTCATCAAGTGTAAATATCAGTGCAGCAGATGTGCTAAACACGATTTTTGCAATGGCACCTGTTAAATGTTGAGTGTGTTGAGTTCATCAGAAACGCTGACAGATGCTGCAGCCAAAAATCTGAACAGTTCTCAGTGGCCCCAGCAGCACAGCTCAGGTGCACTGGCACCCTGGAGACTGAGGTGGCAGAAAGTTACACAATAAAGCATGAAAACCTTGTTTTTTTTAGAAGAATCACATGATTTTGCCATTACTATGAAGTCTCTTTGACACAAGCACTGTGAAGGACAGTGGCTGTGGCAGAGATGCAAACCCAAAGTGCAGGGGAGGGCAGGGATGGCTGCATGTGGTCCTGCCCCAGCCCCTGGGATTGCTCAGGCACAGAAACTGGCTCTGCTCCATCACCCTCCTCTGCCAGCTCCCAGCTGCAAGCCACAGCATGCTCTTACCTTAGCTTGCCTTAAATTTTCCTTGTGGATGGCTGTGCTACACCTTTGTGTAGGCTGATGATTTAGTGGTTGCCTGCTGGTATCAGAGGGAGAAGCATTTTTCCCTTCAGCGCTCGCTTTGTAAATCAATCATTAAATTATGTGCTACTTCATTCACATTTTTTGGGACTATATCTGCCATAAGATACCTGCTGTGGTGACAACTGACAAAATTTATGGAACCTGGGGAGAGGATGAGGAAAGAGAAGAAGGAGGAAGACTCTGACTATCTTTGCACAGGCAGCCTACTGGCAGAAAGGCTCAGGCAGAGGCACACAAACGCTGTAGATTGAAGCTATTGAATTTTTCAGTAGCACAATACACTGCATAACTTTGCTGGGGCACCAGAACACCAGCACTTAAAGAGCAATCTTCAAAGCATTAAAATAAGACATACCCAGCTGTGTTTCCATTCATACACATCAACAAGAAAACATGTAATTGTTACACTAATTCCACAGAGAAATCAAATAATAAAAGGCTATCAAAAAACTGAATAAAATTCTACAAACACCAGCGATCAAGAAAAATAAATCTAGTTTTATTAATCTGTAGCATGGAAACAGAAGTGATTTAAAGCACCTTTGCAATGTCTCTTCAGTTTAATCTGTATCAGGTTTGGAGGAAATCACAACTGTATTGTCAAGATCAAAATATTCACTGTCTTCTCCACAAAAAAAACTATTAAAATTTTTAAAAGCAATTTGGGAATGTTGACAGAGTTGTCAACATCACACTCAAACAGGTACTGCTAACACTCACATCTCATTACATTTTATCTTTCTTTTCAAGTCCTATTTTTTTCCCCTGTAGTAACGTACAAATTGCTTTCCTTGGAATCAGAATGAAGATTCCTGCAGATTGTTAAATGAGAAAACATGTTATCATCACTAACAGTAGCACAAACACAAAGCACAACTACTCCTACAGCTGACAGCACTGAAAGGAGGAGTGTGGAGTATCAGGATTAGAAGATAGATGAGTAAACCAAAGGTGGGAAAAAGCAGATTATTGTTCAAGCAGAGTAATTCTGAAAGCTTTACTAGGGGCTTGGGATCTGAAAAGAAAGCCAGAGAACAGAAATAACACACGGTTCTCTGTCCCTGTTCTGTGAAGTTCTTTTCATCAAGTTGTATGGAAAACAAAATAAAGCTTGTCTTCCTTTCAGATTAGAGCATTAATGTAAAATATTTTATTATTTTTACACCTTCTGCCACATTAGGTTACACTTTAACTATTTTTATTTTTTTAAGTTGACCATTCTGCTAATAAAAGACACTGGACTTGAACCTGAACCTGATATTTGGTCCTAATATCAGGTCCCAGAACCTGATATTTGCCATTCTCAGGAACAGCACTGAAAGGTTCCTCAAGTGGTCCAGCTTCATTCCTACTCTGAAGAAATTGCTCCTTTGTACTTATAAAGAATATATCTCAGCTAAAACAACAGTAAAAAGTGACTTAACACTGAGTGTGGGCCAAGGGTGTCATACCTGATATTCTGGCGGCAACAAGAATTCACTGAAAACCAGGGGTTAGTTCCCCTCAACAGAACCAGCTCAGAGCTGGGCAGTGCTGACTTCTACTTCCCCTCTGCTCAGCTTACAGAAGGAAATGATGCAGTAACAGCTGCACTTCACAAGACACAGAATTTCCCAGAAAACAGCCTGAAGAGCAACACCTTGCCCCACCAGAGAGTAACCTGGGGTCCTGAAATTAATCTGGATAGAGAAGGTTGTGCTTGGAGAGCAAGTCCTGCATCCTGAGAGACCAGAGGAAGATTTGAATTGGTTTGGTACCACCCAAGGCTACAGCCCTCTCCTTGCACAGTTACCTGGGAAAATCAAATGAGCTGGGAACAAGGGGTTAGGCAGAGCAGGGCAGTGGGAAAAGAACTCTGACACACTGATCCCCAAACTTCTGCTGACCCTCACCTTAAGTTTTAATAGAATGCCAGAACTCAAAAAGTATATATTGGTGTTCTTCAATAAAATAACTGCAAAATGTTAACTATTAACAAGCAAAGGTGTTGAGATGTTAGTCAGAACAAATGATTTTGCCTACTGTAAAGGAAAACGGTGAAAACATTGCTCCAGATGTGATGTGAACATGTAGGATTCTTTGGGGAGTGAGTATAGTGCAGCTCACGTTATCATTGCAGCACTTGGTGAAGGAGTCCCTTCATTATCCCCAAACACACAGAGATCTCTCCCCCTGAGCTACCTGGAACAGCCATGAGCTGCCTGTCATGCTTTGCTGTCTCAATAGGCACCAGTTGTCTATCACACTCTACCACCTTGTGCTCTGATTTCTTTCTGAAATGCACTGCTCTTCCTTACTTTTAGTTCTTATGATACTTTTAAATACCAGAATATAGAGGCTGATACTACTCAAAAGACACTCAAAACCGGCAGACCTAAGATCCATTTTTTACAGTAATGTAAAATATATGCATTACTGAAACTCAGTTTAGCCATCTGGAGTACAGGAATAATAACATTTACTTTCCCCACAGTAAAATGCTTCTAAGCTAAATTAGCATTAACTATTATTCATCTCAATTCTGCAAAACAGTGAAACCTTAACTTCAAGCATTATTTTTTTAAAAAATGACTAAGTAATTTCATTGAGCAGATAATAAAACTTTTGTCTTTCTTTTCTATTCCTCCAACTATCATTATTTACCAGATGCTAATTTAGCCTATTTACAGAAAAATCAAGTTATTTTTTGGCTCCTCTGTGCTAGAATTAATCAGAAGCAGCATGATACCATGTTTAATTTCAATCACAGCAGCTATCGCTTTACAAATAAATAAAACTTACAAAATTTTTTACTGCTCTTAAATCAGATGCTTTTTTTTTTTCCTTACAGAAAATAAAATTTACAATCCCGGCTTCTACACAAACTTTTGTTTAATTATGAGAGCACCACACAATGTGGGTTTTTGCTCAATAAAATCAAAGGGTATAAATAAAACTGAATTTTCTTAAAAGAATTAGCACTAGCTGGGTCATCAAGATGTCCAGGCTGTTAAGAATTAAAACACCCATGAGCAAATACAATCTGGGGTGGGGGAGTAGAGAAGGAAAAAAAAAAAATCTGTCAAGCTTAAGGCAAGTACTATGGAGTGGTACACATAATTCCTTTTGTAGATCTGGAACTCACTTATTTCAGTTTCAGCTGGAAAAGCTGGTTATCAATTTTCTATCTAGGTTCGGTGAGAGGACAGCAGAGCTCGCCCCGTCTGTCAGTCCTTGGCTGGGACAGCAGTGCTGTTTGTTTTCCTTGCGTGCCATCCCAGCCCTACAGCAGATTGATGGTGCCGGGGAGCCCCCCGGACGTGGCACCGGCTCTGCTGCCAAGGGCAGGCAGGGACGGACGCTCCCATCCACAGCATCTTGCACCAAGGGCTGAGGAAGTGAAAAATCTGCTCTGCCTCCCGCCCTCCCCCACCCCTGCCTCACGGGAGGCTGATCTGACCTTCAGCCACGGAAAGGAGAACTCCAGAGCTTCAGAGGTGTCCAAGAATACTTTCAGCTTGAGTTTTTTCTGGTTTTAAACCCATTCTGTCAAGGTGAGAGTTAAGAGGACAAACTGCTTTTGTCCTGTATAGCTAGTGCTTAAAGACCTTCCCTGGTGCCCTCTTTCACACCAGCCTGCACAGGGAAGGGTGGCTTTGTGCAGACCCAGCTGATCTGCACATCTGCTGGGACAGTCTGGATTTAGTGTTTTGTGACCCCAAGCCACACTTAAACTTACCCAAAGCACTGCACTGAGCCTGCAGTAACAGAGGGTCTGAGGAACACTCCTCCTCATAAGACAGTACAATTTTATTATTCGTTACAAATATTGGTGGCAATACTTACTAGATTCCTCCAAAATACTGAATGCTTCAAGATGCTGTAAATTTCACAAAAGAAAATAAAACTTTTTCCAGTTACTGTCACAGCTATTTCTGTAAACTTCTCCCCTGCTGCAGAAAAGTTTAGACAAACTATGATAAATTTTCCCATTTTCCCATTCCTGACTTTACTGACATGTTCATTTCTAACAAACTTCAGAAAAGTACACATGGACAATTTTCAAGAATGGGTCTGAAGAAATACACAAAATAAGGAAGCTAAAAAGTAGGGGAGATATGTTCATCGTTCTGTCAGCTCATTGTAATTTTATTTACTTTTGGTACATCACAAAGAAATATCTGGATGACTTAAGTGTATCTAGTAGCACATAACAAAAAGCAGGTGAAATAAATCGGTAAAATCTATAGAAAAATCAGTTCAATTTGTACGTTTATACACAAAAACGCAATGAGCAAGCTAGACACATGTAAAATATAATTCTGTGTACTACAAATTTGGCCTTTTCGTAATCTGCAGCCCAAACTCTATTATGATCTTGCCATTTCAATCCAGACCTTTGACTTCCACAAAAAGGCTTTAGGGAAAAACTGCTTATATTTAGAAAAAGCTTTGAAAGGTAAAACTACCACAGAATAACATTATCTTTATCTTAGCAGACTAGTCAGAGAGTTCAAACTGAAATGGCATTTCATGCTCAGCAATAATGTCTCCATTCATAAATGGCATGTGAGGCATTTATACAACTGAAAACCAGGGATTTATGACTGCAGGATTTCCAGTTCTCCAGCTGACAGAGGGGGTATTTTCATGGAGGTGACACTCACAGGTTTCAGAAGCTTTCCCCAGCCCAGAGCTGGCGCTGATAAATCGCGTGTCTCACTGAGCGCACGCTGCACGTTGGCATGACCCACACCTAACAAAGGAGAGCAGACTGGGGAGAAGCCCCACAGTCTTACAGACCCTGCAAGTGAGGAGGAAGCATCTAGAGTTGGTGTTTTCCTTCAGCCAAGAAAGGACATGACTGGTTTTAAATCCAGCCAAAGGAAACCAAGATTCACCGTTACCTTCCACATGATGGCAAACCTTCCCCTTTACCTACCAGTGCCATGTGCCTGAGCACTGGAACTGAGAGCAGCTCAGGAGTGGGTGCTGAGAAGAGCCAGACTGCTTTCAAAGCCATCCTCCTGCCCTCTGATGGGTTGCTCTTTCATCAGAAGATTTTAATGAGAAATGTTACTAAGCAAAGTGAAAGACTGAATTTCTGCTACCTCCAAACCCTGACATTTGTCGTTTGAGGCCCGTTTTGCCTTGCAAGAAATTATAAAAATCTTTTGTGTCTGAAAACAGAAATATTTGGGCTAACAGAGTAAAACTGAATTTAAAAAAAAATCACAAATTTTGGCTAACAGCATTCACACAGTTGCTTACTGTATTCAGTAATTTAGTCACGTGTCAAACCCCTGAACACTGAGCTAAGGAAACTGCTTTTTACAGCTATAAAAAATATTGACGATTCCAGAGTCACCACTATACTCAAGAAAAAGCAAGGTGTGCAGTACATGCAGCCATTACCTCTTTTGCAAACTGCTCTGGGATTGTCAGAGTATGCAAGTTGTAGCACTCAGCAGAAACTCTTAATGGAGAGCATTTAAAACAAAATCTGCTGAAAGTATGTAAAGGATAGCTTACAGCTGAAAAATGGAAATATGTTAAGGGAACTGGGATTCCTAAGCTTTGGGTCCTGAGCTTTGGTTTGGACCTTTCTATTAGCAAAACCAAAGATTTGTGCTCAGAATAAAGCTTCATACTCAAAAGGTAACAAATAAGGTGGATTTTATGAAGGCAACACAAGGCCTTGTGCTGCCCCATCCCTGGGAAATAATTCATCAGTGACCCACACTGGTCCCAGGCAAAGGCAGCCACTGGGCAAACTGGAAATCCAAGGTCCAGCAGCAGAGCTGCCAGAGCAGGATTTGCAGCACAACCCACAACCTGTAGTTCATGCTTCTCCTGTGACACTGGGGCCCTGGAAAAAGAGTGCCAGGATGAACCTAGGGACTGCATGGATTGTTCTAGAGGCTGCACTGCCTGGTGGCCTGAAGCCCTCAGATGCACTGCACTGGAACTACTCACCCCAAAACCCCACCACCCTGCTAACAGTAGCTACTCAAAGGTCTCCTCCTTCAGACACGAGCTGAAATGCAGGTTGGCATGCTGACAGCTCTGAAATGGTATCCAGGAACTCCAAATTCATTGCAACAGTCAATTCTGTACTAAATATTAGCTTCTCAAACCATGGGCAACACAGGAATCTTTACATTGAAATACACAGACAGGCAAAGCAGAGAAAACTCCCATTGCTAAGTTAGCTGCTGTATATTTGGTACTCCAGGAGTGCCAAAGCAATGTTAAGCAAATTGCATTGTGTTTAAAAGCCTTTTTCTGTTCTAGCTGTTTACAGTTTTCTAATGGTAAATATGGGAGAAAAGATGAATGATTTATGACTGCTCAGTGTAAAAAGTCAAACAACATATTAAAACAATGCTTCATAGCATGGGGAAATAGAATTAAGCAGACCATTTTCATGGTGGTTTTTATAGACAGGAAATGCATAGATTTTTGACAGGGAAAAAAAATCTGAAGATGAAGAGAATGGTGTTAAATGTTGTTAAACCTTTATGTAGCCTAAAGCAAAAGATAAAACTCATTCTGTCAGATATCTAAGAGAAAAAAATCTAAAGAGATGAAAACCGAAGCTTTTTAACTTAAGTAATTCCCCTTTACAAATATTCTCAGATGAGATTGAGTCAAACCCTCCGCTGAGCTAAATCCTGAAAACAAAACTATTTCCAGTCTCTCTTTTAACAGGAAAATGAGCAGTGCTGATCAAGTGACAGAAAACAGTCAAGGAGTAGGAAGGATCCTGCTGTTCTCCTGAACATCTCTGAAATCCCTGCTCCCAGGGACAGGAGCCCTTTTCCTTCCTTGCTGCAGGTCTAATGGATGGCACTTGCCCACGGCTGCTCAGGCAATTGCCCTGACCCAGTTGTGCAAGGAAATAACGAGCCCCTGAATTGACTAAGGAGTGTCACAAGGACAGAAGAAAAAATTGGCTAAGGGAGCGCATCAGCAGCTGGAGGAGCACGCTCAGGTGGTGCTCAAGGAGAATGTATATTTTAATTTGTAGCCCATTTACTGCAATAGGACAGAAGTTTAGGACATGCCATGGAGGACAAGATGGCAATCCAAGCAAAGAAAGGGAAAACAACTTTTCAGTATTTCTGAGAGCAAATAGCTGTCTCTACCACCACATCATTGTTTTACTATTACCAGCTAATACAACAGCAGACTGAAAGTGCAGCTGCGGTCCACAGAATATTTGGCATTTCTGGCCCAAGCATAATCCCTCAAGTAATGAAAAACCTATTTCTATTTCTGCATCCTCGCTACTCTTCATACTGAAGAGGCTGCGTCTGTCTCCCATTTATTGAAGCTTATTCTTCATCTAGACAGCCAGAGCTGGTTTGTATTAGAAATTAGGTTTTAAATCACTATTTTTCTATTATTTGTTTTAGGATTTTCAGGAAGCCTCCAGAGGTGCAGAAAAATTCTTCTTGTTGGAAAAGACTAATACTGTTCATGAACCAAGAACCAAATCCCTCAACACTTGTATAAGAATTTTGATGCTTTAAGGTTCAGATTCTGGCCATGAAGATAATATGATAAGAGTTAAAATTACATAAAAATGTTTTTTAAAAAAAGTCAAACTCCTCCTGCAAGAGTAAGACTAATCAGATCCCTGAGCTTTTCTTAATGAACAGACTCCATTATGGTCTCTCTTTTCTCATGTGGTTGGGGTTTTGCATTTCAGTGATTAATGGAGTCTCATGATATAAAAGGGGGACATGTATGAAGCAAGAAACAACAGGTGAAATAAATTTTTGGCTCAATAAATCATACAAGCCTAAATTGCATCTCTTTCCTCTTGCTGCTCCCTGCTACCTTGTGGCCAGTTTTAACAGGATTCTCTATTTTCAGGTCCCAGCTCTGCACCACATTCTTACCAACATGCAGAGGTCTCTCCTTGGAAAAGGCTCGGATGCTAAAGGCACAGGAACCCATCACCACAAGGTACATGGGGCTTTGGTGTTCCATTTCCCAGCTCTGGTAATTTTAGTGTGCCTGCTGTGAAATTGCTTCACTTCTCTTTCAGTCTAAGGTTCTTTTGCATTTTCCACAGACCAGCAAAAATGTCACAAGTTCATATCTACTCTTATATTACCTTGGGATACTTGCTGTTTACTTCTGACATTTTCCTAGCATTCATTAATTTTCTCAGCATATCAAGCACTATTTACCTCTCTTTTAAAGCTTTTAATAACTGAACACAGAAATCCTCTAGTGGCAGTACAGTCTGACAGAAGGAGTATCTTCCTTCTGCAAAATAAATTATTACCTTTACAACTCCAATTCCAACTGTCAGGAGCAAAACCTGAGTTTGTTGACAACCCACCTGCCTTGGATTGAACTAGCTGCCTTGGAATTACAGACAGGGTTTATGGCTTTTATATTTAGGAGGCAAAGCTGTAGCAAAAAGATCCCAATTGAGAAATGAACTCTCTTGATTACAGCAGGATGGTTTTGGACTTGCTGTGAGTACAACTGCACACAAGTCAGTTTTTTATGTGAAGATGGGATCCTGAGCAGCAGCCGTGGATCCCTGGCATTCTGCTGCAGCCAGCATGGATGGGGCCTCTGAGCACCCCCAGCTCATTCCTCACCCTCTGGTCCCTGCTTTAGAGAGCTGCAGCCACCTGCACCTCGCAGAATATGGGAAGCCTCTTGCAGGAGAAATAAGTGAATTGAAATAAGAAGATGCAAATATACAGAAAACACAAAAGAGAACTGCAGGAATAGCGCACTACACCCAAATTGAAACAAAACAACTGTTAACATGCAGGGATGAGCAGCACCTATGAACAGATTCTCTGACCTTTCCAAGAGTCTTGTCTGCTCCAGGCTGACTTCTGCAAGGCAAGTAAGGGGCCACAGACACAGAGACACCTTGTTATCCAGCACAGGGGAACCTGCTCTGCCACACTGACAGCAGCATGTGAAAACATTTTCTATTCTGTGCTTTTCTCAGAAAGTGTTTAGTAAGAAAAATGTTGGAAGAAATCAGCTGATCAACCAACCAGCAAATTAAAATAAAGCTTGAAATTCAATTAACTGCAGCACTGTTATGCATTATGTAGAATACATTTTAAAAATTAAATATGACACAGAGGGATAAATCTGGACACCCCAGAGAAGAAAACAAACTAAACCTAGAGCATATTTACAGTTTTAGGTAAGGTTCTATTGGATCAGCATTATAGAATAAAATTCCTTTTCCATTCAGGAACTGCATTAATACAAATGCTTGTTTTTTCTAGTAATAGCCAAGACAAAGACATTAAGAGCATTTTATAATCACACAGTAGGGTTCAATACTGATTCTCTCATTATCAAATCTGCTCAACATACAAGTCAAAACATGATTTTTCTAACCAACTACATTCTTCACTTTGGCATTGTAATCCAAGCTTCTGATGTCAGAAATGATTATGAGAAATTCAGAGAGAGTTTGCTGACTATAAAGTATATATGCAGCAGTCCAAAAGGGTGCCTCTCCTTCCTATGTACATTGCTCTAATAAATAAAATAATCTTTGGCCTGCCTCTACCCATTTAAAGCACCCTGTTGGAACCTCCAGGTCATGAAGAAGATAGATAAAGCCACACACAGTCTCTGTCCTTGGAGGTCTTCAAGAGCAGAGAGTACATAAGAGATGACCCACTTGGAGCAGAAGAGACATCCAGAGGTCCCTTCCAACACAAATCTTCCTATAACCTTCCAACCCCAAATCTGGAGTACAATATTTGTCCCGGGGGTCAGACAGGTTGTCACAGAAGATGTCATTTTTCCTGTTTATAGCTACAAGGCTATCTTGTAAGGAATTAATAACAAGGCACAACATCACACAACTTTGGTGTATTAGCTGCTCCAACTGTCCGACCTTGGCAAGTCAATGACTTTATTACTGGACATACAGAATATATATGATGGCTGGGATCTGAGTAGTGACATGAGAAGGCAGGTCAAAGTCTGATGCAAGACTACATAAAATAAAACTCTAAAAAAGCAAAAGCTGAAATAAACCTGAAATCTGTTTCTTAAACAGCTTTTAAATCACTGAGCTCAATTAATCCCATTATATTATATGGTGAGTAAAGTTTTCTGTGATATTTCTCTCATTTCTCTTCCAATTTGTTCAACTTCTTTTGCTCCATAGGTTCCCTACTCTGTTACCCTGTCTTATTATATTCACAAACTGAATTTAATTCCAATTTTTTATTTTGTCTTCCTTCAAGTTCCTTGAATATTCCTTGAATATTCTCTTGTCTCTGTAGTACACTTAAGTATTTTTGCGTTTCTTTTTGTTTCATGGCATTCATAATGCTGCGTTAAGAGCTACATTAGCCACACTTACAAAATCCATGTCAAATCTTTCAAGACTCTCTGAGCCCACAGAGCAATAATTCTATTCCTAAAGGCAAGTATGTACTGCTATACTTAAATAAATAAAATCCATAAGCACACTAAGTGCAAAACAACACAGTGAGTCAACAAAAAACACAGCAACAAATAATCAATATAAATGGATCTATAAATGATCAATCTAAATAACTGCTAAGAGAGCAATGTTTCCCTAGGAAGAAATTAGACATTTTATACTGGTATTGAACATTGACTTTTCAGAGAGAATGACCACAGCTTTATTTGATAGGTAACTCTGACTTGGCATTATACTAGCAAAATTTAATCTTCAATATCCCTTATGCTTACCCTTTCCCTGAAAAATGGCCTCATCTCAGTTTGTTGGGATGGGTTATAAAGCATGTCTCACTAAAATATATCAACATTTTTCATCATTTTTCCCCGTCTTCCGGCAAGTCTCATTCTGCATCTACTTATCTCTGCTAGCTCTTTGCTCTGACAAAGCTGTGATTCTGAGATTAAATCCTAGACCACTAAAACATTCATAATATTAGGTATTTGCACTGATGAAAGTGAGAATAGGTTCTGTCACATAGCCATCATGAAATCCAGCATATTTTCTAGTTTGTGCATGGGAGGATGGCAAGGGCACGTGAAGTACAACCTGTACTTCACAACTGAGAGAAAAAAGAGGAAGCACCTCTGAGGAAGCCATTCTTGCAGCTGTGAGTAAAAAAACCCCAAAGTTTCTATTATATAAATAATAACTGTACTAATAAATTGCTAATTGCAAATAGCATCTCTCCATAATATCTGGGACGGCCATTTCTCTCCTGTCACATCACAGTGCTCATTTCCTTGGCACTAGCCTTGGCCAAGCAGATGTTTTGAGCAGTGCAGCCAAAGCCAGGACAGCAAGCACTGGCCAGGCAGTTGTGTTTCTTTACTCAAGTTGAAAGCAATACATTTTAACAGCTCCTGGGGAGCACTACCAGCATGTGTGAAAATCATTGCCTCAGACCCATCCTAGATTGTGCTGTGCAATTTGCATTAACAACCTGAAACGTGCCCTGAAAGCACAACTCCAGTAACACATGGAAGAAAACATTCTGTGATCCTCTCTGTCCCCTGTCTCCTGCCAAGGCTTCAGAGTATGCTCAGCCTGGTAGCTGAGCAAGAAAGGTTTTCAAGTGCAGGAGCTAAGCTGAGCACATGATAGCACTTTGAGAGTGATGGGAACACTGGTCTCACTCCAGTTTGAACTGCTGAGTTTCATGCTATGAAAATGTCCCACAGACAAAGAACTGCCCAGGCTGTGAGCCTCCACACTGAAATCCTCCACCTCTCCTTCTCCCCAAGATCTCTGCTAGGCAAAACAACAATACGTTGGCTTTTCCTGGAAGAGATCTGAGGATCAAGCTTTTGCTTTTGACTCAGGAAAAGCCCAGGAAAACTACACCCAAGGAATTTCATGTCGAAGTCCTCCTGCTCTTTGTGACATTAAGCACATAGTGCAGCTGGAGCAGCTTGTCTTCAGGAGAAATGCCTCGGTAACAAAATAAATCTGACCGCTTTGACTGCGGAACAGGGAAGGGACACTTGCTAGGCTAAAAAGCCACATCTGAATTGCCTGGACACAGGCACCAAAATTCCCAGTCCTATCACCTAGTTCTTAATGGAATGAAGCCAGACACTTTTTACTAAAACTTCTCAGAGGTAGCATCAGACAAGCTCAATGAGCTACTACCACGCTTTTCTCACTCAGATTGACTGATAGCAGTCAATAAGAATCACTGAATGTGTGACATTTAAAATATGACAGGCATATTCTAAAATTTAATTATTGCCCCTTACTGACACCTATTTTCAATGCAAATTTAAGAACAGAACCTTCTGTCATCAGCTAATCTTGCAAGATGCAGCATTCCCTCATTTTACATTGATTTCAAGTGAATCTGATCACAGTGATTGGCAGCCAGATGCCCTCTGCCTCTCAGAGGTTCCAGCTTTGCATGATTTTCCCTTTTTCAGTCTTGCTTTCCAAAATGTCTAGCAAATTTGATTTCAGTGAAGTCTGGACAAGACAAAGGCTGTGGTTTTCTGACTGCACGAGTAATAAACAAATGCAACATAAAAAAAATCAAACAAAATGGAAGCTCCTGTTTGTAAAGTACAACTCAGAGAGAGGAAAAAAAATCAGTGGGTACATTAGACAGGCACTTCAGCAAACTATTTTGATGAATCCCCATCTGTGGAAGCAGAGTCAAAAAGACGACTTAGGAGTGGAAGAACTTCCAAGCATGAATGAACAACAAGCTTCATCCAAGCACTTGCATTACCAAAAAACTGACTCATTTGTGGGAATAAGTTGATATCAACACCCAAAGGATAAAATTTTATGCAAACTCTACCATGTACAGATATTTGATGCAAAGATGAGATTTTTACTTCCAAGTCAGAAATCCTTATAGATTTTTTTGTCTGACTCTCACACAAACAAAAGAATACTTCTATGGTTCAAGAGGAAAAAGTACATAAATTAACCATTTATTTCCCTGTATCTTATGGTCTGTGAATAGCTATTTTTCAGGTTCTTATTTCAAGTTCTAAAAGAAGGACATTTTCATTTGCTTAATTAACTGTCAGATCCTTTGGCAATTCAGTCCGGTCTGTGGCACTGAAGTGAATATATTATTTCAAGTTTATGCAGAAACCTGAAATTTATCTTAAACCTCCTGTGTCTTTAAGGTCAAATAACACTGAGGAATAGATGACTAATAATACTTTCATGTGCAACGCAGGCACTAAAGGTGTGGTGCAAGCATGGTGCTCTCACAGTCTATGCCATTTTTCTTTTATTTTTCTTGTATCTTCTTGCAGATGATAGCAGTTAAAAATAGCATCAATATCTATAAGTTTCAGTGTAAGTATCAAGACAGTATTTTCAAGTGAAACATCTTTAAACCCATCACAGCTTTTAATTTCCACAGGAAATAACAGCTCAGAGTTTTGTTTTTTTTTTCCCCACAGAAAAGTCTAAATATTTAAATTATCATATTTTTAATATACTGACATGTTGATGGTCAGATGTTCTTTGATGCTCAAAGATAGATTGGCAGAAATGAGAGCAGCATAGGGGCTTACAAAAATGTGGTATTTATGTTTGGCAGCAATTACTTTGTGAAAAATACAAGGTGACTCTTTTTACGCTCCTTCTTTCTTCTTTTTTTATATTTTTCTCCTTCATCTTTGGCATGAATCAAAAGAGCTAAAAACTAATTTAACATGACAAATGCTTTCATCACGCCCTTAACCTCTGAAGTGAACACTCTGACAAAGACAATATGTGTGGTATATGCTTTCCTTTTGACACTTTATAAATTACTTTCTTGTAACTGGGTTTTACCATCAGCCCAATATCTTCAGGATGTCCTAATCTGAATGGTTGATTCTACATTCTTCATATGTCACCCCTGGATAATAGGAATAACTCCTGGGCTCTGTGAAATAGCACAAGTCTCAGAGAGGACTGTGGGACTATTTTATTTCCATCCTGCAATCTGGAATTTGCCAAAAGCTTGTGAAATACTAGCAACTAATACTCTGCATTTTGTCCACATCTGGCCATTGAAGAAAGAGGGAGCAGTGACAAACCTGGCTTTAATTGTGCAGCCAGCCCTGTGTGTGCCATGTAATGGAAAAGTTAATTGAAATCCCTTTTTTCCTATTCTCTCCTATTATAAGTAGTGCAACAATCAGCCATAGAAACATCTTAAAGTGCTTTTTCATACACCCCATCAGCACTTTTTTTTCTGTTAGTCCTTTAACAGAAGACCAAAAGTCACCTGATTTGTTTTCAACCTGGTGAATTTGATCTGTGTTAGAGTTTCTGCAGGAACTCCTCCAGTGTCAAGGAATTCAGACATAGACCAGTTTGTCTAAGAGGGAAAATGTCTGCACATGGAACCAAGCCTATTCTGCACAAACAGGTGCCCTGTCACACTGCACCAGTGCAGACCTGCAGAATTTTTTTCCCAGACATCAGTCAGGGTAGTTTGCAGAAGAAGATTTAGAAAATTTCAGGTAACAGTGGTACTGACGGTCCTATAAAGGAAAAGTCTATCCAAATAGCCAGACTTTGATGACATATTATGATATAAACCATCAATCTATATGTATCTTAAAAAATAAAACCCCAAGTTACCTTCTAACAAGGCATATTGCCATTATTTTGACAAATGTTTAACTTAAAAATCTCAGTAGTATCTTTATTTAACATTAATTATGTAGTGTGGCAAAAAGTTCCAAAGGTTATTTATGCACTATGAATTTATTTTTAAAGTGTTAAACATACTGCCTTTTCATTTCATTCATTGTATTTTCAGTTGTGTGTTGAAGGAAAGGCAATGGAAATGCCTAATAATTTTTAAAATATTTTTTTCTTTTCTATCAGTTATAAGATTTTTTTTGCTTCTCTCTTTAAATAACCCTCATTTTAATTCTTTTCATGCCAGCCATAATCTTTTGTAGGGTCAAAATCCCATGTTTAAACCTGTAGACATAATTTTTTCAATGATCCACCCATATCAATTCTCCCATGTCTTTTATGATAGGACAATTAATTTAGAAATCCTGAAGAGTATAAGAACTTCAAAGTACTCTTTCAATATAATTTACATTATATTTTCCATCACTGCCTTTTGCATTTGTCTTGATGCAAGAGACAAAAGTCTTGACCAGCATTGATACAATCACGTTCACACAGCCCAGACACACTGACAAACCTAAGGAGCAGAACCATTTGCTGCAAATTTTGATGACTTTTTCCACAACTCTTACTTTTAGCTAATGTAACACCAGTGATGGAACCTCTGCTATGGTAGAGAGCAAGAAATTTTCTTTGTGGACATGTAAGGCAGAAATACAATAGCAGCACCTTCAAAGCCTTTCCTTTTTTCAAATCAGGAGATGATTTAGCACCTTAAGTCACACTGTTGGAGGACAGCAAGGGTTAGTTTATAGCTGATGGTCTTACTCCTGCTCTTTGTCATGTGCAATGAATTGTATGATTTTTTGCTGAGAGTGAAGGAATTAATTTAATAAATGGCCTACCAAAAGCATTTCATTTTTACCTTCCTTTTTTTTTTTCTCATGCTTCTAAGGCTACATCACTGCTTTTTTGTTTTTTCTTTTCTCTCTCTTCCACTCTAAATTATGATCACGGTGGATCTATCAAGTTTATTCATAGGATTAATTTCAGCTATTTTCTGGTTTTGACATATACTTATTCTTTCCTGTGTATGGCACAAAGCTTGTCAGGTAACTTCTCATTATTTAAACCTTGAGCTAACACTCTCTCCTAAACCCTGCTTTGTTGTGTTCACTACCAACTCTATTGTGCTCATCATTCTTTCAGCTGGAAAGAAGACCTCAAAAACTTCTGTCAAAATGGATCAGTTATGTCGTTACTTGAAATGATAGATCATTCATCAATTATTGAGTCAATATATTGCCTTACATTCCCTCTTGTCTTAAAAGTGAAAGTGTAAAAAGCAATAACCACATTGCAAAGCTTTGCTTAAGATTACAGTAACCTAAATACCAAGGAAAAACCACATTTCATAATCCATCACTTCAAAGTTATGCACATGATTAAAATGTTCAACTTGCAGTATATCATTTCCCATGTGCATAATCACTCTAACAGGGAGCTGCTGTAAGATAACTGTCGACTTCAATGAATTATGTGCTTTGCAATCTTTTCATTTATACACCAAACTAAGCTTGTTATTCTTCTGAGGCTTTCTAGAGGGGAAATACAGAAAGATGGTGAGATCTGTAATACTCAGTGTGCTGGGATGTAGGTCTGGACTAAACAGACAGCAGGAAGAGGCAGCCAGTTCTCTCCTACTACTGTATAAATTAATCCTATATGGAGGCTCATTAGTATGAAAAATGGGATTTTCTTAAAAATGGTGTCTATCCTGAAGAGCCAGGTTATATAGGATCAAAAAAGAAAAGAAAAAAGAGAGACAATTCAGCACATCTTTATAGATCTTTTGTGTGCTATATGTGAGAATAGTTTCAGAGAGGAAATAAATCCCACAAAGAATAGGTCTGGAAAGTATTAACAGAAAATATTGTCAAGATACCATAATTTTGCAATTTACTCAGAGAGCCTAAAGAGTGTGCAGCACTTCACTCTCATCAGCATAGTGTTAAAGGCACTTTAAGAGCTACAAAATACACTGGTAGTTTGTGCAGACACCTAAAAAAACTCTACAACAACAGGGAATGAGAGCAGATGAGGGGAGGGGGAGTAAGTGAAAAATAAATGAAATTAATTGAATTAAGAAAGACAAAATCTCAACAGCATGTTAAAACCATCTCAGAAAACCACAGAAAGAATTAGAACAAAGTGTGGTCACTATTGAACAAAGTATGGTCCATATGAATCATGGGAAAGAAACACAACATTCAGAGTTTCTATATATTGCCTTACAAAATGCTAAGGATGAGTAGAATATGGAAAATAACTGCATGCAAAACAGAACCATCTAATGATTCAAATATAACACCACCAGGATTTAGGCACAGAGACCAATATAGACTGAGAACTAGTAATCAAAATAATTTTTTTTTTTTTTTTTATCTTAAGGCAGAATGTGATGGTAATATTTGAATTCAAATGCCACTAGCTTCTGTTACTTATGTGAATTTATCACCTATCACATTTTTTTTCTAAATACTTTTTAAACATATGGCACTACATCAAAAAGTCATTAAATCCCTCTGTTTGGACCATTTATGAGATGTGCATATGTGACACCTAAAGTTAACACTGCACGTTAAGAATCTTGAATCAATTTCTTGCTTCCACTGCTCTTACGGCAGTGAACGTGACTTGAACATTTTATTTTTCCTCATTAATCAGTATAAGGAATACTAATATTCTTTGCTCACTATGAACACATATTTTTGAAACACATTGACCATCCTTTCAAATGCTGAACTTTCATTTTGTGACACATCCATGTGGTTTGAGAGAGGAAACAGAGCCTTACCTATGAAATATGCTAGCAAGATGGCAAGCAGGACTGCAGCAGCAATTGCAGATAAAGCAGCACATTTCCAGCTACAGTACTTGGAGGGTTTTTTCAGCTTGAATGCATTCCTGGAGAATGTATTTCTAGGTAACAGTCTGGGAGGTGGAGTATAAACCGTTCCTGAGGTCAGCGGGTAACCAGGGGAAGAACTACTGAACAGAGGAGTAGTTCCAGAAGATGTCTTAAACAAGAAATGCCTGAAAAACATAAAATGGAACAGAGTTGAAAATGGCAAGTCCTGTAGTTAAGACAGAACATCTCCTACTCCTATACCATTCCAGCTGCCACAGCCTGGTAAATTCAACCAAAAAGGATTTTGTAGGAAGAATAGAGAAATGAAAATTCTCCTTTTTTTTTTTTTTTTTTTTTTTTTTGCTACCAGGTCTTAACAACTGGCACTAAAACACAGTGTCATGATATCTTCCTTAATCTTTTCTGTAATTTGATGCAATACTAGCTAAAACACCAGCATGACCCATGAAGTGTCTGGAAGTTCCCTCTGGAATCCACCACTCACAAAATGTCCTAAGAAAACCACACTCTGAGTCTCATTTACACTCTTGGCAAAAGCTCCCACCAAAACCACTAAGAACATACTGAGCAAAACCCACAGTCCTGTAGGAAAAGATCTTGCCAGAATTAGAATGAACCATGATTTTGTGGTTTAGCAGTACAGAGGTTTGGTTTGAACAGCTAAGACAATTACCAACAGCACATGACTCAGCAAATAAAACCAGGATTTCAGCTGCCCATACATTGGTTAGGAAGAAAATAATACAACATACTCAAATGAGTCTCAGAAATGCTGTCAACACATTCCAGACATAGGAAATGGAGAAAGTGAACTGGAAGATTTGTTTCTTTAGATTAATTTCTCACAGTCAGGAAGAACTGACTGCAAACATGTTCCCAGTAAACAGTAAAGAGAGAAGCACAGAATAAAGGCTGTGGTCGTACAGAAAGTCACTTGGTTTAAGGCAGAGAGCTCTGAAGACTTGCTCCACAGCCTCTCCCTTCACAGCTCTGAAAAACAAGTGCTTCTTGGAATCAAACAGAATGAAGACACTCAGTAATCTCCAGAATCAAAATCACAGCCTAAAATAACCCAGGTCTTACATCCAATGTAAAATATGTTTAACATTTTTATTCAGATACAATCCAGTATGTCACTCTCAAACCACCTGTTAGAGCTTTAGAATCCATGTCACTCACTGACAACAACAATTTGGAAGTTGGAGGCTGAAATGTGTTTCCCCAGTATGTTTTCCAGCCCACCATCATGAATGTGCCTACCGTCAAGCATAGATTAGTGTATACCTATTCTACAATATACCAGAAGTGATTTTAAAGGCATTTTTTGAAGCATTTGTTTTGGAATAAAATCCAAAGCATAAGAGATTGCACAGAAATTGCATAAAGGTAAAAGACAGTAAAAGGAAGACTGGCTAGGCTCCCCAGATTTCTGATTAAACATTTCCATTTGAAGACAGCTTCTGAAGATATGTGTTTTTTTTTTTTAATAATAAATCAGTTATAAACTCTATTAATGAACATTGAAAATCACTTGGACATTGCCTTTGTTATTGATTTTTATACTTCAAGTGGTCTTGTACATCTTTTTCAACAGTGACCAAAATCTAGTTCTAGAAAATAGACAGAAACAGTGGCAGTACCCACTGTCATAACTTTTTCTTTGAGCTTTGGAGGCTTCAGATAGGCAATCAAACCCAAACAGCTTAATTCTTACCAGTTACTTCATAGAAACATTTGGGGGTTTTAACAAATAAAGCCACCCTTCTTTTTTCTTTATCAGTGAGGGACATTAGAGGTTAGAATTCTTTTCTGCACATGATAGGTGATCCATGAAAAAAGCAATAAAGGTAAATGCTAAAATACTTCCCCTTAAAATTACGAGCCTTTTAAATGATGAAAAACATCTTTCAGCTAAAAGAAAGCAAGAAATAATGAAACTCTGACGTCTTCAATCCTTGATTTTAAATGTATCTTTACTTTGCAGCAGTTCAATTAAAGAAACTAATGGGAAACTGATGTTGTGGGGCTGGTTGTGTCACACCAGATCTGTTGACTCTTCTGCTCCTTCTGTCTGGGTGGAGCCTGATTCATTTGTCAGCAGAAGCAGGTTTGGTTCTTTCCAGCTGCTCTCCAGGGCTGGGAGCACAAGACCACTTCCATTTATTGATCATGGGGCTGAAATGACACGGAGCATGAGGGCCAAGGGAAAGCCAGAAGGAAGAAGACCCAGTGAGACAGGGGCAGGCAGGAAAGCTCTTCTCTCACCCAGGCTCATTCTGTCTCAGCCCAGGACCATTCTCCTTCTGAATCCTCATGGCAGGAAAGACCCTCAGGTTTGGACAGAAGGGTCTGAAACAGACAGTTCTTATCCTTTCCCTGCCCAAAAGCAGATCTTTCAGAACCAAACTTGAAATTACAGTCCTTGGAACTGTCTTTATCTGAAATGCCTTTAAACCCAGGAATTTTATGTCCTCTTTAGCTGAGAAGGCAGCTACAGCACCAACAGAAATTTTAATATAAAGCATTGTTAAAGTAAACTCAGATATATAATGAAACTCTGCTCCCATTAAAATTGAATTAATGAATATCCAGATATGCTTTAATAGAACATGTCAATCATATCCTGTTGCATGTGAGAAGACAAAAAAAGTAGAACAAAAAAGCAGCTCCACTGTGATCCACTTTGAGATACATAAAGTATATAAAGAAAACCAAAACACTTATCCATGCAAACAGGATCTCTATGATATTGTTAAAACTAATCAGGACTTGGTAGAAGCAAAAAAAAGCTGACTGAAAAGGAGAAGATGTCATTCTCAAAGCAAAAAAGAAAGAATGTAATTGGATAATTTTTGCCACATTTTGTCCTACCCAGGCATTTCAAAAGCTGGAAGTTCATTGTCTCAATATGAGGACTCCTGACAAAGTGGCAGCTATCAGACATCACACCACCTGAAAGTATACAAGTTCTGCCTTCAAAAGTTAAAAAAGACATTTAATTAAAGGCACTTTGGAAAACTGGCACTGCATTCCAAAGCTGGGGGCCAGGTTAGCAGATATACCTTAAATCACAGCAAAGCACACCAGAAAGACTGGGAACATAATGGACAAAACACTTGGACCCCCAGAGTTTTAAATCTAAATTCAGCTACTAATGGAAATAAATTGACTTGTCTCAACTCTATCCCTAAACCCAATGATCTATAGCCATATTTTTATGTGAGATTTGACATGCTCTGGTACAACCAATTGTCTGTGGGCTGAAGCTGCACAGAGAGAACATGAGCATTTATCAACATTAATTACAGCCTCACAGTGGTAAGGCTGGGAGCATTTTACAATGCCTGCTTATGAAAAGAAATGATCTGATTTGCACCAGTTCACTTAATTTCAAATACACTCCATATAAGAATTAAAAAATTGTATTCTCTGTCTTACCTGTTCACCTATCAAACAAATTAAGAAAAACACATTTTCTACCTCACAATTAAGCATTAGCAATTTGAAGTAGACTAGGACTAATTTTCTATTTTGAAAACATGGGAGTAAATTTTCTAAGTCTCAGCCCAGACTCCTTAATTTCTGTGGATCAATAAGACAATTCCACACTGAAAAAAAAATCACAGAATATGGTTGCCAGCCTATGATGGTTCTGTTATTTCAGTGACCTTGAAAAGCTGTGGAAGGAGCTTGGGTGCTGCCCACAGAAGAGGAGTTAACCCTGCAGCTCACTCTGTGCTCCCCTCTCCCAGGCTGTGGCTGCAGGATTCAGGATTCACCAGGATTCAGGATTCTCCCTCTGCTCTCAGCCCTGTTGCTGGGTGGGGTCACACCTGGGCACCCCAAAGGTGACAGCTGAGCTTGCCAGGGGACATTTGGGCACTGTTCTGTGCACTAATGGCAAATGGAAAAAGCTGTATTTTGCTTTCTTCATTAATTCAGAGCTCTCCCTAGCATGTGCTTTCCCACAGGTCAAAAGGACCTCTGGTGTTCAGGGAATAGTGGTCTGACAGAGACTGTATTAACTTCCATATTCTTTCAGAGAACAATCAGCTTTCTCCCCCCCTCCTTTCTGGACAGATTGTCATGGCAGCACACTGCAAGAATGAGTGGAGGAAAAAAAATTGGTTCTGCGATGAAAAACTGTAATAGAAAGGAAGAAAAAGACATTTTCTAACATAAATTGCTTTTTTCCCTCCTCATACTGTCCTAAACTTATTCTGTATGAAAAAAAAGAAGAAAAAAGCATACAGAGAACTGTAATGCTTAAATTGTCTTTTTATATTTTACAAGGTTTTTAATAGTAATTAATAAATAGAAAATCTACATGCCAAGAGAATAGTAACAGCTCAATTTAGTTGTTCTAGGACTTAAAAATATATTCAAGCTGTGGTAAAATCACATCTGTCTATAATTTTATTGGACATTTATTCTTAACAGAAAACAATGGAATATAGAACATAATATGCTGGCTTTCACAGTGATTAAAAAAAAACCTTCTGCAGTTTTCAAAGACTTCCACAAAAGTAGCCATGAGTCATTTTATGTCAGTGAAAACCTCAAAGTGGCTGCCAAATTCAGACAGTGAAGCTTTATGGAAGATTTCTCACTTCCAAACAAAAAGAAACCAAGTCTGAAGAGAACCACCAGCTATTCCTATGCCTGTTGTGAAAAAATGAACTCTGAGTGGTAGACTAGTGCAAGCTTTGGTTACCTGTGTCCCAGTCTTTCCCCAGATCAGATTTATTTGTATGTTCTCTCAGGGTCTTGCAGAAAACATGGGACCATCATGCTTCCACAGCTGAGAGCTGATGTGGTAAAACTGCACAGAAGTTTCTGCCCTCTGGAGTGCCTAGAACTCTAAAGCCAGCAATAAAGCCTAGCAAGTGTTATCTAGTTGTGTTTAAATTGTACAGTTACAAAAAATTGTCTCAATCACATCAAATTCAGAGGCTAAACTCAGAAAAACAGATTTTTCAGTGGAAAGCTATTTCAAATACACATGTATATAAAGGCACTGGCCATTTTACACACCTGTGTGTTGTGCATCCCCACACCCAAATAAATGCCTGTGGAAACAGAGGACAGTCCTCACAACACTGTTTCAGTGATTTTCAGCCTGCTGCAGAGACTGATGCAGGAGCTAAGGACACTCTGCTAAGCATGGGAGCAGTAATTCAGGATGAACACCTCAGCATCAGTGCCACACTTGTACCCACTGTCACCTCCTGGTCCTTGCAGCAGCCCCCAGCACCCAGAGCAGCTCCAGGTGCAGCTCCCCAGCTCTTGAAAGGCTGCTGATTCCTTGAGGCTGGGTTCTTCACATCCCCAGGCAAAGTGTTCTAAAAGCTGCAGAGTGCAGAGCAGCATCACGGAGCCACCCCCTAACAGAGACACAGCTGGACAAGGCACACAGCTGGACAGGGGACACAGCTGGACAGGGCACACAGCTGGACAGGGGAAGCACAGTGCCTGACAGCTGGCAGGGTGGTGAACAGAAAGGCAGGTGCCAACCTTTGGGCACCTTGATCTGGCATATTATGAACCAAAACCAGGCAGGCATTGCTCACAAAGCCACAAAGGCAAAACACCTGCACTGTGTGACAGTGGCAGCCATGGCTCTGTGCTGGGCACCTCTCCACAGGACACCTGCTCTGCATCTGCAAGCTGGGATCCTCTTGGATATGCTTTTATAACCTTCTCTCTCCCTAATCCCACTGTGAACTGGCCCCTGGAGCATTCTCTGGAGGCTCTCACCACACACTCCTGGCTCTGGCTTGTCCCCACAGCACTGCCCTGTCCCAGGCTGCTCAGAGGCTGCAGAGCTGTGAGAGAGGCTGGAGAAAGGTGAGGTGGAAAATATAGAGATATATCTATATGAAATATATAGACTGCTGAACTGGGGATCATAAGCAGCTCGAGAGTTTGAGGTGGAGAACACCAGCTTGGAAAGGCACAAAATGTAGAAGGGGAGCAGGCACATGGCAGCTCAGCAGCTCCAGGGAGCTACAGGGGTCACCCATCACCTTCCTGACTGGTGCCTCTGTGGTCTAAAAGCTCCCAGCTACTCTGCAAGAGGTGTGAGCCCACTCACTCAGCCTGTCTGCTTGAATCCTACTCAGCTTTTGTGAGAGTTAACCAGTCAATAGCCAGCTTTGCCCTTTGCATTTATGAATCTCCTTCTTGCACTATTGTTTATTCTCCAGGAACAATCAAACTGCTGGTTAATGACTAGTAAAGAGTGACAGGCACAGCTACAGACACAAACACAAAAGATCAGGGTCTTGGCAGATGCATGCACATGAACGTATAGCAGGATCAGTCAGCAGATCCAGGAACATTCAGGAGTTCTGAATTGACTCAGCTACAGGAACTTTCTCTCCTTAAGCAGAAGACCTTGTGCCTTTTTTTTTGCCATAGGGTTCTGAGTACTTGTTGCATAGTGCCAAGTGATGAAGTGCAATAATGCCTCCATTTGTTATTCCAGTGGTGAAGATTATGATAACAGTGTTTTGCATTTCAATAGGTCCACACAGTTTTAACTTTCTACATCAATTAATGAACATAATTTAAAACACTTCTATTTTAAAAGGCATACATGTAAGCTCTGCACTATCTCTTAATTCAACTACTCACTTAACAAGAAAAAGTACTAACAGTGCTATTTCAAGTCTGTAAGTCACAGAACAAAACTCAGAACTCAGAGAAATTTATCAGTCAACAAGTAAACTTAAATAAAGAGGAACCAAATTACATAATTCTAGACTTTTTTTCATAAAGACCCTAAACATGCCTGTCTCTTCCAGTGCAGTCACGCTGCACAATTCAGAAGTTAAAAATGCAAGCGACAAGATCATGAAAACATGCAATTATCTGCAATCAGTAAAAACTTCTTTGAGCTTATGTGTACGTGAGTGGGAGTACATCTAGATCAATTTTCTGAATCATCATTATGTATCCTGCTTTTGTAGTGTTTCCCTTCCCCCTTTTCTCTGTCCTGTTCATGCCCATATTTGTTATGAAAATGATACTCCAGTAGCCTGCTAAAAATGACCTTTCTACAGTGCTTTAGAATCCTCCAAGTACATGGCAAAAATGTGTTCAAAGTCCCTGGGGAGACTTTTGACTGTGCTTTCTTTGACCCTTTAAAATGCTTTTGATTTTTAGACAGGTCTAGAATCTATCTATGCAGATTCCAATTATTTGGGAAGTTCCAACAACATTTCTGCAACCTTCACATGCAGAAACTAAAGAATGAAGGAGTCAGTACTTGGCCCAGCCTTCAGTCTCAGAGGAATAACCTGCTCTAGCATATGAACCTGTAGCTGCAAGTAAATGGTAAGAGAAAGTCACAAAAGACAAAGTAAAATTAGATGAGGACTCTCACTGTTCCAAGTAGCTGTTTGTTATGCCCAATATATCCTAGGAAATCACGTTAACAAAAGGAAAGGAAATTTTGTTTCCCTGTTCTGTTCCAGAACATTTTGCATCATGTACAAAGATATCAAAATATTGAGACATCATTGAAAATAGGCAGACAATTGCAGAGAGCAGTTGTAGCTTGGAACTTCAACCCATTCAGAAACTTCAAGTTTACATTTTCAGTTCAGAAGTTCTGCAGCTGATCTTGACACCCCAAAATGGTACAAAATGTGAATGTGGTATTAACAACATTTCAGATATTTAATTTCTTTCTTAAAAATATATATAATATTGCTTTCCCTCACTGTTAAATCCCTCTCCTCCTGTGCCCTGATCTTGGCTTTTTTGCCTTTTTTGCCATAGGCTGTGCTCAGTGCACTGTGTCCATTCCTGCACTGGAATGAACTGGAGCACTGGGTGCAGATGTTTCCCAGCTGTGGTACCCCACGATTTTGAGTTCAAGCACTGCATGGTGCACACTGGGATACAGCTCATGTTGCTGCTCCATCCTTTCTGCTCTCATTGCTGTCCTCAGGCTCACCCAGAGTGACTGTGCTGGAATCAGACTGGCAAAGTAACAAATGCAGCTTGAACCCCAGGAAAAGGTAAATATTTTGAAGATTTCTTTTAAGGTTCATAGCAATTCTTTTCAGGTTAAATTTTCAGATTTCTCAATCTTTAAACTGAACTTTGCACAAATGACCTCAGATTTGGACCACTGGTCTTATACTACAGCCCACAAGATCTAAAGAAAGCAATTTCATAATCACCAGAAGGGTGGCCATCATCCTTTCTCCTGAAACACAGAAAAAACATTAAGATGTTACAGTCTTAAAGCCTAGCATCACATCCTTGTGAGCAAGCACAAAGAAAGTATAGACATAGCTCCAAAATTATCTTTGCAACTGAAAGATTTGGACTGAAAATATTTCAAATTACGAGACCAATTACGAGAACTGAAGAATAAGAGTAATTTCTGTTTAATTCTACCCATTTTTTCTCCTGAATTAAGTATTATTAGTTATAATGGTAACAATTATTTTTACATCAATATAAAATACTGAAAGAGACATTAGTAAACCAGGCAATCTCAGTGAAACATCCATCCATGGAACCTCCTCTGTTCTCCTCCCTCATCCCAGTGTCCCTGTGGGGTTCTCATCCCAGAGGATTCCTGCTGTGTGAGGAGCCATGGGAACCTCCCCTGCACAGCCATTCCTTCTCCCTGTGCCCCCAAAGCTTTAAAGCAGAGCACTGCCCCTCTGGCTGGCAGGAAGGAATGAAACCCACCCTGGGATGTCCAAAGTCAGTATTTTCATCACACCTCCCCTTGGAAAGCAATGATTCAAGCAGCAATAAAGGAACACCTCTCAAATGGAGAAGGTAGAAACCAGCATTTTGTTAGGAGGAGGAGATGCTTTGAAACAGACTGCAAGAGGACAATAAAAGTTAAAGAGCATTAAACAGCAGCTCCGAGCCTAAAGGTAGAGCAGCTAAATACTGCAGAAATGAACCATAAAAATAGCATCATAAAAATGATACAGCCATGCATTACTGTGTCCTTACTTAGAGATATTTCAACCCTTCCATTACAGACCCTTATTTCAAAGAAAACAGTGATTATGTAGCCAGCCTGGGAGCCTGATGCAGCCATAAGGCAGGGAAGGGAAGCACAGCCCTTGTTTGTTTACCTGAACCAGGAACAACCACACTGAAATCAAGCACACATCGCTGGAAGTGCTCTGTGTCAGGTTAGCCAGGGCTTTGAGGAGCTTGATCTAGTGGAAGGTATTGCCCATGATGATCCTTAAGCTCTTTCCAGCCCAAACCATTCTACAACTCTAAATAAGTACAATAGGAGCCCTGCATAGGCATGTTGCAAACTCATAACTCCACTAAAAGCAATGAGCTGCTGCAATACAGATAAAACTAATTATGTAACAAATACAGCATCACAAAGGATACACAAAGATTTGGGCACTGTTGCTTGAAAAAGGCCACATGGAAACATGTGCAGGCAGTAAAAGCTTCCTTTACATCACAAAGAAAATAAACCAAATGTGATTAACAGCCTCCAATCAATATCGAAACAAGAGACAGAGAAAGGATATATTTGGAAAATGCAATGTCTCCAGTCTGAATTTAGCCCAAACTGCCTAAGACAGCAAAGGAACAAATGGAAGGTTAAAATATTCTTACCAGGAAAAAAAAAAAAAAAAAAAAAGCAACATGCAGACCTGTGTTGTATTATTCAATGATTTCAGCACTTGGTACTGTTAGATAAAGAGACATCTGGAATCTAAATTGTGATCTGAGTTTTGTAGTGCTGACACAAAGCATTCCCTTCAGACAGCTCAGGTGCCACCTTTTGTTTCATAATCAGTAACGTGACCACTTGCACATCATTTTCAGTTGAGAGCAGAATCTGCTGAAGGTAACTGAAAGATGAAAACTGAGAGTTATGAAACCCTCTCTTGATAAAGCAGGTGCTGTCAGCGCTGGCTTTGCCTCCTGAGCGCTCCTCTACCGAGATTAATAAACAGATAACAGGATGAAAAAATAGAGTAGTGCACTGTGAAGAGGCAGCATGAGAGGGGTCAATGTTTTGCAACAAGCTAAAGCTTTAAAATCAAGGCTTAAGTTACCAAAAATACACCCTTTTTTTTTTTTTTTTCTGTGGCTATTGGTATGAATGTAGATGAAACACCAGTTTAAAGTGAAAGAATTACAGGCTAATTCTGAAAGTCTCGGTGATTTCACAACCATCAGTTTCAGTCCTTTTTGAGTTAATATTCTTGTGATGAAACTTGTCATCAAGCCCTGTCAGGTGTGTAATTTCAAAAAAGAACTAAAATCGATCCTCTGGAATAGTTTTGGAACACAGCAATTCTGCCAGGACATTTTCTAATAGCTTAATGCTTGCCTGTGACAAACCTGTCTTCCAAAAAGCTCCAATTAACTGTCGGGCATCCTGCAACCTCCAAAAATAACAGTATTCACAAAGTAACCTTTTGTCATGTACACATACACTCCCAGAGGTTGCAGGACAAGAAAAAAAGAGAAGAACCAAAGTCAGTAAAGGCATTCACAGCCACCTCTGGCTGGGAATAGGTACAAAATCAGACAGTAAAAAAACCCAGCCAGACAAATGCTCACTGCTGTGGCTCAGGGATGCCAGGATTATGGGAAAGAATCCTTTTGTGAGTATCCCATGGAATTCCCTCCAGGTAAAGTGATTGGTAAATTGGGACAGCCTCGAGCCTTCAGAAATGATAAATTTCAGGTACTGTCGTACCCTAGAGCAATTCCATACAGGAAGAGGCAGACCAGGCACAGCACGTGGCCACTGCACCAGAATCAAAAGCAATGAACCACACAGAAAGAACCAGTCTGGGCTGAACAGGACCAACACTTCTATCTTTTAATTCTTAGCAATAAATAACAAATCCAGGATGTCCAAATTCAATTCTATAAAATAGCAGAGGTTTTCACAGAAGCAGCAGTTCAGAGTTAAGGTTTTTTTGGGGTGTTTTTTGTTTGATTTTATTTTTTTTTAATTAGACCAAAGTTAGTTCCAAACCTTCAGTAAGCAAGAATCCCTTTCCCCTCCTTTTTTGGCCATCTTGGCTTTGGAAAATCTGAATTTGCTTTTGACTTCTTCACAGCACCCATGGTCCCATTTTAGCAGAGCAGGACAAAGCGAGGGCAGTCCCCTGTGCACACCCCAGCCCAGCACAGCCTCCCTGCCCTTTCCAGGCTCATTTGTCCCCCATTTGTCCCCCCACCACCGATTAACCCCTGAGTAACACCAGCTCCATGCCAGCCACACCAGCTCCTCCCAGAGCTCCAAACGAGATCAGCAGTCTTTAATCCAGTGTTGGAGGGGCTGGGCTGGGGCTCCATGGGGGTGTAACTCCCCCAGATGTGGCTCCTCAGGGAGAGATCCAGCAGAGCCCCGTTGAAGCCCTGGGAGGCTGCAAACCAAACGTAACATCCCAGGAGCTGTGGCAACCACGCAGCTGAAACCCTGGCAGGAGCCAGAGCTCCCAGCAGCCCAGCTCCTCCACCTGCTCGCTGTGTTTGTCACTCTCTGGGCAAACAACACCACCCTGCTCTTCCAAGCACTTTATTCAGAGCCACAATGGCTAATTTTAAATTCTGAGAGATCAGCTCTGCCAACTCTGCTATTTAAAGTGCAAGTTAAATATGTTTGACATTCCATACCCCAAATGACAACAAACCAGAATATTTAGACCAGCAGCATGTCAGGCATTTATTTATTTATTTATCTGTCAGGCCTAAGTGCTGCACCTTTTCATTTATATGCTGCTGTTTGCCCCACAGGCATCACGCTGTTAACATGTACAGAAGAGATTAAAATGAACTTGCATGCTGGATGAGGTATAAATTAAAATTATAGTACTGTCAGTCATGAATCTCGGATTGTTTCTCAAAGTCTCCCAAAACGCATAATGTCAAGTGAGCCTCTGTTTGTTGCTTCAGGAAAGGCAAAATGTATAATTTTTCAGCAGCACAGTCAGTATGAATTCTAAGTAAGTTGTCCCTGAGCCCGTGATATAAATATGCTGTATTAATCGCATCAGTTGTGTATGCAAGGAATGTCCAAGTGAATGAAATGCTTTAAAATGGGCTGTGAGCAGCGTTATCCACTGTGCACCTTCCAGTGCAAAGCAGGCTGGGGCTGCTGGCTGTTCTGACGCCGCTCACTCCCCACGCTGTGTCACCAAAGCCACCCCTGGCACAAAGGGCACCGAACCCATCTCCCAACAATCCAAGGGCATTTTGGAGGAGCCCAGTGGCATCCCCCAGGGTGCCCATGCCCAGCACCCACCTGGTCTCGAGCGGGACGTTGCTGTTGAGCACCCAGCTGTCCTGGAGCTGCACGGACTCGGGGGTGGTGGCCAGGTCGTTGGGCGCCGGCGCGGGCGCGTGGATCTGGTTGCGGCGGTTGGTGAGCGAGTTCCTGTTGAGGGAGTTGGCAGAGGAGTGGTGATGGGACAGGGAATGGTTGTGAGGAGGAGGGAGAGGCGGCCTCAGCGTTGACTGGCTGTGATGATTTGAAGGGCCTAAAACAGAAAAGAAAAACAAATCACAAATGTGTGTGGTGGCACTGCTCTCATCGGCATTTCCAAGGGGCCACTGCCTGGGAAAAGAGACTGTGCCTCTTGGACCTGTGGGCATCAAAGCGTGGGCAAATCAGATCAGTGATTATTTGGGATCAGCAACACACTTCCAGCCTGCACAGCTGGCATGTCGACAGAGACTCTATTTAAATTTTAGAATACCTCTTCAGGGATTCTCCCTGGAGAAAGTCTCCTCAGTGGAGCAGCCAGGACAGCAGCCTAGCTGGACCATTCCCAACATCTACCAAGAGGAAATTTACCCCCCCTGTTTCTATCAGGGACCGTGAGCAGATGATCCTTAATGGATTAAAAATAGCCTTTGAGAATATGGTCGTTAAGCCCCTATAAAACTTAATCAGAGAAATCAATCTTCTTCCATTCACTGTATTTACCAATCAGCTTCAAATGAACAGGATTTGTGCCAGCACAAGATTAAACTCCAAATATGAAAAGAGAGCAGTGAGACAGTGATGCTATCTTTCATGTTATTCCATGTGATCAGGATTTGGCCTGTATTTTTCTATTTAGTAATGCCACAAACAAACAGCAAGATCTGGAAATTATGCAACTCTTTCAGTCTCTTTCATTGAAAAATGACAGATGATATTTTTTAGTGATAAAGAAGGATATAAACTTTTCTTATGCTTTGAGTACTGACATGTTTGCATTGATATTGAAAAATATTTTTTCTAATCATTAAGGCAAATGGATTAAAATAACAGCACATAAAAAAAATCTGATAAGGTGTCATTTGAACATTGTCACTTTTCTAAACATAAGTGTAGACTGGTAAATAAGTTCATGTGCAATTCCACACATTACAATAATTTATGTCTAATAAAAACAGCAAAAGAGAATAAAGAAAACAAACACTATTATGAACTGTATGCTTTAGACATTGTATCAAGTTGTTTTCTAGTGAACATTAATCAGTAATTCTAGAGAAATGATAATTCTAATGATGCATGTTTGTTTTTAGAAACTGAAGCAAAGTACTTCATTGTACTTAATGAATCAAATAATAAAAAGAAAACATCACAAAACATCATTTGCAGCAAGACTGATCTTTGTCATGTGACACAAAGAAGCCTAGAAAAGCTGCTGAGTAATTACTTACTGTAAGTTATTTAAGCCAATATTTATAAAAAAAAAAACCCAAATAGACACAAAATAACACCCAAACCCAAAGCCCAGAGCAGCAGGAGGATGTTTCCCCAGCTGGAACCCTGAGCTGCAGCAGCACTCGGGGACATGGTTAGTGGTGACCTGCCAGGGCTGGTTCAGGGTCACTCGAGGATCTCAGAAGGTTTCCAGGGCTCTGCCCAGCAGCCCAGGGACAGCTCTCCCTGGCCCTGCTCTGCAGACTGCCTGCCCCGGGGAGAAGCAGGGCAAGAGCCTCTTCCTAACAGTTTTGGAGAGAGCCTGCTCCTGGTCTTCAGTGTTCCTGAGGAACTGGGGAAGCACAGGCTGCTGAGGAACAGAGCCAGGTATCACTTGTCCTCTGACCAGAAACTTTAAGAAATGAATTATAATAAATTCTGCATCCTCCACATGTTGCCTTAGCTCTAAACAGCAGTTTCTTTATATTTTTGGAATGTCTGTTGCCTGAATTCGCACCCTGTGGGAATGTCAACTGCTTTAAATACAAAATCACATTTTATGAAGAGAGCCTAAATTTTAAGGCCATCATATGTGCAGCTCTCCTCACTACCCTTGGCTATATCTTATCTAAGCATAAAAGAGACTGTTTAGCCAATAACGTTTGATGCATAAAACCCCCATTTGGACCTCCAAGAACATCAAATCTTTAATCTGTACTAGGTCCTGTGCCATTCCACAACAGCATGCAGAGCAAGACACAGCAGGAAGAAAATGTGTTTGGACAATATCCACACGCACAGAAGCTTAAGTGGAATTACTCTCCTAGTCTGTGTTCTGACTTTAAACAAAGCGTACTTGGATTTCAATAAGTGAATATTTATGAGTGATAAAATACAAATATGTGCCCTTGTGCTAATGGTTACTTCAAAAGATTCACGTGCATCATGTTTTCTCAACTTACTTCAGATGCAGCTTTTCCTTCTTAAGGATAAGTACAAAAAAGTCATAGTCACACAAACAAAACAGTTTTGCTCTGAGAGCTACAGCAGCACCAGTTAAAGACTCTGAATCTTGTCACTAAAACATCATGGAGGCTCTTCTTAAAAGTGAGCCAAGTACACATAAATGAGAATGAACAGCATTTCTGTAAGACTAAAAAAGCTGAAATCGAATTACCACAAATTATTTAATCTGCCTCAAGATTCAGTTCCCACACAGTAAATGTAAGATACTTTGCAAAATAAGCTGTGCAGAGGTAACTGAACACATACTGCAGCTGCAAAAACTCTGAAATCTGGTGCGAGACAAATGTAGCATTTAATATAGAAACATAAACAAATACTAATATTAACAACATGAAGATATTATATAGCTTCTATTAAAATGTATAAAAGCTTATATACATTAAAAGTACAAACCAGGGAGCATGCACACACTCGTGTATATATGAGAGAGATAAAAGCTTAATGCTCTGCTTTTTCATAAACCTGTTCAAATGAATCAGAGCGGGAGCAGAACACTGTTCAACTTGCCAGGGATAAAAAATTGGATTCACATCTGAACATCTGAGCACTCTATGAGCATCTTTGCCTAAATTAAAACTTCACCAGCAGTACCTGCAGATCTGCTGAGCTCAGAAGTTCAGAGGAGGAAATCACTTGTCCCATAAATAAAGTGGCCAAAGGGATTGTCCCCATGGATCCCATGGCACAATGTGCTCTGGCCCTCTGGAAATTGCCTTTTATTTGGAAGCCTAAACACAATGCGTGTCTTGATGGAGTACATCTGGCTTTTCACATCAGGAAATAGATTTTATTTTTGGTATAGCAGTAGCCAGTATTGGTCTGGGGGAGAATACTGAGGACATGATGCATTTTCTCAATTATTAGACGAATTAGTCATTTCACCAGGATACTCTATACAAGCTCAAACTTAAGAATTTAAGGGAAAGTCTTTTAAAACCATAGGGAAAATCAAAGACCTGGAAATCTGAAATACTGGTATTCTCTACACTTAGGCTTTTTAATTTTTTTAAATTTCTCATTTAAATTCACAAACAGACAACATATCTAATTCCAATCAATTTTAATACACATTGATTATGCTGAGCATTTTCAAAAAATCATGGCCTCGTGTCCACATAATCAACATGTCATTCTTCAAGAGATCTTACTGCAGTCAAGAATATCAGCAAAACTAGTTTCAAATTAGAAGTTGAATGAGGGTAAATTGTGTTGTAATTAAATAATCTGAGGATACAAAGTCTGATCTGTGTAGCTTTGAAGCAATCATAAGCTACCCAATTGACTTGGGTTTAATCAGAACAAAAATACTGAAAAAAAAATTTGCTCAGTTCATTCTTTTATCTGGTAGAACATTTAAACAGACCAGGCTAGAGCACATCCTTCAGGAGCCTGTGCACTGTAACAGTGCCACTGTGGCACAGCCTGACAGCCCCAGGGGTCACAGAGAGCTCCTGGATGTCCCACAGTTACAGGGACATCAGCGATGGCTGAGAGCTCCAGAGCACACCCTTCCAAACATCACTGCTCGGCTTTTTTACAATCCAAATGCTGACTAAAATACAAAAGAAAATTCAGATCTGCTTTAACATGGTCAAATAGCTTTTCATAGCTCTTCCCAGGCTTTGGTACACTCACTTAAGTCATGCACAAAATCCAAGCAACACAATGATCTGAAGAGAACAAGTTGATCTCCCACCTCAGAGATTAAATACAAAGCAGGAAAAGCAGCATCCCTAATCTAAGCAAAGCAATTGCTTCCCTGCATCCCAGTTCTTTGTCAATCCTACCTCAAAAAGTAATGGAGATTGTATCTTCGTTGTGCTGAATTATCCTCTGTGACATTATTAAATGCTAAAGAGACATTACACCTCCTCATCATTCCTTTTAACAAAAGAACTAAAAGGAAAAACCCAAACATGTATTATTTTTCTGAAATGAACAATGACACAATTATTTCCTTATGTTTTAAACAATGCAAATACTGAACCAAAAAAAAAAAAAAAGCTCAAAACCAAAGCTGATGAATTGTAAGAAAATAATTTAAAAGCCCACAGACATCCCTTGTCACCCAGCATTAGAAACCTCGTCTGCAGCACTGCTGGTTCTTTATTCGAATGCCTCTGCCACACTGTTTTCTCAAGGAAACCACATCATCTGCCATCACAATGAGTAACGGGTGTTTCACAGAACCACAGGGCCACCTTCCAAGCTAAATTCACCTTCCAAGGCAGCCGCCGTTACTCTGAGTCAGGGAGGGCCGCAGGAGCCGCCGTGCCCAGCCCGGCTTCCGAGAGCTTGGCAGGGTGCGAGCAGGGCTCCTGCCCAGCAGCACGGCCTGGCCTTCGTGCTCTCTCTGCTTCACTTCTCCTGTTTGGTTCTTAATTCTCTGCATTCTTCTGTGCTAGACCGTAGCTAAATGGCATCTCAGGGTTCTGAAAATGTTTGCAACACATGCTGTGAAGAAGAAAGTTATCTCACTCCTAACCATGGATGCCGTTACCTCTCTCTCTTGTTGTTTCAAACCCAAGACATTTGCCAGGTGTTCCTTCTTTTGTCTGCCTGTTTTTTTGCACTCTTTGAGGCAAGAATAGGTTGAATGACTGGCTGTCATCCCAGACTGTACATTTCAAACTGAAAATTCAGTAAATGTGTGATATGAGACAGTAAGTCACTTATCAGTGTCTGCCAGTGCATTGCAGCCATGTCCCCAACACAATATTACAGTAGGAAATTAAATGTTGCTCTTACAAAAAAAAAAAACCCAAAAAACCAGAAAAACAAGAACAAAAAACCCTCAAAAACTAACAAACAAAAACCCCAAAAGCAAACTAAACTCATTCCCCCAAAAAAGTAGAAATACCCCTTTGCTTGCCCACACTATCCAGTCTGCATAGTCATACAAGCACCCTGGACTCTTCACCAGAAGTCAAATTTAAAGGATTTAGATCTAAGGGTCATATAACCACGTCCCTCATGTGAGGGTCACCTGTAAAAAGGTTAAACTCACTGCTCTACAAAATACTATTCTCTGAGACACCATGTACTAATTATATTTGTTGAAATACATCACTTAAATATTCATTATCACACTGCATGAGGTGCATGGGCTGCATGAAATAATGTCTGGTCAGTGGCAAATCACATCACTTCAATAATAATGTTCATGCAGACTCAGCGTCCTGTGGTACTTTACATATGTATATATCTGTATGTTACACATATATGAAAAGGTAGGCACACTATTTCAAATTTTGGAAGAGAAGTTGGAGTTTTCTTCTTTCTAATTGAAAAAGAATCATCTCACATCATTTTCAATCTATCTTTTAATTTCATTTCCCCGTACTGATATCAAGATAAAACATATTTCAGAGAGTTTAACCATGTATTTATCTTCTTCAGCTCAGGTACACGAGCACTATTCACACTATTGTTTGAAGAAGGGACTGATGTAAGAAGAACTGAAAAGAAAAGCAGGCAGTTATATTTCTAAGCAATGAAGCTCGTTATTACTGTTGTTACTATGGAACATTTTAGTGCAGAAAGGTAAATATCGTTCTCTAGACTTGGCTCTGCAGAATGGGAAAGAGCTGGACCCTGACTAAAGACTCGGACAAATTCTTGCCTGAGCTTAAACAGTTTGAAGCACTGGGAATCACACCAAAGTGAAAATGAAGACACAGGTTTTTCTGAACAGCATATAGAAATTTCTGAACAGAAATATTTAGGCCAGCAGTGGAACCTGGTGACATTTTCCTGATAGGATTATGGCCTGAAAGCTGCTGCTTCTCTGACTGGTCTATGGTGGACCTTGCAAATTGTCATGGTGACACAAGAATAACTGTGCCATAATTTCCAATTCATTGCAAGTCCTGAGTCAGGTGCAATAGAAAGTCATCCCTGAAGCAGCACTTGGGATCTTGCATCACCCAGTGAGCTGGAACTCGTTTGGTATCCAAGGGGCAAAAGAAACACCAGTCATGGGTGGTTTATTGCAATGCATGACCTTGATTATTTCAAAAGCGCCACAGAACACATTACACATTGTCCAAAATTCTCTTTTTTTGTTAAACCCAACCTCCTAAAAAATTTATACCTGCAAGAGTCTCTCAAAATAAATTTCTAAAGTAATTATGTCAGAAAGATGATATACTAGGACGCTGAGCTTTTTAATAAATCAGGCTTCTAGGTGCTGCAATTCTTAAAGAGAAGGAATGGTCTATCAGCAGAGTAATGATTTGCAATCTTTCTGCTGTTTGAAGAATCTGTAAGGTAAGGTCAAACTGCACCACTGAGAAGTTTCCCAGCTGAACTATGAATGAAACGAAATATATTGAACAAGGCTTTCAGCATCCCGTAATTTCTCTGTTTCTGAGGCAGTATTGTCTCTTCCCAGCAGCACTAAATTTTTCAACTTCTGAATTTTTTTTTCTTGTTCCATCTTATACTACTGTCTTAAGACAGCTCATAAGTTCACACCAATCTAGATTTTTTTTTTCAGTTCAACAGCAGGATCAACAAAAATATAGTATTTTTCTTGTCTAAAGGGAAAAAAAACCCCCACAAAGTTCTATCTTGCAACAATGTTCTTCAATGGGTTTTCAGGGTTTGACCATTTTTTTCCAAAAATAAAATATAACCCCTTTGGCTCTCAAAAAGCATGAAAATAATAATTAAAATCAGTTTTACTTTTAGGCTGAACCAACTGATAATCAAATGATCAAAATAAACACTGATATATAGGCATGATTAACATGAAGGCTCACTGACATATACCAGCAAATACAGGGTTCCTGGGGGAGCTACCTGGGAGAATTCAATTTCATAGCTCCTGGGAAGCCAGTTATTTACTACCTGGACCATCTGTTTCTCAACATGTACAACAGGTAAAAATAATTTGTGTGGAATATATGGAAAAAGTAAGAGGAATGTTGCATAATTCTAGAGTAAAGAAAGGCAAATATAATGCAATGTACATGGTGCACTGGATCAGGCTTTTCAATGGGTTATTTCTCTTTTTAAAAGCAGGCAAGATACAAGGAAGTACAAGACAGAAACAAGGATTTGTCTGCCTCCAGGGTACTGCAAGCTGCAATACTACATGACTGGCATTTCTTTCACAGGCAGTGAGATTTCATTTGAATTCTTTATTCGTTGTTATTGGACTAAAAAAGGAAAGTCACAAACCATTCAGATAAGAAGCCCTGTTTAAGTTTCCTGACTTTTCAAGGTACCAGAGACATTATCTTCAGCTACTACCAGTAAAAGATTCTGTTACTCAGGTGAAATAATGGGTTAATGAATAAAATGCAGTAAAGTGTTGTATTTTAAATGAATTGTATTTAATTTGTAATTAATTGTAAAGTGCTGTATGAAAGGCCTCATACAGTTTATCACTTAGCACATGAGCCAACATTAACCCAGCAAATTTTAAACAATTCTTTAAATAAAGTTTTTTGTGTGTTAAGGAAAAAAAAAAGACAACAAACAACTAAAAAGCAACTGCAACCCCCCAGGCTGTTTTACATGGTGAAACAGAAAAATGAATACACGATGATTGCAGCTGTGAGAATGACAGGGCTCTGTCTATGACTGGGAACTTCTCAAAGTACAGTGCCTGTTGTGCCTCTCTGCGGGTGTGGCAGAGCTTGGCAGCAAAGCCAAGCCCCAGGGGATGCTCGCAGGGATGCAGGGCTCGGAGCAGGGCAGAGGAGCTGCAGCCCAGCGAGGGGAAGGTCAGTGATGCCCTGGGAGCTGCTGCAGTGCTGCCTCAGAATATCCACCCCAAACAGCCCTGCCTGCAGCTGCCTCCCAGTCTGCTCGGAACCAGAACATTTACTAAGCAACACCAGCATGATGAGCACCCATGGGGCTTGTGCTGGCCAGCAATTCTCTCAGTAGCACTGCAGCAAATACATCCCTACTACTGCATTTACCATGGAAAAATCTCCTGCAAGCTAGAAACTCACTCTGTAGCACAGGAGAAAGGAAACAGCCCACTGAAAACTCTCTAGGTAGAAAAGATCAAATGTTGTCTTCTCTAAACATCATTACTAACATCTTGCAGGTACTCAATCCTTACCAAGACATTAAACCTCCATGCAATTCTCTATTACAGGAGATTGAAGGCTATGGGTCTTTTCCATTTGTTTTTTTAATTAAATAGACCCATCTAATTGCTTACAATTAAACAGGAAACACCATCACTTCTCATCTCCTGGGGCTGTGCTGCTGCCTGCCCAGCTCCCCCGTGCTCCGGGCTGCCACTTCAGATGTGCCCTGCTCTTCCCTCGCCAGCATGGGGAAGGCAATCCAGCTCCCAGCCTGGAGAGGCTGAGTAATCATCCTGGCAGATACCAAACACTGGAGTGTCCCCACATTACCAGAACAAACACAGGCAGGGAACTGAAATGCCTTTCAGCAATGCTGCTTGTTCCCAGTGTGGAGGGGAGTGGGAACAGCACAGCCCTGCCCATCGCCTGCACTGAACCCATTTCTGAAAGCTTCACCCAGCCTCTCACTCTCATTTCTGAAAACTTCACCAGCACCAGCTTTACAGGCCTGTGCTATCTCAAAGCCATGGTTTTATTTTTCTGAGCAATGCAAAGTACAAGCCACTCAAATAAAAAAGCCACAGAAATACGGTATTAATTGAGAAAGGAGAGAACAGATTCCATTTCCTACTTCAGGTATAAAAACCAGCCATCATAATTGCATTATATACTGTTCCTTCCTTCAGAATGTCTGAGGCTGCCACAGAACTAAGTGGTGTTTAACACTGTGAAAATAATGTGAAAAGAAAACACCGCTCAAGTGCCATGCTGTATTGATAATCATGACAGTGGCAATACTAAAGAAGAATTTACAAATGGGAAAAGAGGAAGACCACAATATTTTAAGACATAGGAGACAAGAGAGTAGTTAAAAACAAGATATCAATTTGGATAAAACTTCTGTGACTCCGCAAAAATTGCTAGCAGCTTTTTCTAATGATGTGAAACAATCAAAACCTATGCCTGAAATCTCAGCTTTACCCTAAGTGTGGATTGCTGGAATCCCTTGGACAAAAAAGGTTCAGGGCAGATAAAGCCATAATATGATAGATGAATTTCAGCAAACCCACAGACCAAGGAAAAGTTTTTGACACCGAAGTTGGCTTGGGAAATCATGGCATAGGAGGAAAGATGAGCATTCTGCAACCAGTCAGACAAACTGAATTAGAGATATGGGACAAGGAAAAAGACAGAAGAAGGGAAGAAAAAAAGACAGAAAATAAATGTGTCCCAAGAGCTCTTACAGAAGTTTCTCCTACAGGGAAATGAAGCTTTTGACAATGTTGCGTGTTACATGTATAGGCCACAGGCAGATCAGCAAGGAATTATCAGCAGATGAGAGCAGAGGCTCATTGACACCCTGGTCTGTACCATGTAATGTTTGGACAGTGTGGGGCAGTAAATTTGGATCAGATTTAGTCTGACAGACCTGGATCAAGTCTCCCCCTCCACGTTTTAAAGCAGTCTCAGGGACCCATCGTTGTTTCCACCTCTCATGAGCCCACTAAAAGAATGAGCCCATTTGCATTGATTTGTCAACACTTCTAATTCAGCAGATATTAAATTGCAATTCTATATTTGAAAAATCCAATAAAATTATTTTAATTTGATATCACAACTAGGATACAGAATGACAGCACACAATCTTCTTATTTCTAAATTAATATGCAAGAAAATGTTGTGTTAAGCCTTCCATAGAGACACACTTAGTACATCAAGGTTTTTCTTCACAAACCTTCTATAAACCACATTGTCAGAGAAACATTCAGGAACAGATGTGTTGTCAAGCTGAAGAAATTCCAAAGCAAAGAGAATGTTTTTTCCCCCTAAAGACGTGTAATGTTTAAAGTGAAAGTTATTTTTGTTATATTGCTACCAGTAAATTACAGATATCTGTAGTTTTAGGTAGTGGGATACTTACTAGGTATCCATACTTATCATGGAATGAAAGAAAATCAAATTACTTTAAAAAATAAATTTATCTGATTAAATTATTGCTGTTGGGTAGCTGTGATTCCACACCAACAAAGGTTACCTTACAAATAAAAAAAAAATTAAGATATCCATTCATTTTTAGTATTTTTTTCATCTATCATGTGTGAAAGATTTTAGTTTACACTCATTTATCAACTCAGACAATTTCACTAATGGAGGAATTAATTTTGATAAGAAAAAAAATCAAACTGCACTTTCAGAAGGTTATCAGAAGGTGGGTATGTGCACATGGCACTTGGATCAGGAACAAGTATAATTTCTTTAACACAATTCTTAAATATTAGGGTTTTCTTATACACAGTTCTAAAGGAATATAATGCCCACATAGAAAAGATTTCATTTCAAACAAATGCACCTGAAAGAAATATTCACAAACATGGGAGGGCAGAGGAGACATTAAACTGGACAGTTAAACATGGTAGAGAAAGGGACCTTAAACCAAATAATGTTGTACTGTGGCAATGTTGGCTGTGGGGCTTTTATCTGTCAAAAGTGATTGCAGTCAACAACACACACATGGAAATGATCAATACCGACAACCAGCATGTAACAGTAGTGGTAACACTTCATGTTCTCTACAGTATCTGCTGTGTGTTCTTTTCATGTGCTCCACAAACAAAACCCAGTAAGGAAAGGATGGTATTGGAATTTTACCAGTTTCACCAGGTCTTTTTCTTCTTCCAACAGGCCTTCCACATCTGACATGTTTCTCCAGCCACAATAAACTAAAACACGTGAAAATTAAATGTTTAACTGTTGTTTCAGATAGGCTTGGTTTGGGTGTTTGTTTGTTTTATTTAAAGCAGAACACCTCCCAGTAAGCAGAAACAAATGAGGAAACTTCTCCACTGGATGAAAATCTAGAAATGCAGTATTCTTCTGCCAGACCTCTTACACCTATTAAAAAACAAGAACAAAAACCCCCAAACAAATGTCCCACTGCTGATCAGAGACTTTTCCATTTGAAACATAACACAAGTCCCACCTATGGGAGAGGCTTAGATTTTCAAGTTAATGTTAAGTTAGTATATTTTAAGAGAAATACAAGAACAAAAACTAACATCTACAGTGCCTGCAAGCCAGTCATCCTTAAAGCTTAGAGACTGATCTATGCAGATTTTCTGCATCATAAAATAGTCTGGAATAAAACCCAAACTGCACATCAGTGTAGGATGCTGATAGACATCTTGATCTGGTTTCACTATTTCAATTTAGCTGCATATTGTTTGATACAGCTCAGGGAAATATGACAAGCTGTGTCATGACAAATATGACAAGGGAACAGAACCAACTCTGTTGCTGTACATTATATTTTTATTAACTGAGACTCCACAAACCTCTGAATTTATGAAATACTGAAGAAAAATTATTAAATTATTCATCAGTGATAAGACAATTAAGAAGCAAACTAAGGAGCAAGTGGAAGCTTGGTCCTGAGGGAGAACAGCTGGTCTTCTCATTAAAAGTATGTTTTGGCAGCAAAATATCCTCTGAACAGAGGGAACCTGCTGCTAAAGCAGCCTCTGAGTCAAATTTAGGAGCAAGTGACAAGGACAGGCTGATGTGAAGAGCAAGGTGGTGCACTCTGGGTAGCAGCATGGGGCTGGTGCACCACACTCCCCTGCTCCTGGCAAAGGGGTGAGGGGACCTGATTGTACTTTGGAGCCACCACATGACATGGAAGCTGCCTCAGCCACTTTGTGCTGATGCACCAGACTACAAAGAAATTCACTTAAAACTCAAGGAAAGATGTTCTTTGTACCAAATCAGCCAACAGCTGAGCACAGAGTCCAGTGGGGAGGATGGTGTCCAGGTCACGGAGTCACCCCGTGCTCCTGCCTCAGTGCCTTGCTCATCAAACTGCAAAGCTGCAGAGCCCAAAGGGCACTGGGTCAGTACATCCTGGGAAGGTTCCCCAGTGCAGGATGTGCTGAACATGAGCATTGTCCACCTGCACAGTGGGCAACAACCCCCGTGGGCAGGAAGGGAAATTCCACCTCTGAGGCTGTGATGGTGCAGTGCTAAAAAAGGAACTATATGATGTTAGAGACATAAGAAGTCTTTCAGAGGTGGAGAAGAGAGGGGAATGAGAGAGGGGAATGAGAGAGGGAAGAGAGACACAGCACTTTGGTGCCATGTTTTTTATAAAGTTGAAGTAGCACATGTAAAGAAACAACAGGCTGGAACAGGGCCAGAGCTCCAAGGGGGTCTGAAAAACTCTTCATGAAATAACATTGCTCCTTTCCTTCTCATTCCTTTACTACTCATACTTTCAGGATTGTGGTTTTTTTTTTTTTTAAGCTTGTGGTTTTTCTCATACTTTGCTTATGTGTTTTTTCTTTCCCTGTCCTGCCATCAATAGTTCAGGAGATTTGCCCCTTGGCTCCTCACCTCTTACAATCCATCCTCTAAGATCATCCACCTTAAACACTTGGTCAAACAAAAAACCACTGACAAACCAGCTCTCACCCACAGAAACCCAAAGGACCTCTTATGATTCCATTGCTGAAATACACAGTGATCTGTGTTTTTTAAACATACTATCCTTAAAATATGTCTACAACAACAACAACAACAACAACAAAACCCCAAAACATTTCTGTAGCATCTGCTGAAATATGAAATCTTCACTCGCTGGCACGCCTTGTTCAAGATGTTTGAGGAGTTTTTGTAAATAACATCAAGGTCTATATACTTTTTTTTGTGACATAGAAACACAAAATCAGATACTCCATCTTAATTCTGGACAAACTTACTTCCTAGTTAGTTAAAAAAATTCCTCCCTTAATGCCATCCTCTTTCCTGTATTTCCCCACGTGTATGAACTATCATTACAGCTGAAAGCAGAAAGACACAACAGGTTGTTTCCTAATAAAATAATTTTGCTTAAACTTCTTCAATACTTGCAAAGATTCAAACATCTTACAAAACCTGCAGGAATTCTGACATCCCTGCACAACACCAGCTTACTCTCAGCCTGTTTGAAAACCTGATTGATCACATGAAATATAGCAATTCCCACTCCAATCTTTCTGTACCTATTTGTTCACTTAGGTTAGCTGGCAAAATAAGCGTGTTAGCCTTTTCTCTGCTCCAGATATGTCATACCAAAGTGGGTTTTGCATAAAGAGAAATGGCATGCTACTATGTTTGTAACATTTTTAGAGCCTTGGTTATAAATACTTCAGATGATGCTAAGACAGAAACTCAAGTGATGCAGATTTCAGCTCTTCAGACGAACAGCAGGGAGAGTTACAGATTCAATTTGATTTGGACCTACACTAATTTACTCCAGATGATCAACAAAAAGGAGAGCAGAGCTAAAATGGAATTTCTGAAGCGATGGGATTAGTTCATATCACATGTGTTAGGTACACAGAGGTATCTGGGCATTCACAGCTGGGTATACAGCTACACACAGGACAACACTCTGATGGACAAAAAGAGGAACAAATGATGAGCAGGTGAAGTAAAGAATCCTGCAGGGGCTCTTGGTGGGGCCTGACTGGGATGCTGGGGCAGGTACAGCCCTGTCAGCCCAGGGCCAGCATGGGGAGGGAAGAGGAATTAGCAGGAGTGTGGCTGGGGAGAGGAGCGGGGTGGCCAAGGCAGTGCAGGATCCACAGCTGCAGCTTCCTCATGTGAGAGAGCTACAAATAAGGAAATAAAATGGTGCAGTGCTCACCCAGTCAGTTGCATTTTTCATTTTTGTTTAGGCATGATTTAGAGTTAAAAAAAAAAAAAAAAGAGAGAGAGAAACAGCCAGGAGAGCTGTGAAGGACAGGACAAGGGAAGTGCATGGGCAGGAGGAATGCAGTATTGAGCTGGGTAAACTCTGCTTCCCACTTTGGCACACCTAGGGAGCTGGATCACATAGAACCAGCTCAGACATCACTAATTACTCATGGATACAAATCCATTCCTTTTTGGTTAGTGCTACAGATGTGAGCAGGTTGTGTTATGTAAACCCTCCCCTCAGCCCAGCAGTACCATCTTGTTTCCTAGTTCAGAGACACGACTGCAAGCTCCTAAGACATATCCTTCTTAAACCTCAGCACTATTTCAGGGGGCTCAGAAAACAGGGAGTCCACAGCTATGCACCTGTAAACCAGCAATTAAAAATATACTTGTATGGAGACTTCCTTTTCTTTCACCACTACAGCTTTTGCAGAAGTAAAATTCTTTTTCTTTTTCAAGAAGGAACAGTTTTCGCAAACAATGTTTCTGTTAAGGGTAAAAACCAAACCAACAACTTAAACCATGTTAAAAAAATTCTTTAAATTCTGCTACTAACAGGTTCTCTTTGGAGGGCCAGCCTCACCCAAAGGAGTAAAGACTAATAAAGAAATCCTTTGAACCCCAAACACTTCAAGGTACCATTTTTTTGAGTCACTCCTATTCAAAGCAACCAATGAAAAGACAAAATTAATATTTCTATATGCTATTATATACTTTAAAAACCCAGACTCTTGTTTCCTAAGCTAACAAACTGAGCCGTCTCTTTTTTTATTCATTAACAATTAATATGGATTCTGTTTCCAGACATCTGTAATGCTTTGGGCTGTATTTATGGTGTGATAATTGTCATTTTGAGATATGGAACACCAAGATGATAGAAAGACAGAGCTGAACTGTTCACTATCTAAGGGACAGCACTGCTATCGTGTTCAAAATACTGCCCCAAGCAATGAAAAGTTTCATGAATCTTTTTTTTCCTACCACTGTTGTCAGCGTCTATTTTTGCCTGTGGCTGAATGTGATTATAATCTGTTTCCAGTGTACAAGAAAACAAAGTGATCTAGAATATAACGAGTGGGGAACATTTTGGAGCCCTCCTGAGCTGCAGGATATTTCCAGCTGCTAGCAGAGCTGATAACGGACTTAATAGAGCTAATGATTTCTAATACCACTAACACAAGGCTATTTTCACAGTGGGTAAATAATGACTCTTGTTTTGGAAATAGTTAAGGAGTCATGTAGATGTTTGATAAGTACATGATACAGTATAAATGCAGCAATATTTGGGTAATTAATGGTGGATTACACCATAGCTAGGAGATAATTTACTTCTGTTTCCGTCTAAGAACTTAAAAGTTTATAACCCTGTTAAGACCAGTGTGACAGCAAGGAGATTTCACTGTAAACTATTACAAGTAATGTTTTAATCTAAGTGTAAAAAAGAATCCATTTGTTTCAGTGCAGTGCATCTTTGTTTTTATGTTGGTAATTAATATTACAAATCTTCACTAGAAGTAAAATAAAAACTAATTGGATAGTAAAAGAAGTTCTTGAGAACTGAATGCAAAAACTGAATCAATGGGGCAAACTATGAATAGCATATATGCCTTCAGTGTTTTACTTAATCATGACTGCATGTTTCTGATGAGGATTAAGAACATTTGCTTGGTTCCCTCCTTTCCCAGTGTGCAATCTGAGCTCCCCATTCAAGGGCCTGTGCTCCCATCAAAGAGAATTCCACTCTGCAGGCTGCAAGATTCCTTGCAGGTCTTTTTGTATGGCACTATACAGAAAAGATTCCCTATGGTAAAAATGCATTTCTTCTTCTCTCTTCTCTCCAGAAATTCCTTTCCTATAAAGGCTGCACATATGGATCTCCTATTTTTCCTTCAAGACATTTGAGCATTATTTCACATTAAGTTCATGGCAGCTGTAGAGTGGCTGGGACTTCTGTCCTACTCACTGCAGCATTCAGTGCCTCACGCCCCTGCAGTTTTGCTGCTTTTTCAGCTTTCTCAGCTGTATCCAATCCCAAACAGCATTCCCTGGATGGGACTGTGTTTGCACATGTCCCTCTATCACCCAAAATGGGTGGTGTCAATCAAACTGTTAACAATCCAAACTTCCTAATGGGAACAAAGAAATAATGATAACTCTGATGAAGGCAAAAATGTAAGGTTTAAATAAAATAACTCAAGCTGGGCAGAGCTTTTCAAGTCAAAATGAAAGAAATAAAAGGACTTATGATGTGAACAGAGGATAATAAATTCTGTAATGCAATAAAATAATATCTACCCATTATAAACTTTATAGATTTTAGGAAAGCAGATGATAACCCCCATTGTGATTCATTTTCACATATCTTGAAATATTACAGGAAGCAGGCAAAAATAATTAAATTTACCTAACTGTATTTCAAGGTATGGTTTTGCTGGTTAAAGAAAATGCCAACTTAAGCAAAGAGTCTGATACAGTCACTGGTGTCAAACTGAGAATGCAATCTCTTCTCTGTTTTGTTACTGCCATTGCTTCATTAGGAGAAGAAACTGTAGATTGGAACAACAGAAATATTTCATGGTCTAAGAGTCAATATCAGATTTTGTTTGTGCTGGTGATACAGCAGTTCTAAATGACAGGTCAAACATGCAAGGAACAGCACGAGATTGTTCCGCATCACAAATAAATCAGGTTAAATATTGTGAAAAATACATCCAGTAGGGACTCCAGGTTCCAAATTACATTTTGTATCAGAAGGCCAAGAAACACAGGGTTTGTAAATTCATGTATTTGACAGGCATGAGCAAGTCAATGAATTTAATCATAAGAAAACAATACTATGATCAAGGAATGGGACAACTGCAATCACTAACTTCAATAACTTGTTCAAATGTTTCTTCTCCCTGAGCAGAGAGACAGGGAAAAAGGAAAGCCACCAAATGCTAACACTTTCAGAAAATATCAGGTATCATATTAATTGAATTCATAAACACTAATACTCAGAAGCCCACTTTTTTTTTTAATAGTAACAGAAATAAAGACAAATTCAAGAGACATCAAAAACTAAGCTAGAGCAGAGAACACAGAAGGTATAGCACTGCCAGTTTGAGAAGGATGTCAAAGGCCTACACAATGTAAAAAACCAAGAATATTGAACAAATTTGAGAACAAGATAGCTAAGCTGCTCAAAGAATAAGAATTAAGGATTGCTTAATTAAAAACCAGTACAGTATCACAGGGCAAAGCTATATTACATGCATTAGCATATAAAAAATGAAAAAGTAGGTATTTTGGAGATCAAAGAGCTCTTCTATATTGATACATGAATTGTAATGCCAAACAAAATTTGATTCAAACATGTAGATCAGGAATTTGCAATAGGAATAGATAGCTGTTAAAGAAAAAGGTAATAACCAGGCAGTGAATTCAACATTTTTATATGGAAATTGTCTAAGAAATGGAAAAAGTCTAGTAGAGAATACTTAACAAAAGGTCTTGAAAACTGAGAAGATATAAAGGAAACAAATCTTGCTAAGTCTAAAAGCAACCAAATTTTCTTAAAAATAATCAAAATACAATGCACTAGGCAGTCCTTCAAAGGGACGCAGAGCTATGTAACAGGTGGTGGGACAGAAGATGCAATTCAGTGTTGACAAATGCAAAAACAACTTAAAATTCTTCTACTAAATGCTCATTACTGAAATGAACACCAAGAAGAAAAAAGTGTGGAAGGATGAATTTTTGTGAGCAGACCAAAAAAAAAAAAGTGCAATGCAGTGAATATTCCAGGATAACATTATCAATGCATAACAATGGAAGAAAATAAAAATGTAGTGTATCTGCTATGACATGACATCAAGTGCTGCATCCTGTTACAGAAGAGAAAGACAGCCAGGGGCTCACTTACAACATGCCTTGTGCAAATATCAGAAATGAGCCAAGCTGGGAAACACAGTTATTCTCTCACACTGAAAGGTGATCTGTGTTATCCCTTGGCCATCCTGCAGCAAAGTGTCCACTTAGCACAACTACTGCCTGTAAACCTAGATTAGCATTTATCCTGGGAACCTGCCAGTGCCCTCCCTGCAGACAGAGCTGAGGGGGCTCTCTGGGAGCAGAGGAAACAGAATTTCCAAGGACCTTAACACACACCCTGCTGGGATCCAGGGTCATGGGGACAAATGTCTTCACCAAAACTCTGAGAGCTCTGCATTTGCAATGGGGCCTTCCAGAGCACAATCCCAGCATTTCTTTATTGACTATGCCCCTGAAAAGTTTGCCCTCTGTATTAATGTGGACTCGGATAAGAAATCTCTTTCTTCTAGGAAAATAAGAATTGAAAAAACTACAAGGTGTGCTGACACACACATTTGTTGCTCAAGTCTCAGCTGAGTGAAGTCAGTGTTTCAAAATCAGTCAATAATCTCTTCAGTGAATTCTTTCAGTGGTGTTTTAGCAAGACACAAGTGCATACCTGACTAAGGAGCAGGGAGCAGGCACTTACTGTAATGTCAGCATCTGATGGCAAGCACAGAATTTGGCCATATTTTGATCCATATTTTGATATGCCTTAGACCAATTAAGAAAAGAAACCTGCCCAAAGGGTCAGGTGGCTGAAAGGTGGCTTGTGACTGACTGCCCAGACACAGCCATGAATACAAGCAGTGGTTTCAGACCTGACACTGCTCCTGCTCAGGACAGGTGCTCATCCAGCAACCACAGCCCAGCATTTCTCTTGGGAGGTCACCAGTGCTGCCAGACACACACAAACACACCTCTGCTGGCATATAGCCACAACTGGGGGAAATCCAGACACCAGGACCAAGCCCAGTGTGTAATTTCCTAAGTGTGAAGAGCTGTTTCAAAAAGGCTGTGTGCACACTTACTGTGCAGGATCAGATTCCTGCCTGGATGCTTTCCAGGAGTTTGGGAAGCGTTTCCTGGGAGCTGTGTCTGACAGGAGCTCCCACTCCCGTGGCCTTTCCCATGTGGGCAGCCTGGTGAAGATCCAGGGGAGAGGGCAGAGGCCAGCCTGGGACACTCTGAGCTCTCCAGGGAGTGCAGGCATCTGGGGGCTCAGTTTCCCTCTGGTTCACCCCAAAGGAACCAGAGCTGTCCCAGGGAATGAGGTTTCTCCATCTCCCAATGCAGAACTCCTGTGTCCTCGTTCTGTGCACAGTTTATACTTGGACATAAACTGCACTGAAATGGTGCAGGTTCCTCTTCAATCTGTGAATTATATAAATTATTCTTTTCACTTGTGAGTCAAGCCAGATATTGCTGGATATTGCTCAAATGAACTGCAGCAGCATCAGAGCAAAATAATAACAAAGGCATCACTTAGGCACAGCCTAAGTACTGATATTTCTGTCATAAATGATAAACAATAATACATTGTCTTCAATTTTCTAACACATCATAACTTTTCAATGAAAGAGACAATACTCTTCTGTTCTCATTTCTTGGTAATTCACAAGGCTCCTATTAACCAGTTCACAAACAATTAGAACACATTTGTTCTTCAGATATTATTAGTTTACACATCTGATTTTTTAAATTCCAAGCAATTCCCAGCCCAGTGCACTGCAAGCAAAGCTGCTGGTCAAGGAGACAGCAAATAAAATCAGAATAAAGCTTCTCAAGATCAAAAATTAAAGAGCTACAGTGTTACAGGCATTGTTTATTCACATTTAAGAAGGCTGGAAGATACAGGCACGCTGTCTGCCTCAGGTTTTATGGGGGATGTGGGAAAGGAAAAAGAATCTCATAATTCATAAGAGCTAGAAATAGCTTATCATTTATTTGTGGTCCCTGAATTATCTGTCTGCTGTCAGGCCAGCACAGGCACACTGCTGGGCTGCCTTCACTCCCACCCCACAGAGCAGGACACCTTTGAAAAAGGACACTCTATTTCCTATCTGATATTCATTCTAAATGAATACCTAACGTCATGTACCCCCCAAAACTGTTTTTATTTTCTTGAAGTAAAACCAACAATAATGGTTACATGAGAAAAGAGAAAAAAAAAAGGGAAGGAGATGGAAGTGGGAAAGACTGCCACTGAGATACACTGCTGGAAGAAACACACAAAATGTATTTGCTTGCTTTGATGTTTCACACTGGTAGAGCTTGAAGACCTGAACAAGGCAGGTGATTATTATCTTTGTTTGTCTTTATACATATATATATATATATATATCATTGCCATCATCAGTAGCTCAATAAATGCACACAGCACTTCCTTATGACATTTCTCCAATTACTCCTTCAAATTTTGACACAGATTTCTTCCTTCCTAAACATATCCATCAGTACTGTTTCCTCCCAGGCTGGTGACTGTCACCTTCTAATCAGTTGGCATTTATCCTGGGATATAGAGGATATAGAGGAATGCAAACAGCTTTTTCCTCCCACATTCTCCCCACATTTTCCCCCCTCTTCTGCAAGGTGCAGCCTGTTTCCCTCCTGAGAAGGCAGAGTGTGCCATCGTCAGAGTTTGTAACAAATGGTGAACTTGTGGTGCATGGAATTTATCCCAAGCAAAACAGGAGAGCCACTGAGGCACTGGAAGTCTCTGTGGTGGGCCACAGGCACTGGGCTGCAGACAGCAAAAGGGAGCAGGCAGGTGCCTCAGCTACCTCATTTCTACATCCCTGCTCACCTCTGATTATTTTATTAGGCTCCCATTATCAGCCCCCACACCTAAACTGATGCACTGAGAGCTGCAGAGCCGTCTCCACGCCTGCTCTCTGCCAGCCCATTCTGATTGCCCTCATTATTCCTCTTCCCAACAGAGAGGGATTCATTACTCGATGTGTAAACCTGACTCGCTCCAGCCCTTTGCTTACAGCTCCAAACCTGTCACCACACACAGATTATGCCACTATTTCTTCCCTCCTGAACTGTTTGACATGACGGCTTTGATGAACAGGGGAAGGAATAGAAGGAAGGAATGGAACACAAACTGTTAAAATGATTATTAGAAAGCAAAGAATCCACAGGAAGCATCACAGCTTCTTGAGGCTGCTGGAAATTTAAACATCCATTTATACCGAGAAGTTTTCATGCCAGTCAACTGAGAAAATTAAAACAAAAACTATTGGTTACAAAGAGAGCACCTGTAGAGCAGCCCATGCTCTGCAGCTCTCTGGACCTCACTTGGCTCCCTGCTAAGAAAAAGGAATAATGCTTTTAAACCATCATTAGCTTTCATTCTGCGACTTCCCTTCTGTTGCCACAGTATTCCTCTATGTAAATGGCATTTATTTATTCATAGGCACTGGCATACATTACTTTTGTCAAAGCTGGTCTCTCACATTCTGTTGTCTCTGTGCTCTTATAAACGAACTGGAAAAGCAATTAAGATTCCCGGGATTTTGGGGCGGGGGCAGCTGCGAACACGATCTCGGTGTGTGACTGCAGCTCTGGGCACGGGGAGATAAGGGAAGTGACACAGATTAAAACAAATTGTTGATCCGTACCAGAGAGGAGCTAGGCAAACAATAGCAGTAAAAGCATAAATGTCAATTTGGAATGATAAAGGATACAATCTAAATGTAATATGAGAGGCCCCCAGACAAAAGGGAGAAATAGAAATTACACATTACCCAAGTACCAGATGCAATAAACAAACAAATATGTAAACACATGCATGAATATGCATATGGAAAAATACAGATCACTGGATTGATGGCTAAAGTAGCTAGATTTTAAAGCAAAATACTGAACCATTTTTAAAAAGTTTGAATGCCAGATTTGAAGGAAAAAAAAATCTTATTTTTACTCCTGGTAATTTTATTTAAATTTTGAATAATCTGCAAGTGTCTCAACACATGCTTTCCTCTACATCCTACATTTGCATATTAATGACACAACTGTCCATAAGACACAAACCAATGCCAGGAGATACTTTTCTTTCTCACAAGAAGCTGGCTTTTTATCTGCTGAAAGAACTGTCAAAAAGGTTCTCTAATTGCTTTCAGAATTTCCTCTGTCTGTTCCCTTCATGTTTTCCAGTTCCCTACAGCAGTTTGCCAGATGAACTATAAGGTTTCAAAGCTCATTTAAATAATCTTATGCCTATTCTAGCCCTGATGAAAAAAATCTAAATAGTTTCACCCAAACTGTGACCTACTAACCAGTCACACAGATCAGTAATAAGACCTACCCAAGATTTACTTATTACAGTCTCCCTGATATTGTTAGATGAACCAAACATTTTTTTTTTTACGGGAAGAAGTCTGAATTTAACTTAATGAAAAAAGGTCACAAATATGAAGGAAATGATCAAGAGCTACATGTAGGAATCAGTGTGCAAAGCCCAGTGCTGTACACAAAAAGATTTGCCACTAAACTGGGAGAAACACAGTGACACTAAACTGGGAGAAAACCCATTTAAGATTTTGACCTGTATCTGGGGTTGTCCCTGTCAACAACAATTTTTTGATACGAGTACAAACCCTCACAAAACCAAATTAACCAAAAAATGTGCATATTCAGACATCCACAGCTCCACACAAACACCTCCATCCGTGCAGCTACACAGCAGCTGTGACACAACTGATGCTGCATCATGTTGTGCATTTAAATAATGATCCACTCCAGGTGCCTGGAGGTAGTGTCACGCTCCAGACTGCAATAATATATGATAACAGTGGCCATCAGCACAGCTCCCTGCCAGCCCAGCTCCCTCCTTAGTTTAACATTCAAACTCTTGCCTTCAAACATTTAGAGAGGAGAGAAGGTGGAAGAAAATGAGAATGTACATTTTATTCCTCCAAGTCTGAAATACAATTCCTATTTGAAATACAGTCCCCAAACACTAGGTGAATAATTTTAGATTAATAAAATATGGCATTACTGCTGCAGTGTTTGAGTCCTTCAGGAGGTTCTCTATAACTAGGGGTATTTACTGTTCAAAACTCTGTTATGAGCCAATTATACTGCCTGACATCTAACATCTTGCAAGGCAATCTCACTTTTGGGCATTAAGAATTAGCTGTGTTAATCTCATTTTATCAAAGACATAATATTTTCCTTTCAAGTATTCTTTTTAGAAACATGAGCTGCCAAATCTGTCTTATAATCTAAGGTTTCCATTCACAACTATTCTGTATTCCAGTCATGTCAACTTAGTTTTTTATTTACAAACAAACAACATTGATTCTTTGTATTTTCAGTATTTTAATTTTTGCTTCTATCCTAGAAATATATTAAAAGGAGATTTAAATATGCAATAGAGCTGTTTGAAATACTGCATCTGTTCATCATCATTCCAAGCAAAACTGTATATTTATTTTGTAAGCATTCTATTATTTTCTGCATAGGGAATACTTGTCTTATTTTTAAAGATGTTAATAAAGATTAATTTCAATGTAGCTGTTCCTCTGCCATTTTTCTAGAGATTAATAAGAATGATAAAAGAATTTGAATGACAAAGGAATATATTAAATTACATGTCTACCAATTTTTTGACAAATTTCCATCTGTACATACACCCCACACATTACGAATTCCACCATTTATTAATCTTTTCTGTGTTGCCTACTGGAATATTCTGTTTTTCTCCCTTAGAACACCCCTAACAACCTGCTCATCATTCTACAGAAATTGGCCTAGTCTTGCTTTGGGAAGCGTCAGGCAAAGGGCTGTTCCTGGCAGACAGGCAGCAGGAATGTTCTGCTTTGCCCATGTTCAGGAGAAGAGAGGAAGATTCTGTTTGAGCAGCACAGGCAGGGCTGTGGAGCTGCAGTGAGCACTGGTGAGATGCTTCCTGCCACCCCTGAGTCCATGGGCACCCCAGCTTCATTTGGTTCCCCAAATTTCACATTGCCAAACACTCTGCAGCCAGTTGCTGCCACTATCAAAGCCAGGCTTTCCTCTCTCCCCTGCAATGGGGCTCCTACTCTAAACCCTGCTTGTGACAGGCAACAACACAAACCCACACAAATACCACATTGCCCAGGGCCCCTGAGAACAAATACCAACAGAATCATGAGAAACTGGCAGCAGCAGCCTCATACTCTCCCCCTGGCTGTCTCTGCTCTAGGGACTGGTGATGAAATCACCCACAAATACCTGCAGGGGTGATGGAATGGGCAGGAAAGCCTGGAAGTGGTAAACATTGTGCTGCACCTCCCCAGAGAGCTCCTTCTTCAGCCATCTACTGCAGCAGGGAGAGCACCTGATTGTGTGGGATCCACGGAGCCTGAAGGTCTTGGGCTGGCTGATGCTGCTGTTTATTAGCCATGGAAGTAGGGAGCCAAGGGCTGAGAGCTAAAAAAGATTGAGGCAGGATGAGGAGCTGGGCAATGGAAAGCTGTCAGTCAGGGGGATGGAGCCAAGGAGAGAGCACATCAAGGTTCTGAGAGAAACAAGACAGAAAGGTAGACCTGACAGAAGGGAGAAAGAGATAATTGGAGTTCCCAGTAGAGGAAAGGAGGACTAAAATCTATTGAGAAAGGTGAGACAAAAACCCAAACAGAAAAAAACTGACACAGAGCCAGACAAATTAAAGGGTAGAAGTCATTTTGTCAGAATCACTAGAAGATGAGCAAGGGAAATGAGGATTAGGGTTAGACAGACATGCAGAATGTGCACTGAATAACCAGCAAAGCTGGAAAAGGAGCACCAGGAGAAGGGTGGGAGGGGTGCCCTGCTACCCGGGGGCACATTCCCAGGCTGGCCAAAAATCTGCTGGGGCAGAGCAGGGCTGCAGCTTCTGGCACAGTGCATCACAGGGGAAAAGTCTGGGCACAGCCACCCTTATTTCTGAAAATCAGAGGCTTCTCCAGGCTTGATTCTGCAGCTTAAGCTTCAGATCTTTTAAAGTTCAGTGAGTCTTATTTTCTTGGGCCATTTTGTTGTAAAATAGAAAATTACTCTCAGTGAACAGAGACTGACAGCTTCAGCTGGTGAGCAGGAGCTGTGGCTGCTACCAAACAACACACAGCTATTAATTTATTTGAGGGTTATTCTTATTATTTCTCATCACAATAACATTAAATGAGCTATGTACATACCCTGATGGAAAACAGACTTCACAGTTTCTGTCAACAGTGCTGCATGTGTTACAAGTTTGAATTTTTATTTGAAGTTCCTAGAGCTGCTTTGTTAGCTAGAGTTGATCTCAATTTTATGTTGACACCAAAGCAGAGCAGATTAACTTGGAAATGATGCCCAAAGCTTGAAGTGCTGTTGGATCATTTGTCCTTATTGAATGAAGGAAGATTTCTGCATTTTATTACACACTGCTGCTGATGCCACAGTTTTAAATATTGTTCTTTTCATCACTCTTTGTCAATTATCCTATGTTCAGAGTATTTTTTAACTAAATAAATATTCGTGCGTGGTGGATGTCAGCATTAGTAGAAAAGTCCTGAAAAGCCATCTCATAAATGAAATTCTGATTTCAGCAAATTCATTCTTCTCAGATAGCTACATTTCCAGAATAAATGATCATCTCTAATATCATTACCTGAACATAGCAAACCTGGATTGTAAAGGATCTTGGCAGTGAATGATGATAGGCATCAGAGGCTTAATGTTTAATTACTGAACAGAGTTTTGTGGCAGAATATTGTGGTTGTTGTGATCTGTCAGGGAGAAGTGATTCATAAACTTTGCTGCCTGCTCCTCAAATGCACAGCTGGTGGGAATAAAAAATGGGCAGCTATTTATGGCTGAAAATCCCACCAGGAAATGTCCTGAAACCTACATGAAAAATAAGTAGAAAATTTAATGAGAAGAGGATGGTGCATTCCTACACACTGTGAAGCACAGAACACAAATTAGTTACTGATAGGCCCTTGGACCTGTATGTTTTAGGAGCTAAGGGTAATAACAAAACTAATTCTCATGATAATTAACAAAGACATCCCTCCTCTCAACAAAGAGATTGAAGCAATCTGGGTTTGGCATCTTAATACCCTCTCAAAGTAAACTATGTTGGAATAGGACAAATGAAAGGGAAAATTGAAGAAGATTCAAATGCTGACTTTTTCTTTTGCTACAAACATTAGGGACACATGGTGAGCTCTAAAGGAACCCAAGAACATCCCCAGTGACCCAGTGGCAAAGGTTTTGTGGGGAATGGCAGGTGAAGGTGCCTGGCTCACAGACCTAATGTAGTTTTTTAAATTTCCATCAGTCTGTTCTCTTTTGTTCCAAACCATTGAGAAAGCTGAAATATAGTGAGTTAAAGACCTACAACCCACCCCAAATAACTTGAGAACAAAATTTTTCTCACTTTATCCAGAAATGCTCCAATAGAGATTTCAGGAACATTCAGAAATGCTCTGAGTGTTCCTACAGGCACAGCAGCTCCCCAGGCTGAGGCTCCCACCAAAGTAATTCTTCCAAAACCACAAACTCTAAGCACCATAACCAAGAATGTTCACTTTCAGAGACAATTTCACCAGGCAAGAAGGTGGCATCTCATATCTAGCTGTGATCATATGCTGAGCAGTAGTAAGAACAAATGTTTGTTGTGGTGGTTGTGAGGCTCCTTTCTATTAATAAACCTTTTCTACTTTAAAAAATGCTCTATTTAAAAAGAAAAATTCTCCACTTTTCAGTATTTACATGTTGCTTTGTATGCATGAATTGTTGCATACATGTTTAAGAGTGAAGGCAAAAAGAAGGAGCTTAAATGGAGATTAATTCATGAAAATCTAAAGCTTGATTTTAGATATTGGATACTCATTTAAATTTGTCTGACAGCTCTGTTCTCCATTCTCATCTGTTTCAATCTAGTTAATGAAATAATGTTTTATATAATAAATAACAGGAGAATTAAGCCAAAGAGTTAACAGTAAGCACTAAATAATGAATCAATGCAAGTCTGGCACATTACTTAAAGTTGTTTGCAAAAGAAATAAATCAGATTTGCTCTTTAAAAGGGAAGCAGAGCCCTGAGTTACTTGGGAAGGGTGATCTCTCCTGTTCTGTACCTGTTGTCAGAAGGCCCTGTGATTCTGCCATGGCTGTAGTAAGAACTGAACCATTTACTGATAACTGGAAGCAGGAAGAATAATAGGAGCGGAGAAGAAAGAAAAAAAACCAAAAGCAGCACAGAAAGGCAAGAAATAGAAGAGATGGAGCAAAGTACCGAGTTCCTCACCAGAGAAAGGGCCAGCAAGGGGCACAGTGAGGCAGGTGCTCCAGAGAGGTCTGCAAGGAGAAGAGGTTTAGACTCACACATGAAGAGGAGGAAGGAAAGCAGGACATTCTCCAAAGGAGACACTGACAGTGGATCCCAAGCAGAGCTCCTCAGGACCTCATATCTGCACAAATATCTCGAAGAGTGCAGCTTTCCAGCTGCTTTTGACAAAGTGCAGAGTGCTGCCAAAAGAGGCAGTGCAGCCCTCCTGCCCCAGCCCTACCCCGCTGCTGGCAGGTGACACCAGCAGTGTGCTCTGCGTGGCATCAGCCCTCCAACAGGACCAAACCCTGTCCCCAGGCTGGCCAAGCTGCCAGGCAGGGGCTCTGAGGACCCAAAACCACAGAACTGCTGGAGCTGGCACCAAGGGAGGGCGAGCAGCAGCAGCCTGGAGCCAGGGACAGTTTTGGGTCGATGGCAACCAGGATGAAAATGAGACACCAAACTAAGACTGTGCCAGCTTTGTACATGAATGAACTCTTTCACAGCTGCCTGCAGCACTCTCTGTGTAATCACAAAGATTCTCTTGACCAAACATCATTTTTGGCCAGGTCTGCCTTGCATTTTGGCAGGTGACACGCACAGGCTGCACGTACAGGTATAACCCCATGCAGCTGTGCATACTTTGATGAAAGGAGGTGCTTTCTAAACATTGAGGCATTTAAAGTCAGAGCTGTCAGTCTCCTGTGGAAGTGACATCAGTCAGCTCCTTTTTGGGAAGGACAGGGCAGTTCAGCCATGGCTGCTCACAGCAGTGAGCTCAGTTTGAGCTAAGACAGGGCTGACTAGTGCTGCCAAATCAAGGCAATGTTTTGCCCAGAAGTTTCAGCTCTGGTGAGTAATCAAAAGAAAAAGCTCTTAGTGTAGGCATCATTACTGAGACACTTGGAAAAGGGGGATTTTGGAAAAGCCTGGATCTGAGGCTTGCTGCTTGTCAGCACCGCTGATGAACCCGAGTGCATCTCCATGCTGAGGCATCTCAGCCTGGGCAGGAGGGAGCGGGGGCTGAGCAGGGTGGGGAGGAACTTCTGCATCAGGGCTGCATTTCTGCATGCTGAGGGAAGAGTGTAAAGGTCACAGTAACAAAATAAAATAAAACCAGGGTTATATCCATTTAAATGAAGGGGGAAAAAAAGGTTAAAAAGTGAAAAATGCTTTTCCTTTTAGAAAATGTAAGCACACTCCTCTGTACTTCAGGTAGGCTTTTTGCTGTCTTTTACTGTAAGCTACAAATTTTGACTAAATTTCTCTAAGCACAACACTGATTGCTCTGCAATCTGCTCTATTAAAGAAAATTTAATTGATATGAGTGAGAACACAGCATGCTCCCTAATATTACCTGACTGAATTTTTTCTGTGGGCTGGTTATCAGTTCTGAGTGTTCGATCACGCACTCCCACTCCTCACTCAGATCCTGGCCCCTGCTCTGACAGCTCTGCAGTGCCATTTCTCAGCTGTAAGAACTCCAGTCAGACTTTCTAACCTCCAAAAGACATATACCAAATGGCTACTCAGAAATATCTGCAGACTTCCACGTCCACAGTTTAACAGAACTTTAAAAAAAACCCTCACCCTTGTAGAAGAGAAAATGAGAGAAAATGGGGTTGGGTTGAATAATGAATCAGTTTAACTTCTGAAAGAGAAAACAGGTTTCTAGTCCCCCTACTTGCCTTCATATGGCTGACTTCCATAATACTCTCTGTAGACATCACTTAGATTTTCCCACTTTTTCTCAGTTTTAAACTGTCCATTACTTCCACAGAAACAAGCTCTGTCTAAGGCTTAAATTAAATAAGAATTACTTTTGAAGGAAAAAAAAACCAAGAATCTTTCTTATAAGTTTTCATAAGATCTTAAATGTTCTAGAAGCAATATTAGAGCACTTGCTGTTGATAGACACTGAAGAGATTAAAAATCATCTGAGTTAACTGAAACTAAAATATTTTCATAAATTACACTTCCAAAAATTAGTATCAGATGCTAATTTGAGAAGATTGTAGGGAAATTTCTTTTTCTACTATCCAATCCAAAACTTTATTTATGACATAATTTCCTTCTAATAAGAAATCTGTTACATATCTGCAATAACCACAAATAAAGATGATAAAATTAACCTCAGTGCTTAATATTAATCCAAGAACAAGCAACAGAAGTGTTTCTTAAAACAGTGTTTACTAAAAGTAATGGTGTTCCTGTTCATATTTCTATTTGTGTCTAGCTTATTCCCAAACCAGTTTCAATAGTTTTGATACACAAGCAAAACCAGAAAAACACCAAGTTTCTACTTGGAAAACATTACCAAAAAAACCCCAGGAAAATCTCTGAGATGTTTCTTAGAGAAAATTAAACTTACAGAAAGCCAGGACTGCTTCTTATGGCTTGGACCCTCTCCCCTGCTATTTGGGCACACAAACATTTCTATACAAGTGGTGTGATATAGTGTTTTTCTTTACTTCAAAAAATAAATTCTAATTACATGGGTGAACATTCATGCTCTGTGTAAAAACATGTACTTGTTCTGTAGAGAAAACAGATAAGTAATACATGATACATCTTTTCAGAGCTTGTTTCTGATGTGTAATGAATGTTTTGTTTCAAGTGCTTCGTAACAGCATTTTAATGAGTCTTTTGCAGAAAATTTCCTAAAACACAGTGAAATTTGAGCAGTGTAGTTGACTATGTATATGAAAAAAACAAACCTGACAACAAACACCTCCACAGCCAATCCCCCTAAATCTTACCCAGTGCTGTCTCCCAGGAAATTGTGACAGATTCTGTGAGAAACCTGGGTCCCGTGCACATTAGAAATTCCTTCCTGCAGGGTTAGCAGGTGTGGGCTATGTCAAACAAATTTATTGCAGTCTGTGCTAATAACCAAAATTATAGAAAACCTAGATGAAAGTGCTCTGCATCCAGCTAATTTGAAACTACCTTATGAGACAATAACAAGCTTCTAACAGTTTTCCCCTTTTTTAAAATACACTAATTATGCTTAATGTTCCCTGTCGCATTAGCTTTCATGGTAATTATATTTCAAAACTTTTGCAATTAGGGTACAGTTAATATTGTGGAATATTGCAATTATTTTTCATTGTGACACCTCTATTGAAAACTGGTGGCATAATGATCACATTGTTCAACTAAATCAGAACTGTAGAAATATGGCAAATGAACCAATTATAGATTATTATTTCTAATTACAGATAATGCCCTTTTCCTTGCTTTGTCCAGAACAATTTCCCAAATACCCAGACTCTTCCTAATTAAAAAAAAAAAAAGCCCAACAAACTGATTTCTTCACCTTCATTTTTCTTACACACATTCTAATACATATAAATGTCTATAGTTTGTAAATATATAATGTACATTATATACTTATAATGTGTGAGCATGGACAGATGTGGACAGGCACATCCAGAGATAATTTACAGTTCACACAGGTTCAGTCAATGCAAAGACCACTGAGTGCTCCTTCTGAGCAAGGATTTTACTCAGTGATTGAGCCTTGGAGGAAACTTCAAATGCATTTCAAATGCACTCTGCAGCATTTCTAATTTAGCCCCACATTGCCCCAAAGAACATTTCCTTATTTCTGCTCACCCTTCCTCTTTAATAAACTCAAGGGCTTTGGCTCTCTACCCTTAAGCCTCTTTTTCACATTTCCATCATGAAACCTAAATACCAACCTCCTCCATTTACAGACTGGGTTCTGTTTATTGATGCTGAATGAGCTCAGGCCCTTGATAAATGACAACAGCAGAAATGCCTAAGAACTAATATATATAATTGTGAAAATTTGAGTTTTGAAGAGCTTCTTGTAATTAAACCAGTCTATAATTTGGTAGGACAGACCACTATTACATAAAAATACTTTTGGAAAAAAAAACAGCAGATGAGTTGGAGAGGTACTGCTTAAAAAAAAAAAAATCCAGCCAGACAGGTAATGGGAGACATTCTGTTATTTTCAATACTTTAGCAATTCTGAGACTAATTATCATTTACCATTTACATTTTTCATATGGAATTTTAATCAAAGCTCGCTTAATTAAGTTTTCATTTAAATTACACTAAACCAGTGATAAATAAATCAACGATTAAATTGCTGACTTCAAACAGAGAAGACCTTTACCAAATTCCCTGGCTTGCCAAACCCCACCATCTGTACATTTCCCAGCTACCAGACTAATGAATTTCAAGGTTATATTACCAAGTGTAAGACAGAATTTCTGGCCAACATCAGACAGTGGGAATAAAGCATGTATGAAATGCTTTCCCATCATTTCTGACGTGAAAAGATCTGGGAACAACTTTACGTGACTCCTTATTCCCTTCAATAAAGAGCAACATAAGACTCAAGTAAAACTCCTCAAAAGATGATTTCAGGCAGAAATCTGAAAATTGCAAATCTCAGCTTATTCAATACTGTGGAGTAAGGTTTTTTAAGAGCAAGTGCCTGAACAATGAGCACATTTTCAAAATGAACTACAACTCTCTCTCCTCTGACCCTCTGAAACTCTAAAAGCTGATTTGAGTGATTAAATGACAGCTGCAAGTCATGAGAAATCTGGCACAGAATATAATTTTAAAGAATGCCTCAAAGTCCTGCCATCACTAATGTCTGTCATCACCCACCTTTCCATCATGTCTTGGCTCATATTAATTGATTTTTTTTTAAGTTTACGTGACTTATTTTTCTGGACATAGCATTTTTCATACAATTTTTGTTTCCATTAACTTGAGACACACAGTCTCCACCATCTGCTGAGCACTGACAAAATACAAGATAAATAAACTGTGCTGTAAAACGTGTTTCTCCCACTCTGGGTAGCAGCATTTATGTACCTGTATGGATGGGAAGGAGAACATGACCACGGGGGTAATGTTCATGTATATTTGTATATATACATGCTCTATATGGAAATCATCTATAAACTATAAAGGTTTCCAGGATATGGATATAGAAAATATATATCTACTAACACTAATGAAATATCACTGATAACAAATGTTATAATAGTCTTGAAATAGTTCAACAAAGGGTTTAAAATAGTCATTACTGTTTTGAAAAGAGGGATTGGCTTCTTTTCCTCATGAGAAAACAAAAGTATTAAAAAAACCCCAAACTTTTTTTTCTTCCCTAAGCTATAAACTATATATAATAGCAGTGCTCTAAAACCCATCATATTTGAAAATCAACTCATCTTGAAAGCCTCCTCATAAAAAAAATGAAAATCAACCACTTCCATAAAATAATAATTCTACAGAACAGGGGTTCTTTATTGTTTGTTTGTTTTTTTTTTTCTTTTCATTTTATGGCATTTTATTTTTGTTATTTGTATGTTGTTTTCTATGGTGTAATTCTGCCCAATTATTTCAAAATTTTCTACCACATTACAGATAAAAGTTTTAAGGTAATAATCACTTTAAAGGGTAGTGGCTTCAAGATTTTGAGGATTTAAGAAACAAAACCAATACTGACATGCACGTATTTAACTGTTATCATGTTCACTGAACATTTTCTGGAGCAGTGAAAGATGCAAACACGGGTGTTAATTGCCCTGTTCTTCCTAATGACCACGCTTTTCTATTGGACGACAATATTTGCTTTACTGACAGCTATCAGAATATTCCATTAATAACTCCAGAGGCTAAAAAAGGGTAAATTTCATCACATGACATGCTGGGTAATGTCATATTTGATGTCGACCCAAACATGGCAGTAAATTTCACTTGGGAAACTCCTTTATTTTCCTAGAAGAAACATGGTTGTTCCAAGTTCAATTAGAAATCCACTGCTATTTTAATTTGCTCCATTACACAAAACCTTTTCTCTCGTAAATGTTGTGTTCATAAGTGGAGATGCAATTTTATTTCCAGAAACCTTTATGTTGCAGTTTTATTTATATGCAAATTCCTTCTTAATTGATTAGTACAGTAGTGCCTATGTGAGCCATAACAATCTTCTACAACAACACAGCAGAACTCTATGTTGCTCTGAGCCACTGATATTTAAGTATTACCACAGTAAGTGCCAATGGCTATTTTGGAGCTCTTCCAATATTCAAAAAAAGGGACCTATCTTTGCTGTCATTAAAAACAATGGCATTAAATTAATTTTTTTGTCTCATCTTTGAGAAAACTCGACATTTTTTTCCCCCCTAGTAATTCAATATTCATCAATATTGAATCTCTAATGTCTCATGAAAAGGATTCAACCAAGCTCAATGGAAGTGCAGGAACCTGGAGTTTGTTTCTAAATTCAAAAACTTGTTCATAATACTGTCTCAACTAGCACATAATGTTTGCAGTGGACCAGTCAGTAAATCTGCTATTTCAAGCTTGCTTATCTATTCATTTTTAGATCATGTAATAAGCTTTCAACACTTACAGCTAAAATAAGGTGGCATGAAAACTTCTCAAAAAAAACCAAAACACCTTAATGTTTGCATCAAGACAACACAAAACCGATCCATGTTCTTCTATGCATCACCTGTAAATATGAGTGGGTTTGATATCCTTATGTCACATTGCTTAGCAGTGAGAATTCAGCTGTGGAGAATCCTTTTGTTGGTTTACATTTTGTAATTGTGAAACAGATACTGCCACATGAAAAAGTGCCAAAAGGAGCACTAGGCACCGAGTTAAAGGCTCAAACAAGATTTAAGAACAAATAAAAGCTTCATTACGTGAATTTTGATGAATAGGGTGCAAACAAGAAATCATTAGAGAGCCTTTAACCATCATCTAATAACACAGATTAATAAAAGCAGCTGGGATAGCTGTAAGAAAATCCATTCCCTTCATTTCATGGAGCCTGTCAGAGCAGGCAGAGCCCAGCCACAGCTCCTTCCCCATCTGGGCAATTTGCTCCGTGTGTGCCCTGGATTTTCTCCATCCCTGTGAGCTCCACTCATGGCAATATTCACCATCATTCACATATTGTTGTTATACTATTAAATTAACCATGTATCATACCTTCAACAAATCCCCAAGTGCAAACCAAAGGTGGAAGAAAGCATTAAATCTTGTGAAAATATGAAGTGGGCAGTTTCTCGAGGAGCACAGTGGCCTGGAGAGCCACTCTCACACCTGGGCTGCTGTGGGGAGCTCCCACTGCTCCCACCCAGTAATGTTTGGAAGGGGCCACCTAGAACAGAGGCTAGACAGAGTGAAAAGGACAGAGCGGGTATTTATTAAAGGCCTTTAACAGACACACCTTGGGCAGCTGAAAGCCTGGCAAAGGCTACACCCAATGCGGATGATAGTCTTGAGTTTTTTAGACAGATATAAGTTCAGTCTATTTGCATATCAAAGGTTAATTGTCCAATTACAGCTTCAGGGAATGAAGTCACATTCCCCCAGTTTGCTTCTCCCCCTCCCAATTTATTTTTGTTTGTACTTTTCAGGGCCTGGGGCTGTGCTGGTGACCTTGGTTCTCAGGCCTGGAAGGATTGCCTTGTCTGACCAAGCTGTGATGAGAGCTTGCTGACACTCTGCATGGAGTTCAGAGTGATGCACTAGTGCAGGGCAGGACCTGAGAAACAGAAAAGCTACAACTTAAGGCATCACCAGGACATTTTCTCTGTGTTCGCCCTGCAGTGAGAAAACAAAAACAGGCCTGGAAAAAGGAACACAGATTAACGGTGGCTCAGACTGGAGACTAACAGGGGGAGATGCAGAGAGCTTTGGTTATAGCACACATGAGGGGGTTAGAAAAACTAGAGAAGGAAGTTCTACTTACTTATTATTTTTCTGTTTTTGATAATAATACATTGAAACAACAATCTGAAATTACACAATTTCAGTACAGTGCTCAAACTTTTTAGGTGCTTTCTCATAAAAGCATCTGAGAGCATTTTGTGGAAATGAGAAGTAATTCAACAGCAAAATTTTTATTCAGATTTGAGCCTAATGGTCATATTTCTGTAGATCCTCTAAATGTAAGCCTAAAATGACAGACTTTTTTGTTAATAAACACTTTTTTTGTTAATCAAATAAACCAGATTGGTTATTAAAAAACAGTTCAAAATTTAAGATTCTCAGAGAAAAGAAAGTATTTGAGGTGGATATTCAAACATCACCCAAGAACCCAACACAAACCCCCAGGTATCTTACCCTTCTCCCCAGACCAAACAATTACCAAACCAGCCATCTAGATTTTGAATTTGTGCCTCTATACCCCTTAGGAATTGGGAAATTCAAATTGAATCTGCCTGTTCTATAAAGAAAATACCACTCCATAAACTAATCTATACTATGCTGTGAAGAAACCACTGGATGCAGAGGCTGCTGATCCAGCAGGATCCAGCAGCACTAATTTGCTCAAAGACACGTAAATGTTAAACATGAAGCAGTTGGCATCAGCTGAACCCAACGTGGCTGCTCGGTGTTCCCCAGAAGAGTCAGCTGCACTGGGGGGTTCCTGGACTCAAAGAGCAATTGCTGGAGCTCCCCAGAATAAAACTGCCTTGATAAAGAGCTGTGAAACAGCACCAGTTGCTTTGTGACAGCAGGATATTAATGGAAATTGTTCCAAAAAAAGAAATTGAAACAAGAGTCTCTAATGCATTTGCGTTTCTGGCATGATCTCAGAGGAACTGAGGGATCCAGGCTGTGGAATCCTTCCAGCCGTCAACAAGAGAAAATAAAGAGAGGAAAAAGATATTTAGAACTGGCCTGTAGTTGGAAAGCAAAGGAAGAAGTAAGTTTTGTGGCCATCTATGTACACCTGGATGACAGCTGCTAGTGATTTTTATTATCCCCCTTTCTCCTGTAAATGATTTGGAAGGATGGCTGTGCCAGCTGGGAGGTGGGCTGGCCTTCAGCTGCTGGCAGGCACTTGGGCAAGGGCAGTTTGCAGCCAGTCAAGAGTCTTTTCCTTGGATGAGTTTTGTAAGGACAGTCCCTCAGCAGCCTTTCTGCAGTACCAGAACCTCCAGTTCTCAGCCTGCTCCTGCACTTCGCTGTCCACAACCTTCTAATGCCATCATGATTTCAAGTCAGTCTCACAGGAGAAATTTAAGTCTTGCAAATTCCTCCATTTCTTCAAGGTATTCTATTTTTCTCTTTATCATCTTCTCCAGCACTCACAAGTATAACTGACTGGGCTAAACATGTCTACTAAGTTAATGGATTTTAGAATAAATAGCTGGTTTGCAACTGCTGTTTAGTGCCTGCTTCCGACCACAAGGAGACAAACTATTCACAAATATCTAATTGAGTTTTGCCACATTTTAAGCTGAAGATAGAGAATGAAGAGACAGATGTGAAAATACAGAAACAATAATGATTTAATTTTTGAAATTCAGAATAATTTCATTTTTAAGCCAATATTTTCACCTTTCATTTTGACAATTTAAGTGTTTTCCCTTTTTTTTTTTTAACCCACACTGAAAAGTAAACCACAAAGGTTAAAAGAGCAAGAAAAAAACCTAACCCACATTCTCCTGTGGATTGAAGTGTTTCATATTGCTCTTCCTAAGCAAATTTGCTGATTGGAAAAGTCCATATTTTTTTCCTTATTCCCCCCTAAGTCTTACCAATGTTTTTTTTATTTGTTTGGCCTCCATGTTACTCCTTTATAGTTTTGCAGCAAATTTTTTTCAGGTAAGATGGAAATGCAGGTGCCAGGAGTTGATGAAACCTTCATGGCAGAGTCACAAAGGCTTTATTCGCCCAGTTCCTGTCCTCAGTCCCAGCCCCTGAGAGAATGAGTCAGAGCCATCCTCTACCACTTGAGCTCCAACTCCCCAGACTCCCTCCTCAACTTTCACAAATTATTATAATTATTTTACTTTATAAAATTATTTAAATTAAAATTATTTTTCAGAAACCTGAAGCTCACAAGCTAACAAAGATTTTACACCTTTCCATATTTGCTAGTGCTTATAATTGACAGTTTTCTGTCAAATAAAACAATTATCCACCTGTTTGCAGGAAAAGTATTAACAAACATGCTCAACACTGCTTTGTTAGGCAGAACATTTCACACCTCATTACTTAACTGAGGAGTTAGTCTGGTATTCAGTGTACAGAATTTCTGCTGATTACAGTAGAATAACCTATTTGTATGCCCCAAAATAATTTTCATGCCATATACATTACAGATTCAATTAATTCACTATACAATATTAAAGTCCAGATTTCTGAGTTCTTCCTGAATCAGGTGGATTTGCAGCTGGGACTTCCCATTTCATGCCATACTGACAACTGTTCTCCAGGTCTGAAGATGAGGAGGGGCCTTTCAAAATAACAGGGTCAGAAATATTTTTTGTTTTGGGAGTATTCAGACAATACTGAACTTTTCTGTTATTACAAATGGAGTTTTCAGGGCATGGCAGTTCACAGTAAACCAATCCTTCTGTTGCAGATTTTCAAATATCTATCAGCACATTAAGAGTTCCAACTTTTAGGGGCTTGTGGGCTTCTATGCCCACACATTCTATTTTATCATTTATAAAAAGTCATTCTCATTTTCTACCGTGTTCTAGTTATTATTCTTAAATTAGCAGAGCTTCAGGTACAAGGAGTCTTCTCAAAACAGCCCAATTTCCATACCAAGCTGCCAATTTTCCTTCCTTTTGATTTACTACGTTGTTTTTTTTCAGATCTAAACTATGCGAGATAAACACCAGTTATCACTACAATTGTAGGGATGCTGTTATGGTTCTGCTTGTAGGTGTGCATTTATTTATTTATTTCACAAACCATTACCCCTGACATGAATAAAAGGAGAGAAAAGCTCAGTTTCTGAAGATCCCACTGCTCCAGCCCCATGACACCCAGCACAAGTGCATTAGACAGAAAGGAACCATTGTGCAGGAGGCAACACCTTGGTGGAGCCAGGCAGGGATCCAAGGAGAGAGAAGTGACAAATAGCATCCTACACAGATGGAAAAGGTCACTGCAATGAAAGCAGCCTGGGGAACTGGGAGCAAGTGAAGCATTGCTACAGACTGGAATAAAACATAAAATCCAAACAAACGGAACAGGGAGAGAAACAAAATTTCCTTCACACGTGAATGTGACAGAACGAGCTGTGGAATCATTTTGGGAGCTGATAAAATGGAACAAGGTTCCCTCCATGCCTTGATGTGAAACAATCTGAAAATAAAGCATTTACTCAGGCCAGTGATTAACTTCTACAAACATTCAAAGTCCACTACTTTCTGTGTAACAATCTGTCAGAAACATGAATTATGCATATTTGCAATTTAATAAAAAAGGCAGTGTTTGGTTGATTTCCTTCCTTGAGAAACAAGTAACCCCTCATCTGTAGTTTTAGTCTGTAATAATTTCAAACATTGTGGGAATTACAAACTCCACAGGAGCTTGATCAGTTCAGGATTTGCACTGGATTTCCTGACTCCTTGCAGTGTCAGCTGTGCACAGCCACACCAGGGCAGACACGAAGTGAGCGCAGAGCATCACCAGAGAGCCCCATCAAACACCACGCTCAGCTCTGAGTGCAGCCCATCTGAACATCTGCTGCTTCTCCCAGGAGAAATCTGTGTAACCCTGCACCAAAATAAAGCAGCTGTTCTGTGGAGGAACCACAGATTTTTATTACATTCCCACTGTAGCAGTGTCTGCACAAGGTAGCTGAAGCCGAGTCTGTAAGAAAGACAAAATCCTGGTCTGCAGAAGCATTCAGCAGCAGAAGATGCAGAGATGCAGGCACAGGAGTCATCCTTACAACATGGCTCGTGCATTTGAAGAGCTGGCTTAGGAAGTACCAGGAAAGTTTAATTTTCATGGCTGAGCTCTGTTTTCAGCTGTTTTCACCAATAAAGCTGTATGTGCAAACCATTTTGGGGCAAGTGCTCCCAGAGGGCGACAGGTCAGGGGCAGGGAAACACAAAGGGAAAAATATTCAGAGTAAAATGACAGAGTCCAGATTTCTTTCTGTTTATGCTGAAGGGATGTTGCAGACATGCATGGGAGAACTGCCAGGCAAAGAGTCAGGCATTAATAGGGCAAGAAAAAAAAATAGAATAGAGAATAATTAGTAACTACTGATCAGTGATGTGCTGAAGTTTCCCATCTCCTGTACTTTTTAAAATAAGACTGAGTATCTTCTGAAGGAAAAAATTCCTAATTGTCATTGATTTCATCATGCCTTATATGAAGACAAACTCAGTTTCTAGAGATGTTAATGTGATAAATAGGAGACATATATTTACAGTTTGCCTGATAATATGCTAATATGTATAATCATATTAGAAACAGGTATCAAAACTGTAAATCCATTAATGTAATTTTATAACTAGGAGTAATAATTAAGCACTAGATAAATGCACAATTTATCATTTTAATAAACCAGAAGCGTATGGCATATCAAAATCAGAAAATCCATAAGACAAGATATTGACTCAGATGAAAAGTGCCTCCTTGCTTTCAAGTACTTAAAATGGCACTTATTTGGATTTATAGGGAGAAAGAGGAAAGTTATTAAACTTTCTGCTGTTACAAAACCAACCAACCAAGCCACCCACAGAACCTTCTCTATATAAATATTGCAAAATATTTAGAAAAAATTATACCCTAAATTTTAGGTTCTCTACTTTGTAGCCCATGAAGTGTAAACAATTTGCATATGCTCAACTCTTCACTTTCAGCCAGCTACCAAACTGTGTTTGTAGGCAGCTAAAAACATGAAATGTTTTCTAAATGTTGCCTTTCCACATAAGGAGCAGCACTATCCCTATGGAAGTTGTCAGGATGGTGTCACTGCCAATGAAAGAGAGATGCAGTTCAGAAGATTTAAAACTCTGTATCAAAAGACAAAACTATTAGAAAGCCCAAAAAGTTCTTCCCACACAGCACCACTTACAGCAGAGACTGTTAGCAAGAACATTTTAAACCTTTTCTACACACAAAGGAAAAACACACAAGCAGCATCTGGACTCAGTATAAAAAAAAAAAAGAGAAGAATAAAAAAAGGTATTTTCTGTTTATAATTGCAGTATCCTCAGTGCCTTTCAGTTTTCAAGCGAGGTACCAAGTCCGGGCACTGATTTTCTTGGTGCAATGACACTGAGCAACAATATTGAACCTTTAAGTTTCAAAAGCTTCAACAGCTTTTCAAAGTTTCCCAGTTATTGGTGAAGCTGCCACGAGACAGAATAAGCATTGGCAATGAGAAAAGGCCTGACTGGCCACGGCCACTGAGTTGTGTTCCAGCCATCAGGGAAGCTGTCAGAAAACAGCAATACACAGAGAAATGGAAACTTGGGAAGTCTGTGCTGCAGCTGCTTTGTTGGGGGGGCTTTTATTGCTAGAGGGGTTCCCAATTCTACACATTTACAAACCTTCAACAATCAATAGAAACTAAAAAAAAAAAAACTCTCCAACTCTCAAAATGATGCTGAGCTTAAAAAAAACCCATAAACAGCAGAATTCAAGTCTGTTCTCAATTCTACAGCTTTTAGTAATTCATTATCATTTTTATTATCATAGAACCTTCTGTTTGAGATTTGATTGTTGTTATTATGAATTCATAAATTAATAAATAGAATGTTTCTGCCATATCTTAATATCTAGAATCATGTCTTCGGGCAGAAATTCAGACATCTGCAGGCATCATCAACACAGGGTACAGAGATTAGCAGCAGCAATAATATCAGTAATAGTTGCAGCAACATGGAGCTGATACTTTTGAAAAAGTACACCCTTCAGTTTCAGTGGGAAAACATTGTTCATGCTGTTCCTTCCATTTCTAATTCTAGTTCTAAAGCTCTAAAATTAGACTCGGTGCTCAAGAGATGCAACAGAATGAGAATATAAATGGTCATTAAGGATTTAGAGAATTTAAGCATTAGAAACAAATTTTGAAAAAAATATTTATTTAAAGGCCTTGCTGCTACATCCACACACTGTTTAAACAATACATGTACAAAGACACTCTTGCTTACAGCCTCAAAGCTAGGACAGGCTCCACAGGAGAAACAAACATATAATTTACTTTTAATTTGGAAACAGAAACAAAAATGATCAGTCTATCACCCTTTTATTGCATTGCTGTAAAGCAACAATAGAAGAAAGTTCCTTATGGCATTTCCCTGTGAATATATTGAGTAAGAAGCACCCTTTCCCAGGAGAATTGTATACACAGCTGGGATGCAGGGCTGCCTTTTGGAGTCAGTTATAGGAAAGCACAGGAAATAATTTAGAAACCCCAAGCCTGGAACCTTAACCGATTTTTACTGCTGCTGCTCTAAGCATAACTTGGCAAATTCTACAATGTAATACGCTAAAAGAGGTTCCAAAAGATGCTGCTGAAATCTTAATCTTATATAGCAGCTAGGACAGGAAAATGATGGTGGAGGAGGCCAAAATTTTCTTTCTGGTAACTGTTCCTGCCTACCTGGTGTCAGAAGTGATGCACAGAGATCAAACAAAACAAAACCAAAAGTAAACAACCAGAAGAACAAACAACAAGCAGCAGAATAAAACAACACCCTCTCTCCTGGCCCCAGCTGCAATATTGATAAGGGGAGGAAGATTCCAATTCCTTTTCTCCCTTGTTGCTGCTCTTCCCCCATAACCTACTGAGCTATCCAAACTCTTTTATTTGGTCTCTTAAGTAAAACAAAGGCAGTCGTTCATGAGGATTAAAAAACAGAAATAAATAAAGCTATGGAATCTCAGTTGTGGCTGACAATGTGTTTTCTGTCCTGTAGGATGATAGGCACAGAAAATTGAGGTTTTCATTCAGTAGGGGGTGATGCTTAATCATCTGAAGGTATGTAATAATTTTTCTATTAATTTATTTCTAAAAGATGACAATAGTTCTGCATTTTGGTTTGCATTATAGAGTAGAAACTGGAAATACTTCTTTATTTGATGCCAGATTGTAAGAGGGCTGTAAAACAAACACTTCCAAGCACTCCCAGCAGAGGATTTAAAATAAGTCCTTCAGCTACAGTGCATTAATGAAAGTTCTGGCTTCTTTCAGAAAAGATTTTTACAAACTAGATTAAACTGCATGGAGGTGGTGGTAATTACACATTAATAATAATGAAATTCTATAGACAGGTAGTATCTGTGAAACACAGGAGATCCATCTAGATATTTATATTGAAAATAATGAATATTGATATTTTACATGATATTTCCACACAATAGGCTCATAAGCAAAAGAAGTCTATTCTTTGTTTCAACTCTAACAGACAGCATTAAAGAACAACAATTATTTTCTTCAAGCCAACCTGTTTCTCTTTTCTTCTCTCCTTGCTGCCAAAAACTGCCTTTGAAAAAAATCAAAGCAAACCCTGTTTTCCAAGCAGTGTCCAAACTACTCCGTGGGCAGAAATTGTTACATTGAGCCAAATGCTTTAAATCACTGTTTCTGAGCCAAAGAGACACATTAACACAAAAAAAATGGGTACCATCCCCCTTCAGTTAAACTCCAGCAAGTTCTTAGGAACCATGACAATATCTAAACCACAGTTTGGAATTTTCCCCCAAATCAAAACACTCCAGAGGTCATTCTGCTTCTACTTTCTCATTGTTAGAGTAGTTGAAGCTGATGAATGTGTCCAATTATGGATCCATTATATGAAAACCTAACGTGTGAGTAGGTCTGTCCTGTGTCTTTCACTTGGACTGAAAAATGAACAAACAAACAAATTGGTTTTGTGTTGCGAGTTCAAAATTTGGTTTAATAGCAATAAAACCTCTCTAGTAAAAGCAAAGGTGCAAACAACAACAACCCTTCTTTTTCTTCCACATAAGGCTGAAAACCAGCCTGTTATATTGTATTTTGACTGAAGCCATTAAAATGGCATTTCAACAAGCTGAGTCACCTTATCTTACCAGAAAAAAAAAAAATAAAACACAAACAACAAGAAGAAATAAACCTATTCCTATTGTTAGCTGTAAGAAACCATCTCAGGAAATGCTATGGCAGGAACTGACCTTCTTTTAAAAGAAAAAAAATCCACTAACTTTTAATGGCTAAAAGGTCTCATTTCCTTCTACAATGTTTGTGTTTTTCCAAATACTATCAGCAGGTGCACCAGATTTCAAAAACCTCTTGTCCTTCATCACATATAATTGTGCTGCATATTATATTAAGAAATACAAGCAGAGGAATCTAAGTGATGGGAGTTCAATTAAAACCAGCATAATATCTTGTTGCATAGAAAATGATTCTGCAACTGAAACAGGTTCTAATGAGAGAAAAAAGGAATACATTTTCACCTATTTTTAATTACATAGAACTTTCTCAAACATGATTTTTAATAATATATTCCATTAGGTTAACATCATATTTAAAGAAAGTGCATTTTCTGATTTCATTTCAAGTTTGATTTTGAGCAATTACTGTGTCATTGTTCTGCAGTAGAAAGGTTGAATTCATTTACTGTGTGGTTATGCTAGTTATGATTGATGTCGCTTCTCCAAATGATAAACCAATCACCCCGATGATGTAATGTCATTTTAAGAGTGCTATAATCACATTTCTCTCAAACTGGGAGTTCTGATGAGTTCTAACAAAGATTTGTTGTAGATTAAAGGCCTTCATAATATCAACAATAGATTGTTCATTTGATAGAATATTTGATTGGGTAATTTTTTCAGGCAAATGATTTTTTCCATATATATTAAGCCCTCTTGTGAAGGGCAGAGGGCAACACACGTGGATGAGTGGCTCCTCATATCCAAAAAGGTTCATATTAAACCTGTTGAGGAGCCACCTGTAATTACAAGCAAGAGAAGTATCCAATCAGACAAACAAGAGGAAACTTCTACAGTGTAATTAGTAAAAGACACTGGCAAATATTTAATATTCAACATGTACTTTAAAGACTAGGATAGAAATATTTAAAGAAGAAGCTAGAAAATGCTAGGAAAAATTTATGATTGAAGATTATCTGGGATCTAAGCCTTATATATAAGTATCTACAAATCTTCCTTTTCAACCCAAGCCCAATTTTAAGCAAAATATTTACATTTAATTAGTGTCTCTCCAATTCAAATGTCTGGATCTATATTGCTAAGTTTCCAAAGGAACTATATATATATACATAAGTTAAAAAAAAAAAAAAAAGAAAAAAATCATAAGCAGAGCATTTAGATGGTAAAAGACACTCTAAAAAACTTTCAAGGATAATGATAAGCCACAAAAAGTAGTAACTTTCTCCAATTTAATGTATAAGTCATTATCTGTTGTATTTTCTTATAAGCTCTACAAAGAAACATTGTAAGAACTGAAGAAAAAAAGTGACACCACCAGGAAATGCTCATTATTTTTCAGAGGCTCCATTAAGTCCAGAATAACTCATGCTGCAGAACACTCAAGCTATTATGCATGTGTGTATGGCAAAAAATATAAAACAAAGGATACCTGAATCTTATACCCTGAAAATTAAAAGTCATTATATATTATATGACTGTTTAATAAAGATATAAATTGGATATATGGGGAAAAAAAGTGTTAAAATGTAGAATAAACAAAGCAAAGCCAATCAGAGGATGCCAAAAAGGTTCCTTGGGTCAGCCCATAGCAACAACTGTTAAACACAAAGCTTTTAAGGATACAAAGAAACAGTGATTATGATTTAAAATGAAACTCCAAGAGCTCTTCCATCAGATTTTCTGACGTTGTTTTACTGCCACTTCCTTCCTTTGGCTTCTTAAGAAAAGCCATGCAGGTTCCCTCAGTCCCAGCAGTGGCTGTAATTACCAAGTACTCAAGTATCCACCAGGTCTCTTTTTTTAGCTCACATTCCCCGACCTTGATTTTTTTCTCCTTATTTCATCCCCCTCCCATTTACTTTTTCCATTCCCCTTTAAAATCTCATAAGCTGCTTGATCCACCACACCTTTCAGACAGTGTTCTCTCACCCTTTATTCCTTCCTGCAGCTGTGAGCACTCCCTGTTCCTGAGCTCCGACAAGGCAAGCATTCCTCCCTGCACACAGGTAATGATCCATCACCAACCCAGCAACCAGAGCTGCTTTTGCCATGAATATCCCTTTACATTTCTCTGCCCTAAGGTCTCCTGTAATTTTATTTTCCTTTTACTTGGACTCACGGGTGCTTTTGTGATTCTCCACAAGATGATCTTGTTCTTAGCACCCTGCCATCACCTACTTCCTTACCCCACCATCTTCTCTGAGTATTTTAATGTCCTGTGAAAGTTCATTGGGGAGCTCCAACTTCTGCTGTCTTTCAAATAACTGCTCACCATGCAGGAACCTTCCCTCTTACCCTGTGCTAGGTTAAATGCTTCCTTGAAGGCATTTAGTGACAGATTTTGCTGAGACCCGTTTGAAAATACAAAGACCCTTCAATCAGCTGGATCACCCTTTTTCAGAAATGGCTGAGCCCTGCAAAATCCTCTTGAATGTTTCTAAATCATGAAACTATACTGACTCAAAGATGAATTACACCCACTTCCTGACCCCCTTCCTGTTTCCATGGCTTCTACAGAGTTGCCCATTATGGATTGAGACTGCAGCTCCCAGATCACCCCAAATCTCTTAAACCCCCTCAAAAGTGGCATCATAATTCAAGATTGTTTTCCAATACACTCAAGGAGCAAGGAAACACACTCAATTTCTGAATTATTATTTCTTTGTGCAATTATATTTTAACATAGCTGAACAGGATTAAAGGATAATGCAGGATGGAAGGAGCCCCAGGAGGTGCCTGTTGCAGCACACGTCACAGTTGAGCCACAACACACATCATTATACAGTATCTGAAGAGTTCAAGCACCCACCCTCCTTGTCCTTCAGCCCAGCCTTTATCCCCTCGTGTTGATGCAGTGCCCCTGTGTGCCTCTGCTCCCTTTGGTGGCTGCTCAGTGCCCCTGGGCACTCCATGGCTCATTGCTGTCAGTGCTGTCAGTGCTGCTCACAGCTCTGCCCACTGGGGATGAGGCTGGGCTGTTTTTACCTCAATTACCTCAAACTGTGTGCCTACAGGTGCCCAGCCCAGTGCCCTGCCAAGCAAAGACAGCTCTGAGGTCAGAGCAAGCAGCTCAGGATTTCGGCCAACATGTTCTTGAAAAGCTTCAAGGACAGAGGCTGGACAGGCTCCCAGGGCCACCTGTTCTAACCCAATGCTTAGGGAAAAAAATATCTCTATTGTCCACTCAATATTCCATTTCAAATTCTGCTCCCTGCTCACCGTCCCACCACACCACCAGCCCCTGTTAAAGAGGGGGTGTTCAGGTGTGCTGTGAACACCACAATCCCACACCACACAGAACCTCCAGCGCTGCTCAGAGCTGCCTCATTACAGCAAAGACACCTCTTGGGCAGACCAGAAACTGCATAGAAGCTCTAAACCTACTGTGTTCAGTTAAATAACACACAACATGTAACTCTAATAACAAAAAAAAAAGGTGCTAGAATAGCTTCTTTTGATTTGTTTGTATTTCTAAAAAGGGACTGCATCTTCACTGCTCAGTTTTTGGCTGTCAAAAGGAAAAGTCAGCACCTATGAATAAAAATTAAAATAAAAAAAATGAAAAGAGGGAAAAAAGAAGAGAGAAAACCCTAGGCACTACAGATTCCATGACTGATAGAGCTGCAAATGTTTTAAAACAGTGGCCTGAAAGACAAGAATTAATTTGCTGAAAAATAGCAGATCTTAGTTAAACGTGACATTGCAAGAACAGAACCAGACAGATTCAGAAACAAGAACAGACACAGACTGGCAGAAGCAACATGCATTTTTAGATACAAAACCTCATCACCAAGTGATATATTAGATTAGCCCATGCAGAACAAAGAACCATTGTGTGTACCTTTCTCTCCTACCAGATGCAAAAAGGAGCAGGAAACCTACTTAGAAAAATAAAACCCTCTGATGACAAGAATTCAATAATATTTTTTACACAGCTCCTACCATACTTCAAACTAAAATCTCTCTATAGTAGAATGAAGGTACACCATATATGATTGATTGCATTTCCAGGAATTTTCCATTTAATAAACCAGTAAGATTTTCTTTGCCCCATTTCTGTAGATGCTCTCAATTTTCTGCTGATGCAGGAACACATTTGCATATTCAAGAAGAAGGCATAAAACCGGCACAAGCATGTCACAAACAAACTCCATATGTTTGCAATTTCCTTACCACTGCTGGAAGCCTGCTGTGGCCCTGAACACGCTCTCAGCAGATATGAATTAGGAGAGAACTCCTCATCAGGATTGGTGTCCATGATTTGATGGGACGTGTTGCTGTCTAGCAAGGGCATCTGGCAGCTAACTGGTGGAGGATTATGAGAACTGGGCAGCTGGGCAGATGGGAGAAGGCTAGACGAGGATGTAGGTGGAATGGGACGACCTGGGAAAGAGGACACAGGGATCAAAGATCAGCAATGAGTGTAATGAAAAAACCCCACCAGCCAAGTCATTGCACTGTAGCTGCCCATGGCTGTGCTCCATTACTGCCATGCACAGCCCCCCAGTCTCCCCACTGGCACCAACCTGGCCATTTGGATCACATTTCCTGAAATTACACCACATCTGTACACCTCTTAAAACAATAGTAGTGTGCTGATTGATTTTTTTTTTAAACCAGGAAAATTGCTGCAGCACAAGAATCTCTCAGAGGCAGGAAATATCCCTACAAGGGCTTTCTTCAAGCTAAGAGTGCTGTGGACCTTCCCAGATCCCACTGAGAGATGTGACAGGAGGGGACAGCAGGACTGAAAGGCAGTTATTCTACTTTAGAGATGGGCTAAAGCTGCAATCTGGGCTGGCAGCTCCCAGCTCTGCTGTCCTTCCTCTCCCATTGCTTTCTCACCAGAGCTGTAGGAATAGAATTTCCTGCCCAGCCAGGTTAATACCAACCCTTGAAGCTCAATCCTTAATGGGTATAAAACACCTCAGCCCACAGCAACAATATGGTCTTGGTGACACAAAGCAGTGACATCAAGTCAACAACAAAAATGTTCATAGTTATGCATTCTATTATTTTGTGAATTCCCATAACTTACATTAATCCATTCCATGAAATGCATACATGAAGACAGATTTTTTTATTGTTGTGGTTTTTTTGCCTTTTTTTTTTGCTTGAAAGTTTATCTAGTGCATTGAAGAAATTCTTCATGAATAATTTAAATGTAAGAAAATATGACCTTTGTGATACTGCCAAAGTCTGTAAGGCAGATATGTGCTACAAATGCTACAAATGTTAAAACACAGCAAAGCTATATAAAATGGCATATCTTTATTTCCATCATTCTTAAAGAAAGAACAACAGAGAAAATACACACTGATTTCCACTAGTTATGCCTTAATTTTTTTGAATCAAGGACTCCACACTTTATATTAATTACCCTAAGGTTTGTACCATTAGGTAAATATATGGAATTACACATGAAATTCCAAATGAGGAGGGGAAAAAAGTGAGAAAATGAGAAGTTCCAGATATAAGTTATATTTGGGATGCAGCAATCAACCAAACTCACATATAGATACTGAAAACCCCCAACTTTGCACTGCCTTGTACCAGCAAAGAGCATGAAGTACTTTCTTCCCTTCAAAAACTTCTGAAATGAAATAAATACCAGAGCACAGGCAAGTGACTTTTAAGATTATTTGTTATTATTATTTTTAGCCCTGCATAAATTGATAAGACTGAATGACCAAGATATTATATGACAGAAATGGATTTAAGCTACTCCATATTAACTCCCACCTGCAATGGTTTATGCTACAGAAAATTCAATATGCATTGAATATTTTCATTGTGGACTTGCATTTGTGAGGAAATAATTCCAATATTGATGATAGCAATAATTACTGTTATTATTTATGATTATGCTATTCTTATGAAATACTACCATGAATATCCTAAACATTCCAGGAAAGTGATTGAGCAAGACCAGCTTCTAATTATTTCTTTGCAATGTGCAGAAAGAAGCAGAGAGGCTGAGGCTTGACACACCTCTGACAGGAACGTGACACTCGTGCCCACTGTGTGCATTTAATTTTCACATATTCTGGCTCTGTTTCAGCACTGTGAAGTTGAAAGAAGCAGCTTTATAAATTCTAAATCTGCACTGACTGCATGTATCATATGGAAATATATTACTATACTACAAAACTGTTGGATGTGTGAGGGTATGAGATGGAGGAAAAGAGTTTTTCCTTTTGTGGAAACTACATATGGTATTTTAGAGCAATTTAGGTACATTTTTGCAGAATACATTGAGAAATGAAAGAAACCCTCAAACCTTAAGAATTCTTTGGTCGGGAATGCTAATGACATTGTAACCATCATGAAATAATATAGCCCAAATCTCTGAAGAAAAGGCAAAATGTCTAATTACTACAGCTCTGTTTGTAGTTGAGAGGAAGCAGAAGGTAGGAAGCTGTTAAAATGTGGCATCATATTGATTGGAAGTTGGCTCCTGCGGAAGATCTGCTCACAATCACGTGCTAATGGCAAAACAGAGATGCCTGTGAGCCACAGAACCCACTGCCAGTCCATCCCCTGGTTAGACTGCCTAATAAACAGGCAAATTGAATTAAAACTGTTCTTGTGGTTGGGACATTCTTGGTCTATCAAGCTGAGTCTTTTGCATTTACTAAACATTAAACTCCCAGTACGGCCTTACCCTCTTTGAGGGACTCAAAAACATCTCTCTACTCCCAGCCCCTGAAACACACTGGATCTCTTAAGACACTCAGCTTTTTTTTTTGTAAAATTTGGTGGGAAATGAATTGAAAAATTACTGAACAGGAACAGAAAGACATCATTAAGCTTTTTTTTTTTTTGCCTTAAGAAAGTAATCTAAGGGTAACTATGTGTAGTACCACAGTGAAGAGAATGGCTTGTGAAAGTCCCACAGTGTGGGGATGCAGTTAGGCTATAAAGAGCATGATACATGTAATTTATTTGTTACTCTACACTCTTAAGTGAGAAATAAGGGGTTTGATTCATATTTATATGAATATCTTGGTCAAATAAGTTCAATGTAATATTTGAAAGAACAGACTAAGCTTTGCAGGTTCTATAAACCTGAGCTCTTTGTCAGATCCATTCACATGTCTACAGACATCTCAACAGTCATATTTTGAAACTTCCCAGTTCTTTAAAATATTCTAAATTTCCATTGCTTCTCAATGGGATTTGCATTACCCTACTGTCTAAAAAAATACAGTGACATATGATAACATCATAACACTGCAGTTTTCAAAAGTTAATCATAATAGAAGTTCCTACACTTTGTCTTCATATAGTAATATATTAAAGCTTCTCTGAATAAGTTTTTTTAATCTAGGTGAGCATTGACAGAATCCTATGTAATGGATACTTACAGTGACAGCAATAATGTAATTGTGTAACACAGTCAAAGAAACATAAACCAGATACAAATGCTACAAAGGGAACCAGGCTTAAAGCTGATATATTACATTTTCCAAAAGGAAGTGTATCAGTTCTTTCCCCAATATCTGCTCATATGCATGTTCATACTGCATATACTCATGCATGACAAAGGCTTGTACAGATACTGAATACAACATTTGTAAGGCATTTTTTCAAAAAGCAAGCAGCCAAGAAGAAAAAACAAATTTCCTCTCCTCCCACCCTTTTCTCCTGTCATTTATCTTATCTTCCTTTTTAGAGTGAAGGAAGAAATGTGGTAACTCTTCATTCAGATTTGGGCTTGCTTTGGGCTTCCACACCACACAGCACCTCAAGCTGCAAGGTCCTTCTTTACTCTCTTTTCACTTATATTCCATTTTCCTTTTAGATCAGTCTCACGTTTCTTCACCAGCCCAGGAATTTTTATGAAACTATTCCTCAATTACTGCTACACTTTAGGTCCTTAAGACTTAAAATCTGCTGTAGAACCTACATTCAGAAATCAGGCCATGCTCACAGCTGGTAATGTCTCAAGCCCAGACAGGGAAGAAGAGTCCTGTTCATCTCAATCACAATTACACATTGGGAAAAGAGATACTTCAGTTGCTATTAGCCTGAAAGACCACACCGTCACCAGAAGGACAAAAAAAAATACAAAGGAAAAAAAGACTGCCTGCAATCACTCCCAGCATGAATATACATAAACAAGAGACACAATCAAAGAAGAGATGCTCGCTGCTTATCAGTTACTGAAGGACATTTGAGATACACTTTTCATACTCTGTTCTTCCTCCTTTAAAGGACCTATAGGGTTTTGTGGATAAATAAAGGCCACGTGAGTGTAATACCCTGGCCTCTAATATTACACAGTGATGCATGACAGGAAACAGGGAACCAAAAAAAAAAACAAACCCTGGAATTTAACAATTTTGTGCAGCAATCATGGAAATATCCATTCCAAAATGTGTGGAATATATATATATATATATATATATATATATATATATATATATATAGTGCACATATATATATATACTTTTTTATATACTTAAGTATATTTACCCACACAACTCTAGATAGACATGAATCATATCCAAAAACATACATTATTTTAACAGGTCTAAAGATTAATCCAGACTCCTTAAATACCTATTTTGCTATTAATTTGGACAGGAGGGAGGATCACAACCTATGTGTTACCATCTCACACTCTTAAGTTGCTCATTTCAGTAAGCCCTGTCATTTGCCACCCCTGAGTCCCAAGGGTGGTAAACACTGATGCCAAAGCTTATTGTATCTGTAATGGAATTCTCAAACTTTTTCCATTAGCAGAATCTCTCTTCTAAAGATAGACACGTGTAGAAAACATCTGTGTAGAGTGTTCAACCCAGTACATTTTCAGCATGAATGTCATATACCTAAGCAGCATATCTTCATTGGTAACTTACATTTATGAGAGAATATCTTCCTATATGTAGAGACTTTTATAAGCAAGATCAGCTTTCAGAACTTTCAACAGCTGTTAATCTTCACAATCAAGGGGTTATGATAGAACTATTCTGTTCTTCTCTAAGGATATCTGCCAGACAAGCAGCCAGTAAACATAAATGCCCTGTAAAAGCTAAATTAGTCACATATGTTGCTATCAATAAAGCCCCTTTGTTCTACAGCTCTGGTCATAAGGACCAGGGCTCAGATAGAAAAGGGATCCCAAGCCAATGTCTCCCTGTGCCACCCTTGTCAGGTTAGATTGCAGAAAGAAGGGAAACATTAACATAAGTTTCTAAAAATCAGATCTTTGGAAGATGTACCGGCATTCAAGTGTTAATTCAGGAAGTGAAGGAAGCAAAGAGAGAAAGCAGAGGAGTTGTTTCTTCATAACTGATGTCATCAGAAGCACTGTGTAAAACACTTAATTGGCAATTAAGATTTTGACATTTACTGATTGAAGCTGCTGATGTTCATGTTACACCAATACAAAGTATAGGACCCTGTGCAAAGTAATCCCATAAAATTATGTTAGTGACTTATATGATGGACAGGATCATTAACAGCAGTTGCTGTATTGCTCATTTATACCAAAATTATACACGGAGGGCTATCTAGCAATGTGATGGGGAGGGGGGAGGTATTAGCTAGAGGTGATAAAAGAGAAGGATCAGATCTCAGTCTCCTTTGCTCCTTTCCATCAGGAGAGCTGGACAGAATCAGAACAAGGACCACAGGCAGGACCCTGTAACAGCTCACAGCCCTCCTCCACCTAGCACATTCACACGACGTTTTCAAGTCAGCCCAAACTGAAGCACCTACATTGTCAGCATTGCTAAGTTCACTTTAAAGAGTGAGAAAAGCTGCTAAATGTGTCAGGAAACAATTAGATAAGTAAGATGCACATTTCTGCAGTGCAAAGCACTATAAATTAAGCAGGTAGCTGATGAATGTGAAACTTTCCTGAGGTACAGCACATTCAGCAGACTCTCCACTTCCTCCTCAGAAAAATTGCCTTCTGCAAAAGAAGAAAAATATCTCCTTCTAGTATGTATGCACAGAACTGCTCACCACTGGCTTGGGCCCTCTCAAGCAGAGTTATATTTAATAAATTAAGTATATACTGTCCTAACTGGCACAAGGAACATAAATATTTCATACTTGGTGGATTACTACAGTTAACTGACACGGGTGGGGAGCAGCTCGTATGATTTTTGTAGCTAAACTGGCGTTTGTACTTCTATAGACCGGGAGCCAGCAGAGCCCCAGCAGGAAAAATGCTCAGGGGGGAATGATTTTCCCCCCAGAGGCAAGCAGTCCGTGCTGCCTGCTCCCGGGAGAGGGGCAGGACAGATCCAGGAGAGGGGCAGGACAGCTCCGGGAGAGGGGCAGGGCAGATCCCGGGAGATAGGCAGGACAGATCCCGGGAGAAGGGCAGGGCAGATCCGGGAGAGGGGCAGGACAGATCCGGGAGACAGGCAGGACAGATCCAGGAGAGGGGCAGGACAGATCCCGGGAGTTCCCCAGGAGCAAGCAGCAATGCTCAGCCAGCTGTGCAGAGCACTCGCTGAACATCTGTCTCTGCAGACTGCACTTCAAGTGATGCCTTGAGAAGGCTGACCTAGAACAGAGGCTAGACAGAGTTAAAGGATAAAGCAGGGATTTATTAAAAGGCCTTAATGGATCCACCTTGGGCAGTACAAGAGCCTGGCCAGGGCTAACCCAGCTTGAATCCAAGATGGTCACAAAATCCGCACAACTGGTCACGAGGTCTCTTTTATGTTTTGGTCCATTTGCATATTGGAGTTAATTGTCCAATTATAGCTTTAGATAATGAAGTTCCTTGTTTTTCTCTCTTCGATTCACCGTGTATTTATAATGCTATTTATTATATGTTTATACTTTTTGGGCCTGGACCTTGCAACTGTTGTCCTTGGTCAAGCTGGAAAAGGATTGTTTTCTGTCCCCAACCTGTGGAGAGAACTTGCTAACACTTACTCTGAAGCTCAGAGCTACACACTAAAGCAGCACAGAATCTGAAAATTATGAAAGCTAAAACTTAAGGCATCACAAGGGGGAGAGACGAAACAAAAGCCCCAGATGAAGTATGTGAGAAAAAGAGGGAAAGGAATCAAACAGTCTGTGATCATTTTCTTCAGCTCCTTTCCTCTTGCCTAAACTGCTGCACTTCTTCTCTTGGGCAAACAGGATTCAAAAGAGCAAAATATAAAGATATAAATCAGGATTTGGATGACAGAGAGTTATCACTGAAGTACTTCCAGTCCTCCTGAAGCTCCTATCTCTAAAAGCAAACAGGCAAAAAACCAGCCAAGCTGAGAAAAAGATTTTCACAGAGTTTATTTCACAAAGTCAAAGGAGAAAACATGGTCTTTCTAAAAGCCCAGACCTATTTTCTGATGTGTTTAGGTATTTTTCTGCATCACAACAGATAATAAGGGCCACTAAGGCTGCAGCTGGTATCATCACATCACACCAAGGAAAGAGAGAATGGTGCCGAGACAATTAAAAGAGAATAGCAAAATGAGATTTAGACACAGTAAGTCATCACCTGTGATTTACACAAGTGAATTAGCAAAGGCAACTCAGTACCACAGGTTTGTGTTTTTCCCATTTAACAAAATTAGTAACTCCCTACATCTTGCTTAGTTTTCTCAACATTTGTTACAAAACCTTTTAAAATTATTTATTTTACAAAAAATCAAAACAACAAACAATTGAAATATATTAATATTTAATATTTTCTTCTCCCTCTCCTCTGAAGTAAAACCATTTACTGCACAACCAGGAATACAGTCTGAGAACTGTAGATAATAGAAAAGGGAAAGATGAAGAACCACCAGCAAGTCCTGATCCCTGTTTTTTATTACAGATCCATTCTAGAAACTTGTTTAAGCTTTGTTATCTCCCTTAAACCATTTGACCTCTGTACATGATTAATATTTTCTGCAGTACTGCACATGTGTAATCTTTGAATATGGAAATCACTGTACCAACAGAAGATATTATCATTGCAAAAACTCTGCAGGAGAATGAGACTAACTTGGAAATCAATCACTTCTGACTTCCAGTGTTGAAGTTAAATTAATTTTTCTAAGCAATCCATCTACAAAATGTATCAGTTTTATGAAATTTGGATATTAAAAATAAGGAGACAGTCATGACTTCAGAATTATCTAAACCAATTCAGTATGTAAAGGAATAATTTGCTGCTGTCAAAAGCTAATGTCACTTAATTCTTGTCTTGTTAAATCATCTGATGCCCCCTTCTTTTTTAGTTAAACAAAGATAAATAATAAAAGCAATTTACAGCTAGAAGATGTTAGGGTTCTGCAGCTGTTCAATGTCTTCTGGGCAGATTAGATTCTGTAATGAGAAGTTACAAGCCTCATTTTATAAAAGCTGTTGCTGTCTCAGGAAAAACATCAGTGAATAAGATTAGAAAACCCTTTTCCTTCATGAACCTATTACACTCACAAGCTGATTACTTGGCATATGTTTGATACCTTCATAGCTGGAAAACAGTAATTTGTTTCAATGATTTTTTCCCATCACTCATAAAGTTAAAATGTCTCCTCTAATATTACCCTACCTCTGATCCAGCCAGAAAAACCAGAGACAAATCCGTGGGAGCAAAACTCACACCAACCAGAATTAATTTAACTTCCCTAAAAAAAAGTTCTACTGAACTAACTATAACTAACATTAAATTGTAACAACTTATCAGCTGCCTGTTCCTTGTGGGACAAAAATAATATTCTAAGATTAGGAATGTATTTAGAAGAAACTTATTGGAAGATCTACAACCATATGTGAATGAACTTTATGGTAACTTAATAATACATACAGCTTTTAAAAACTGGGAAGAAAGAAAATTCCCTGTTTTTCAATCTTACCAGCTAAATTAATGTCAGGGAATTCCATTAACAAAGGGGTGGTAATTAGGCTCTGGGTGGGTAATCAGCAGGCACCCTGTGAAATCTTCCCTCTCAGATCAATCTAGAAGTAGTTTGATTTGATCTTCATTCGAGGACACCAGGAATTCTGACCAAGCTGGGCTAGAAACTTCTTTCCACTATCCAAACACCTTCTGTTTACCTTCACCTTATTTTAGTGAAATTCTGAGCACTGTTAAACAAGCACTCACATCATCTCCACTGCATATACCCCTGATTGTTGGCTTAATGTCTATTAGAGAAATTTATTTCCAGGGACATTGCAACACTCAGCAATTCAAGTGCCTGGAGTCCCTAATAGGTGGGATAAATAATATCTTGAACAAACATGAGAAAACTCCAACCTGTAATTATTTAACAAACTCTGTGAGAGTGTTACCTAGTTAGTACTAACTGGTGGGAGTTGGATAATGATTATGGGATTTGTGGCAACTCTTTGCAGCCTACTAAAAAAAGCAGCTCAATTTTCTGGAGGGAAAAAACAAGAAATGAAAACAAGGCTTCACATGACCCACATTATGTAAATGGCTAAATAATTTAAATAATATGCTTAAAATCTGCTCTATCATGTGCCAGTGCTATATTGTAGCTAATTCTGCTTCAGGCTATTAAAGTCTACTTTTCTTGGTTCCACCTACAGTTGAAATATGGTGTTGCTATTTGCTTTCTAAATGTGTGGTGAGCACACTTCTGAATTAGTGCTATCTCACTGCTGTGACACATGCTAAAGTTGTTTTTATTTTAGTGCTGGCAGATAGGGAGATGCAGTCAGAACAGCAGCAAGATGATGGGAATTATTATTCCATTATTCTTGATACTTAAATTTATATGACAATATTGAGATTTGCATTTTCCTTGCTTCATTTGGTTTCTTCTCTCAACATCCAGCCTTGCACTTCTTACACCAGCAATATTGACTTAGCAGGAGTTTTGAGTGCACAAGCAAACTAAAAGTTGGACTTTACAGTCCTCTCTGTCACTGGTTGGATTTTCCAAAACACAAAAGCACATCAGAATTTAACATCCCTGTTTCACTGCACTTCAGGTAGCTATCCTTTTTCCTTCAACATTTAACAGGTGCTGCAGACATTTAAGAGTGCTGTGATATTTTACACTGAACTTCTGTGTACCCCTAGAGATGTTATCACACCTGTAACACATCCTCCTTCCAGGCTGAACAACCATCCCAGCATTTAACAGCAAAGCACAGTGAAACCTCCATGTCAGCCAATGCAAACTCTGTTTTTGCCTCCAGCACAGCCTGGGTTTCTGCAGTTTTCTGAAGTCCTGAAAAGCTTCTGAGCAGGGAGCAGCTCCCCCAGCTGCAGTCCTTTCCTGACTGGAACACCAGGCTGCTGTGTTCATTAAATGCAGGATAATCCTCGGTGCTCAGGTCTAAGAATACAGCCTGGACCCAAAGTGCAGTTTAAAACCTAAGGGGAAGTGAAATGCCATCACACATGATGAGCTAGGCCTAAATAACCCTTTAAAACCTCTCTGATGTCCTCTGGTAGATCTAGCTATACCATGAAGATGGTGAGGAATACACAAAGTACCCCAGCATAGGATTATGGACAACCTATCAAATCACTTGCAAATAATCAGATAAAATTTTGTTCTCACCTAGTATTGAATAAGGTTTGAAATATTTCCATCTTTGTAAAGGTGATTTCTAGTTCAGTGTTTGAGAAGTAGACTCAGATAAAGTAGACTATAACCTACAATCTACAGACCACACCTTAGCTGAAGACTGGAATCTGCTCACTTTTCTTACATGGAAACTGAAAAATATTTATTCTTAAGTGAGAAGGTTTGCATCACATTTCCCTTTTATGTGAAAAGATTTAGCCAAAATAAAACCTGAGTGGCAGACTGCAACACAACAGTGATCAGACCATTAATTATTTTACCACTGCTGTGTATCGCCATAATTAATGGCACTCCATGAGACCAATACAGGAAATTAAAATTTCCTTTTAATGAAAAGAAATTGCAGACATGAAAGGCCACTATATGAAAAATGGAGCTTGATTCTGCAGTACTAAAATAACCTGTAACCTGATTAAAAGACATTTGGAAGCACAAAACTAGCTGCGTAAAAAAGGTAAGAAATCTTTTCATTATAGATACAGTTAAAATTGCCAGAATGAAGGAATAAAGATACATGTTCTTCCCTGCAACAAATAGGCTCTGTCCCATGCTTTTTGGTACAGCAAAAACCCCACTGAAAATCAAACAGGCTACAGAATAGCTTGAATGTTCCATTCTGTATTTCAGCACAAACTGTATCTTTAAAATAATGACAGTTTCTCCCATCTTTTCAATCTTAAAGCACTTTAAAACTACAGCCCAGAAATACATGGACAAAGAGAAATTAAAGCAACTGAAGCTGAAATATGCTACTTAGGAATCCAAAGTTTGTTTACACCATTAGAAGGCACTCAAATATATATCCCCATAAATGACAAGGTCCCAGCAGCAAATTAACAGGAACAATTTTCCCATCTCAGGAGCTGTCAAGATGGGCTCTGTTAGCCAATTTATCTTACTCTAGCACATCTCTGGTGCTTGTCAATCAATATGTGAAACATTTGGTGTTGATTGCCATTTTTCTATCCACTTCCTTTTGCCTCTCGTACCAGGCAATTTACTGCAAGTCAATCAAGGTTGAAGCAGACCTTGTTTAAATAAAACACTGTTGAGTTCTTTTCACACCAACAATTTCAAAAACAGAATGAGCTGTAGCTCTTCACATTTACATTTATACTACTTTTTCTGTTTTTCCCAAATGCCATGCTCAAGCTATAAGTCATAACTAAACTCAGCCGAAGGCTTATGGAGAAATCAGTCAAGGAAGATGAACTGCATAGAACTGTAAATGCTTTTGCTGTCAAAAATTCAGGCTATCAATGGAGACAGACAACATTAAAAAGTACTTAAATAATATAGAATTGTTTCTTTTTTCCCCTTGCTTGATGTCAGGTCTCCACACCAGAAAAACAACTTCTAACTTGTCTGAATTTCTTAACTCTGGATAAATATTTCAAATATTCATTTATGCTAGTATTTTAAGGTAAGAGGAGCTCAACTACTGTATTTATAGCTGCATGTTACAAATAAATGTATGAAGAAAGTAAATTCTCCCAACCAGAACTTGGTCCCACATTAAACACACCAGCTTCCTCTCACATTCAGATGAAACAATTGCAGAACAATCCCAGGTCACACCACAGCTAATTTTGGCACTACCTTGGCATCACCTGTAAGCAGTGAGGCAGAGAAATCGGGCAGAAGAGCATCCTGTGCACTATGCAGTTTTACAGGTATATAACTGAAACAATGTGCACTTACACTATGCAACACTTGACATTTTCCAAGCTTTCTACACAGTAACTAGGTTTTACAAACAACACCTACAAAATCTTTCTACCGTGCTCAATGCTGTTTCAGGTTTTAGGTTCAGCATGGACTGCAGAATTAGCCCCACAACAATTCACACCAGTGGCACACAGAGCTACTGTCTGCTGAGTGAGAGCAACCATTAAACACCTGAGAGGGGCTACAACTACAGAGACTGGCGTGGATTTATTAAGCTTAACACCATTATTTATTATAACCTCATATGCTAAATCCAGCAATGTACAAGAGCAACAAAAGCAACTGCAAGTCAGACCAAGCTCTAAGATCCCCAAAGTAGTAGTCTCTTTTGGGCAACACAGGACATGTTCCTTTAATAACAAAGTGACTATGTTACTGTTATTAGTGAGATCATCCACTCCTGCTCTTAATTCTGAGAGATACAAAAGTTCAAGACATTCAAAACCCCACAAGCTTAACCACATATATGTGCTAGCATACATGGAATATACATTATTTTATAGATATTTTATATACACACATAAAAGAGTAAGTACATCACTCTCTTTATGCTAGAAAATGAATGGTCATTGAAAGAGAAATAAATTCTCAGTTTCTTCTCGTAACAACTTACAAATTTGCAACAACATCCAAAATTGCCTATAATTAACACCTTGTAAAATTTAATGACAAGAAGATCCCTGGTCATTTGCTCATAATTTCGTATGAGACCTAATATCTTCTTGGTCCATAGCACACAGAAGGAAATAGATAAAATGCCTGAAACAGAGACTGAGTGAAAAATATACAATCACCAGTCCCATCTTGAGCAGTGTATTTTAAAAATCCTGGTATTATGCCAGCATAACAAACACTACAACTCAAAAGGGATGCATTCACTATCTTTTGGGTAAAGAATGCTTCAGATCTCCAGATTAATTATAAAATAATAAAAGTTAAGCAGTTTAGAGTACTAGTCTCAGGAAGGAAAAACCTCTACTGTTTATCCTCCCCAGGGGGCTACTGTAGGTAACCCTTGGCAGACCCCAATTAAAAGATCTTCCTTTACTTTGTTGCAGGCAATAGGTGAAAATAAAACCAAGCCAAAATTCAGTTAATATATAAGAGTTAGGGGTATACCACCTATATGGATGTTTTGTAAACACATACAAATATAGACATACACACACACAAGTATATGTGCATGCACACTGGGATATGTGGGGTCCTAACACTACCAAGAGTTGATCTCTGAGTTATTTTCAGAAAAAAATCTCATTAGTCATATGTTTTACTTGACATTGATGTCACTAAAATAAAACAAACAAACCAAACAATGAACCCAAAAGCATCAAACCAGCAAGCTGGAGGTATTAAAAAGTATGCTCTGCAAGGCAAAACGAGTTAGCCTGATTTATGCCAATATGATCTAAGTTCTGCCTCAGTAACAATAGCCAGGAGCCCACAGTAAAACCTATCATAAAAGTAATATAACAATTCCAGATTGCCAGTTTTAATTAAGGGTGATTTCCCTGCTCTCTTCCAAAAGATGCCTCCTACACTAAAGCACGAAGAACCACACTTATATAACATTTATTTTAGAATTTTCAGTGATTTTCAGTGATAGGAGATTGCTTACATAGCACAAAATTTCCATTTCATTCCACTGCACCTAGAGAGAAATACTTAGAGAAAAATCTTCAGAAATCTCTGGGCTTCTTCAAATCTAAATTTTGCCACAGGCCAAGGCATGCATGAGATTTTTACAGTCCTCTCAGTACATGGATGCTACTCAAAGTTTGCAGAAAGCTCATGTCTGGAATTCATGTTTACAGCTGGGCTTGGTCAAGTTATTGGAAAAGCATTTCCTCCAAAATAAACTCAAACACAACAAACAACCCTCTACATCTACTTAGGAAATGTTTCTCTTGACTCACAGCAAAGCCTGTCTTTTCATCAGTAGGATTTTTCCCCAATATGTTGTCCCAATTTTCTGGTATGTGCTTTCTGACTATGAATATAAAAGACAATATAAGATGTTTTCTGCAACAGAAGGAAGCAAGAGGTGATGGGTGGAGTTATTTATTAACTGAATGCCCAAAAGAAGCAATTGGCTCATGTCAGAGCAATCCACAGCCTGACCCTTCTCTCTGCCCAGCCCCTTGTCCTCTATCCTCCAAATCTTCTCAGACTTTCCACTGGAGCCCTACAAAGGCTGAACACAAGGTTTGATGGATTTTAGGGGAATGTGGATGAAGTTAGTAAGACAGAGAGGCTCAATATAGAGAGAAGCAGTGTTCACTGCCAGAGGGTTACAGAGTTAGTTACCATTCTCTGTGAAAAGGGGATCACACATTTCACTATCCTTACCATCAGAAAAAGTTCAGGACTTTTATCTGTTCTTACCCTCTTTTTTTTTTTTTCCCTCCAACATCAGATTGCTTAAAACCTTAATTTCAACAAGAATCTGCAATTTTAGCTGCTAAGAGAACTTCACTTTCCTGTCTCTACAGCCCCGGGGACTAATTGAGAAGATTACCTGAAGGCTTGAGGTCTAAATGCTCCAGAAAGAGAAACCTGCTTAAAATGATTTCTACAAAGAATGCTGACAGAAATAGGAACAACTAAGAGATCTTCCTGTCAATGCAGGTTTTTACAATCACAAATGAGAGCATGCTGTATGTTATCATGTGTTGGGAAAACCAGTAATAACACAGCAGGTTTCAATGATTTATTTTATTGCACTACACAGAAGGGTGATAGATAAGGAGCTTGTTTTCTCTACAAATCACAGGTCTGAAAAAAGTCTTGATCTAAAACTATTATGAACTAAGAAGAGGACAAGTTTTTTTTCTGTCCTTCCTAACTTGCCATGGTGAACGGATGAAATTTGTTAAGTGTATAAGGCTGAAATAATGCTTCTCTCAGCTATCATGGAGCTCACATAAAAGTCAGATTGAGGAATAAGTGGAGGAGATATGTAAGAAAGAGTCAAAGACAATTTTAAAAGATGCCATTTTACCTACACTTAGTGAAATGAAAACTAGAGAATCCACCCTCCTCTTCTATCAGAAGTCATGACCCCATCAAAAACTGATGTACAAAACTGTTCCAGCAAGGTTGGTTAATAGAAATAATACATCACAATCCAGCCCATTTGGGGCTTTTGTTCTTAAACACTTCAGTAAATGGGCCTGTTTTTTAACTCCAACAGATAATTATGAAGTGCAATAAAAAATTCAAATTATGTTAATAGGCCAGAGAACAACGGCTGTTTCTGAAATCACTGGCAATTACTAGACATAATGGTTCTCAATTAAGCTGGAGGGTATTTTTAGTCGTTCATAATTCACTATTTTAAAAGTATCATAAAAATATATAAATGTGAGTTGTTAATAAAACTTTCAGACCAACAATGTAGCTGTGTGTCACAGAAAGTAATACTTATTTTATTTTGATGGTGCTGTTTCCCTTGTGAATGATATGTGAATTGTGAGTGAAGGGAAGGTAACTACCTGGGATTTGTTTCTCTCAATGCTCCTAAGTGGAAAAGGAGTGATATTTCTTTTGTGAGCAGCTTCAGTTTCCCTTAGGAATACATCAGCAATCATACATGTCTTTACCAATTCTATTTTTATATCCTACAGCTCACTATAGAAACTTTAATGCATATGTGTAAGTGAACCAAAGGTATCACTGCTTGCCCACTTTCAGATTGCTATTTCACATATTTTTCAAGGCAATAAAATGGACACATTGGAAAAACTAAGGCCTAAAATTAGAAATCTTGAGGATCATGAAATGGTAAATCCTAAGCACCATCTTTCAGTTATGAATTTGATTCACAATAGATTTCTATCAAATCAAGCAAAACAAATAAAAAATGAAGCCATTAAGGAAAGATAAATTGGTGATAATTACTATCCACACTTCACTAAAACTAGCACTTACTTATCCACCACATGTTTAACCTTGTATTAGGGAAAGAGCACAGCTGCAAATTGTTAAGTTCTTATTGTAATTTTACTATATATGATTAATGATCAGTTTTCTGGAGAAATGCCTGAACTACCTGAGTAAATGTATTTGAACACACATGTGCATTTGTTTTATTTATTTATTTCCAAATCAACAACACCTTAAAAACATTTTTCCTAATTCAGCCACTTCAACCTTCCTCCTGCAAAGAAGAAAAACTTCTTTGATTTTTATTCAAATACATTTGCACACATATTCCTGAGAAAGAGTAAATCATTCAAGAATAGTTCCTAGCTGTGGAAATTCATATTTTCATATTTAAACAGCAACTCAAAGACTGAAACATGACACAATAATTCATCAGTGGAAGAGAAGCATTTATCATCCAGACCTCAGTACCTGTTGAGAGTCTTTATTGCTTTGGCCTCATTAAAACAGTACAAACCACAAGCTAACAAATCTGTATCTCTAGATATATGCTCTCATAATTTTTTAATAGCTCCACACAAAAGGAAAGGTTAAAATCAATTAAAAGACAGACAAATACTAGTAAAATTGCCCTAATGAACTGTTAGTTGTTGGCTTGAGCCATTTCACTTTAAAAAATTTACTTCAATTTCTGAATGAATTAGTAATTAGACTCTTTATTGAACTTCTTTGTTTTTTATTTTGTTGTAGGATGTGGTGTGTTGATATTTTTTAATCCCTGCATTTTTATGCCCTTTTCTCTTTCACTTCTTTCACTTTTAGTCTGAAACTTACAGCCAAAGTAAATCTTAAGTGTTACAGCTGGACAAAGATATCTACATAAGGACTACATTGTAATTCAAACTTCATTCCAAATGGGACAGAAATATTCTGAACTCATTCCTATGCAGAAAACACTTGTTTTTCTATCTCATTAAGATCATCATACAATATCAACAGATGCTTAAAAACCTCTAGTGCTCAAGGAAATGTTGAGAAAATTGAAACAGAAGTACTTATGAATGGTAATCTAATGATACTGCAAAGATTTGGCTTTTCTGTACTACACATACCAAAACACACATATCCCAACACTCCCTCCACCATAGACTAAATGGAAAAATTAAGGCCTAAAATTAGAAATCTTGAGGATTATGAAATGGTAAATTCTAAGCACCATCTTTCAGTTATGAATATGATTCACAATAGATTTCTATCAAGTAAAACAAATAAAAAATGAAGCCATTAAGGAAAGATCAATTGGTGATAATTACTATCCACACTTCACTAAAACTAGCACTTACTTATCCACCACATGTTTAACCTTGTATTAGGGAAATAGCACAGCTGCAAATTGCTAAGTTCTCATTGAAACTTTACTTTAAAAAAATTACTTTGCCAAAACCTATCATTAAACAGTTACTTCTTACTAGCTGGCACCGTGAGCAGGAGTTCATCACTTTACTTCAGAAAAATTGAAAATAAAAGAAAACAGGCTGGGGTTGGAATGTCCCCAAATTCCCCACGCCCTCAGTGGCTGCCATGCCCACAGAACAGAATATTACCATTACATTATAATCACAGTAAACAAGCATCTGGCTGTCATTTCAAATACAGCTTTTCTCTACTGGTAATAAGAAGCATTTTCTGCTAATTTCTGTTATCTGTAAATCTCTCTTGGCATTCCAACTCTGCACTTAATGTGCTGTACACGCTCCACTTTATGCACAATGAGCACTGCCATCAAATGTCAGCATGTCTTCTTGTTATCCTAAAGATAGGCAGGGATTCGCTCAATGAAACATCCAGAGAGTATGAAGATACAGAATAAGGAAGTATTTACTTATTATGCCACAGATATTTAACAGAAACACACAAATACACACGCATATATATATATATATAGTCTTTTGCAAAAAAACCCATTTCCTGTCTAGCTCAGTTAATTTAATTGCAGAATGAGAGCTGAAGTCAAGTTTAGAACAAGTTACCTATGCATCCATCTACCACATCTCTACAGGACATCAGCCCCAGGTTAATTGTACCTGCTCATTTTCAGGTACCATTGTTTGCTCCCTGCTACTCCAACAGGAGAAGCCAGAAACTGAGTTTCAAGCAACTGTCCTATTTTGTTTTTCATACATCCTGTTATTTTAGCTATAAAATTAATCTGCAAATGACCCTTAAAAAAAAAATATGAGCACAGTGCACAGGTGAGAAGCAGCAGCCTTGAAAAATTTAATTTGTGTAATAAATTTTTCTCCTTGATTTACTAGTGAAAAGAAACCCAGTTGACTGAATTCACTAGTATGAAGTCAGTACAAGGAATGTCACAATTCTGCCACAGGTTTCAAACTTTAAAATGGACAAAGTGTTTCATATGCATCAGGAACAGCAATATTTTGGTTAAATAAAAGATAATTTTTAAAAGTCTTGACCTCTAATTGAGTGCCTATATTTCCAATTTTTATTAAACTCTGTGTCTTATTCTTCCCTCATTTAGATGCTTGCAAAATAAATATAATTATATCCAACTTAAATAACTTTGGAACCTTAAGCTGCAGGTGCTGGTATGCTGTATCTATTACCATATTTTAAACCCTTTTAAGAAGATTGCATTAATTTCTATGATAATTTAGAGCCCATAATGCATTCCAAGATGTGAATAGATGTTAATCACCAAGGAATGATTTTCCTGTATACTAACGAAGTCATACTGCAACCAGTAACTACTACTTTTAAAATTCAATATTGCCAATGAAAGACTTAGATTAAGATTTGTTAAAGCAACTATACCCCTGATATGGGTTTAAAAACCCCAAAGTAATTAACAACTACATCAATAGCTATGGCCTTTCTATCTACAGAAATTATTAGGATAGTAAATGCTTATAGTATTCAGCTCATTCCTTGCCTAGTATTAGTAAAACTTAGCCCTGCATATTTAACTTCTGCCACCACCATTGGCCAGGACAGCAGCCAGCTCAAAGACAGCAGGCAGAAAAGAGGCTTTATTTTAACAATGATATGATGTTTAATAATACAGAGAAGCGACAGCTGTGATTGCAGAACTATTCTGATATTTAGATTGTTAGCATTCAGTCAGCTTTTGCCTCTCACGTAAGTTAAAGCTCAGTTTGTTCCATCAGCCTCAACAACCTCTAACAGTCTAGCAGAGCATCATTCAGATTGAAATATTCTCACAAACAGGTGAAAATTGGCCATGTTTTCCAGGAACAAGCCAGGAAAACACAGCTTTTCCCCAGCCTAACAGGAACTAAGGATGCCTTTCTGCAATAACCTGCTCTTTGTGGTTGCTTCTGGACAGCAATTTAAAGCAGGAGCACAGGTGAGCCACTGTCTTGCCACTGAGAGCAAGGTGACCCAAAAAGAAGGAGCATGGAATAGTCCAGACCTTCCATCCTGACCATTCCAGGGGAAGGGACTCTCAGTGCCCATCTGTCTGGGACTTGGGAGTCACAGCCCCTTGCTGAGGGCACTGCTCCTGTTCCTCAGGCACTGCCAGGCCCGAGCATCTCCAGGAAGACGTTCCAGGCACCCTAAAGAGAGCAGCACAGCACGGGGCGCACCCAGCAGAGCTGCGTCTGCTCCGGCCCACTGACAGAACAACGGGATCCCACCAACATTTCAAACTTTCCACCTGGTTAACTTTCACACATTGAGATCCTCCAGAGGAATATTACTGCTTTGACTTTTTTTTTTGCCTGTAGACAACAAGCAGGTTCAGAGGAGCAGCTGAGAGCCATTATTGAGGCAACCCCAGCCGCTGCCTCTGCCCATGGTCACCCCACACGCAGAGGCTTAACTGGGCGCTGGGATTCAGTGGTGTTGGGAGGACTGCAGGCACTGCTCTCTCACTAGAATAAGCATTTTTACCCCAAATCTCCTCTTCTTCAAATGTTTTAAAACCAGCAATAACTTCATTCCATCCTCTAAGGTGGGTTTCAATTTCTGGGGTGCCCATGACGGTGTCAGAACAATCCCTGAAATACATAACAATGTACTGTAAGAAAATAATCTCCTGTGTGAAATATGAGTTAAAAAAATCAGAAAACTTTGGGGGGACTTCTAGATCAACTTTTGTTATGACGACTTAAAAGACTTTGCACTCTTTCTGGCATCATGCTTGACACTGCTGAACATTTTCAAATTCTGCTGCCTTCAACAGAAGTTCATTATGCCTTTCCAAAATGTGTCAAAAGGTAGCAGATAAAACTTAAGACAGCTTAAAAGGTCCCAAATCCTCTGTAACCCAGAAATATAACATTATCAATGGAGAACAAATTTGACTTTTGAGATACATTGAAGGATTCTGTAGAAGAATAATTTATTTAATCTTCTTTTACATTTAAATAGTTAACTTTACAAGATTCAGATCTAATTGAGAAATTAAGCATCTGAATCTTTACTTTTTTTTAAACAACAATCTGAGAAAATTTGAATGTTGTGTATTTTTGTAGCAGCAGTCAATGCCATTTGAGCAGTGACAGGATTTAAACTGCCACCAATACAAATTAAATCATTAGCTGCTAGATGTAGAAAAATTCAGAATTGTGAATTTCGGTCTCAAGAGACAAGCAGAGAAAGAATTTATTCTCACACGTTTTATATAAATAATCACTTAAATCTGTACTTGTTAAGTACAAAATATGTGTTAGCATAACAAAGTATCTGGTTCATATAAATGTGATTCTTGCCTTTCTCACTGAAAGAGAAGAAACTATTAAAAAAAATTATAAAACAAAGAAATGGCTTGAGGAGTTGAATCACTAAACAAGCAAAAGCAGTATATTTACTGAAAAAAAAATTAGAATGGCTACAGCATCTTATACCCACGAGTCACACAGAATTTTAATAATAAAATTTTAAAAAGGCAAATGAGGATCTAAGCAAAAGACTCATCTGGAGAGTAGTCAATGAAAGATGCAGGGAGTGCATAGCTCCTCACTTCAGCTCAGAAACTCTGCCCTTCCTCCCCTTCCAGCTGTCAATGACCCTGGAACCTTCCATGCCTGCAGGGAATTTCAGACCCCGTGGGCTCACAGGCACATCCCTGAACTCCTGCTCCCTTTTGCCCACAGGGTCCCAGCCCCTCCTCCTGCAGCTGGGTCCCGATGGGGCCCTGCAGGGCTGGGAGAGGACCAGGCAGCCCAGGGAGGGAGGTGGAACAGAGCACCAAAGGGATCCATCCATCCATCATCCATCCATCATCCATCCATCCATCCATCCATCCATCCACCCATCCATCCCTCCATCCATCCATCCATCCATCCATCCATCCATCCATCCATCCATGGATCCATCCATCCATCAGCCATCATCCATCCATCCACCCATCCATGGAACCATCCATCCATCCATCCATCCATCCCTCTATCCATCATCCATCCATCCATCATCCATGCATCCATCCCTCTATCCATCATCC